>VIBL01000360.1:0-320407 GCA_008271625.1 Lutraria rhynchaena
GAAGTTTAGCTTCAAGGTTGGAGTTGAAGTTGAGCTTCAAGGTTGGAGTTGAAGTTTAGCTTCAAGGTTGGAGTTGAAGTTGAGCTTCAAGGTTGGAGTTGAAGTTGAGCTTCAAGGTTGGAGTTGAAGTTGAGCTTCAAGATTACAGTTGAAGTTGAGCTTCAAAGTTACAGTTGAAGTTGAGCTTCAAAGTAACAGTTTGACCTTAAAGCTTAAGAGCTTAAGACCCTAACCTTAAACCTTAATACCTTAAACCACAAAGCTTGAGAGCTTAAGACCTTAAACCTTAATACCTTAAACCTTAATACCTTAAGACCTTAAAACTTAAGCCCTCAAACTTCATGACCTTAAACCTTAATGCCTTAAACCTTAAGCCCTTAAACTTTAAGCCCTTAAACCTAAAGACCTTACGGTTGAAGTTGAGCTTCAAAGTTAAGTTGAACATTAAGGTTACAGTTGAAGTTGAGCTTCAAGATTGGAGTTGAAGTTGAGCTTCAAGGTTGGAGTTGAAGTTGAGCTTCAAGGTTGGAGTTGAAATTGAGCTTCAAGGTTGGAGTTGAAGTTTAGCTTCAAAGTTGGAGTTGAAGTTTAGCTTCAAGGTTGGAGTTGAAGTTGAGCTTCAAGGTTGGAGTTGAAGTTTAGCTTCATGGTTGGAGTTGAAGTTGAGCTTCAAAGTTACAGTTGAAGTTGAGCTTCAAAGTAACAGTTTGACCTTAAACCTTAAAGCTTAAGAGCTTAAGACCCTAACCTTAAACCTTAATACCTTAAACCACAAAGCTTGAGAGCTTAAGACCTTAAACCTTAATACCTTAAACCTTAATACCTTAAGACCTTAAAACTTAAGCCCTCAAACTTCATGACCTTAAACCTTAATGCCTTAAACCCTAAGCCCTTAAACTTTAAGCCCTTAAACCTAAAGACCTTACAGTTGAAGTTGAGCTTCAAAGTAAAGTTGAACATTAAGGTTATAGTTGAAGTTTAGCTTCAAGATTGGAGTTGAAGTTGAGCTTCAAGGTTGGAGTTGAAGTTGAGCTTCAAGGTTGGAGTTGAAGTTGAGCTTCAAGGTTGGAGTTGAAGTTTAGCTTCAAGGTTGGAGTTGAAGTTGAGCTTCAAGGTTGGAGTTGAAGTTTAGCTTCAAGGTTGGAGTTGAAGTTGAGCTTCAAGGTTGGAGTTGAAGTTTAGCTTCAAGGTTGGAGTTGAAGTTGAGCTTCAAAGTTACAGTTGAAGTTGAGCTTCAAAGTAACAGTTTGACCTTAAAGCTTAAGAGCTTAAGACCCTAACCTTAAACCTTAATACCTTAAACCACAAAGCTTGAGAGCTTAAGACCTTAAACCTTAATACCTTAAACATTAATACCTTAAGACCTTAAAACTTAAGCCCTCAAACTTCATGACCTTAAACCTTAATGCCTTAAACCTTAAGCCCTTAAACTTTAAGCCCTTAAACCTAAAGACCTTACGGTTGAAGTTGAGCTTCAAAGTTAAGTTGAACATTAAGGTTACAGATGAAGTTGAGCTTCAAGATTGGAGTTGAAGTTGAGCTTCAAGGTTGGAGTTGAAGTTGAGCTTCAAGGTTGGAGTTGAAGTTGAGCTTCAAGGTTGGAGTTGAAGTTTAGCTTCAAAGTTGGAGTTGAAGTTTAGCTTCAAGGTTGGAGTTGAAGTTGAGCTTCAAGGTTGGAGTTGAAGTTTAGCTTCAAGGTTGGAGTTGAAGTTGAGCTTCAAAGTTACAGCTGGAAGCTTGAGCTCAAAGTGGGAAGTTTGACCTTAAACCTTAAATCTTAAGAGCTTAAGACCCTAACCTTAAACCTTAATACCTTAAACCACAAAGCTTGAGAGCTTAAGACCTTAAACCTTAATACCTTAAACCTTAATACCTTAAGACCTTAAAACTTAAGCCCTCAAACTTCATGACCTTAAACCTTAATGCCTTAAACCTTAAGCCCTTAAACTTTAAGCCCTTAAACCTAAAGACCTTACAGTTGAAGTTGAGCTTCAAAGTAAAGTTGAACATTAAGGTTACAGTTGAAGTTGAGCTTCAAGATTGGAGTTGAAGTTGAGCTTCAAGGTTGGAGTTGAAGTTGAGCTTCAAGGTTGGAGTTGAAGTTGAGCTTCAAGATTACAGTTGAAGTTGAGCTTCAAGATTATAGTTGAAGTTGAGCTTCAAAGTAACAGTTTGACCTTAAACCTTAAAGCTTAAGAGCTTAAGACCCTAACCTTAAACCTTAATACCTTAAACCACAAAGCTTGAGAGCTTAAGACCTTAAACCTTAATACCTTAAACCTTAATACCTTAAGACCTTAAAACTTAAGCCCTCAAACTTCATGACCTTAAACCTTAATGCCTTAAACCTTAAGCCCTTAAACTTTAAGCCCTTAAACCTAAAGACCTTACAGTTGAAGTTGAGCTTCAAAGTTAAGTTGAACATTAAGGTTTACAGCTGAAGTTTAGCTTCAAGATTGGAGTTGAAGTTGAGCTCAAGGTTGGAGTTGAAGTTTAGCTTCAAGGTTGAGTTGAAGTTGAGCTTCAAGGTTGGAGTTGAAGTTGAGCTTCAAGATTGGAGTTGAAGTTGAGCTTCAAGGTTGGAGTTGAAGTTGAGCTTCAAGGTTGGAGTTGAAGTTTAGCTTCAAAGATGGAGTTGAAGTTGAGCTTCAAGGTTGGAGTTGAAGTTGAGCTTCAAGATTACAGTTGAAGTTGAGCTTCAAAGTAACAGTTTGACCTTAAACCTTAAAGCTTAAGAGCTTAAGACCCTAACATTAAACCTTAATACCTTAATCCACAAAGCTTGAGAGCTTAAGACCTTAAACCTTAATACCTTAAACCTTAATACCTTAAGACCTTAAACCTTAATACCTTAAACCTTAATACCTTAAGACCTTACAACTTAAGCCCTCAAACTTCATGACCTTAAACCTTAATACCTTAAGCCCTTAAACTTTAAGCCCTTAAACCTAAAGACCTTACGGTTGAAGTTGAGCTTCAAAGTTAAGTTGAACATTAAGGTTACAGTTGAAGTTGAGCTTCAAGATTGGAGTTGAAGTTGAGCTTCAAGGTTGGAGTTGAAGTTGAGCTTCAAGGTTGGAGTTGAAGTTGAGCTTCAAGGTTGGAGTTGAAGTTGAGCTACAAAGTTGGAGTTGAAGTTTAGCTTCAAGGTTGGAGTTGAAGCTGAGCTTCAAGGTTTGTTGAAGTTGAGCTTCAAGGTTGGAGTTGAAGTTTAGCTTCAAGGTTGGAGTTGAAGTTGAGCTTCAAGGTTGGAGTTGAAGTTTAGCTTCAAGGTTGGAGTTGAAGTTGAGCTTCAAAGTTACAGTTGAAGTTGAGCTTCAAAGTAACAGTTTGACCTTAAACCTTAAAGCTTAAGAGCTTAAGACCCCAATCTTAAACCTTAATACCTTTTAAACCACAAAGCTTGAGAGCTTAAGACCTTAAACCTTAATACCTTAAGACCTTAAAACTTAAAGCCTCAAACCATGACCTTAAACCTTAATGCTCTTAAACCTTAAGCCCTTAAACTTTAAGCCCTTAAACCTAAAGACCTTACAGTTGAAGTTGAGCTTCAAAGTTGAAGTTGAGCTTCAAGGCTGGAGTTGAAGTTGAGCTTCAAAGTTAGAATTGAAGTTGAGCTTCAAGTTTGGAGTTGAAGTTGAGCTTCAAGATTACAGTTGAAGTTGAGCTTCAAGTTTGGAGTTGAAGTTGAGCTTCAAGATTACAGTTGAAGTTGAGCTTCAAGGTTGGAGTTGAAGTTGAGCTTCAAGATTACAGTTGAAGTTGAGCTTCAAAGTTACAGTTGAAGTTGAGCTTCAAAGTAACAGTTTGACCTTAAACCTTAAAGCTTAAGAGCTTAAGACCCTAAACCTTAATACCTTAAACCTAATACCTTAAACCACAAAGCCTGAGAGCTTAAGACCTTAAACCTTAATACCTTAAACCTTAATACCTTAAGACCTTAAAACTTAAGCCCTCAAACTTCATGACCTTAAACCTTAATGCCTTAAACCTTAAGCCCTTAAACTTTAAGCCCTTAAACCTAAAGACCTTACAGTTGAAGTTGAGCTTCAAAGTAAAGTTGAACATTAAGGTTACAGTTGAAGTTGAGCTTCAAGATTGGAGTTGAAGTTGAGCTTCAAGGTTGGAGTTGAAGTTGAGCTTCAAGGTTGGAGTTGAAGTTGAGCTTCAAGGTTGGAGTTGAAGTTGAGCTTCAAGATTATAGTTGAAGTTGAGCTTCAAAGTAACAGTTTGACCTTAAAGCTTAAGAGCTTAAGACCCTAACCTTAAACCTTAATACCTTAAACCACAAAGCTTGAGAGCTTAAGACCTTAAACCTTAATACCTTAAACCTTAATACCTTAAGACCTTAAAACTTAAGCCCTCAAACTTCATGACCTTAAACCTTAATGCCTTAAACCTTAAGCCCTTAAACTTTAAGCCCTTAAACCTAAAGACCTTACGGTTGAAGTTGAGCTTCAAAGTTAAGTTGAACATTAAGGTTACAGTTGAAGTTTAGCTTCAAGATTGGAGTTGAAGTTGAGCTTCAAGGTTGGAGTTGAAGTTTAGCTTCAAGGTTGGAGTTGAAGTTGAGCTTCAAAGTTATTTTGAATGACAAATAATATACTTAACTTTTACAGAGTCAGCTCCACACAGTTACATCATTTCTTCAGATTTCATCCAGGGAAAGCTGTATGTGTACACGTATATTACTTCAAAATCCATCAGAATATGACTGACCATCATCATTTTACAGCCTGTGAAAAAATAACAAAACCATTCAGTTGATTCAAGGTTACAATTTATCTTAAGATTAAAGTTTAATTTAAAGTTACAATTTAGTTTAATGTTACAGTTTAATTTCAGGTTACAACTTATTTAATGTTACTCTTTACTTTATCGTTGCACTTCAGGATTACAATTTAATATAGGACCACAGTTTTCATCATTAAATTAAAACATAAATTTATGTTTTAATTTAATGATGTAGTTTAAGGTTACAAATAAATTAAAGTTTACAGCTTACTTTAAGGCTACAGTTCAAGTTTACATATTAATTTAACATAAAGACTCACCTAGAGAGTACCGTATCTTCGCCATCTCCATCCCCTCACTATAAGGAGCAACATGAAAATAAAGAGGTAACAATTAGAAATTTGTCATTAATTACCATACTAATAACTTAACTCTATTTACTCTACAAAGTTACAATTGAACATTAAATTAAGGTTACAGTTGAAGTTGAGCTTCAAGGTTACAGTTGAAGTTGAGCTTCAAAGTTTCAGTTGAAGTTGAGCTTCAAAGTTAAGTTGAACATTCAGGTTACAGTTGAAGTTTAGCTTCAAGATTGGAGTTGAAGTTGAGCTTCAAGGTTGGAGTTGAAGTTTAGCTTCAAGGTTGGAGTTGAAGTTGAGCTTCAAGGTTGGAGTTGAAGTTTAGCTTCAAGGTTGGAGTTGAAGTTTAGCTTCAAGGTTGGAGTTGAAGTTTAGCTTCAAGGTTGGAGTTGAAGTTTAGCTTCAAGGTTGGAGTTGAAGTTTAGCTTCAAGGTTGGAGTTGAAGTTTAGCTTCAAGGTTGGAGTTGAAGTTTAGCTTCAAGGTTGGAGTTGAAGTTGAGCTTCAAAGTTACAGTTGAAGTTGAGCTTCAAAGTAACAGTTTGACCTTAAACCTTAAAGCTTAAGAGCTAAAGACCCTAACCTTAAACCTTAATACCTTAATCCACAAAGCTTGAGAGCTTAAGACCTTAAACCTTAATACCTTAAACCTTAATACCTTAAGACCTTACAACTTAAGCCCTCAAATTTCATGACCTTAAACCTTAATACCTTAAGCCCTTAAACTTTAAGCCCATAAACCTAAAGACCTTACAGTTGAAGTTGAGCTTCAAAGTGAAGTTGAACATTAAGGTTAAAGTTGAAGTTGAGCTTCAAGATTGGAGTTGAAGTTGAGCTTCAAGGTTGGAGTTGAAGTTGAGCTTCAAGGTTGGAGTTGAAGTTGAGCTTCAAGGTTGGAGTTGAAGTTGAGCTTCAAGATTACAGTTGAAGTTGAGCTTCAAAGTTACAGTTGAAGTTGAGCTTCAAAGTAACAGTTTGACCTTAAACCTTAAAGCTTAAGAGCTTAAGACCCTAAACCTTAATACCTTAAACCTAATACCTTAAACCACAAAGCCTGAGAGCTTAAGACCTTAAACCTTAATACCTTAAACCTTAATACCTTAAGACCTTAAAACTTAAGCCCTCAAACTTCATGACCTTAAACCTTAATGCCTTAAACCTTAAGCCCTTAAACTTTAAGCCCTTAAACCTAAAGACCTTACAGTTGAAGTTGAGCTTCAAAGTAAAGTTGAACATTAAGGTTACAGTTGAAGTTGAGCTTCAAGATTGGAGTTGAAGTTGAGCTTCAAGGTTGGAGTTGAAGTTGAGCTTCAAGGTTGGAGTTGAAGTTGAGCTTCAAGGTTGGAGTTGAAGTTGAGCTTCAAGATTATAGTTGAAGTTGAGCTTCAAAGTAACAGTTTGACCTTAAAGCTTAAGAGCTTAAGACCCTAACCTTAAACCTTAATACCTTAAACCACAAAGCTTGAGAGCTTAAGACCTTAAACCTTAATACCTTAAACCTTAATACCTTAAGACCTTAAAACTTAAGCCCTCAAACTTCATGACCTTAAACCTTAATGCCTTAAACCTTAAGCCCTTAAACTTTAAGCCCTTAAACCTAAAGACCTTACGGTTGAAGTTGAGCTTCAAAGTTAAGTTGAACATTAAGGTTACAGTTGAAGTTTAGCTTCAAGATTGGAGTTGAAGTTGAGCTTCAAGGTTGGAGTTGAAGTTTAGCTTCAAGGTTGGAGTTGAAGTTGAGCTTCAAAGTTATTTTGAATGACAAATAATATACTTAACTTTTACAGAGTCAGCTCCACACAGTTACATCATTTCTTCAGATTTCATCCAGGGAAAGCTGTATGTGTACACGTATATTACTTCAAAATCCATCAGAATATGACTGACCATCATCATTTTACAGCCTGTGAAAAAATAACAAAACCATTCAGTTGATTCAAGGTTACAATTTATCTTAAGATTAAAGTTTAATTTAAAGTTACAATTTAGTTTAATGTTACAGTTTAATTTCAGGTTACAACTTATTTAATGTTACTCTTTACTTTATCGTTGCACTTCAGGATTACAATTTAATATAGGACCACAGTTTTCATCATTAAATTAAAACATAAATTTATGTTTTAATTTAATGATGTAGTTTAAGGTTACAAATAAATTAAAGTTTACAGCTTACTTTAAGGCTACAGTTCAAGTTTACATATTAATTTAACATAAAGACTCACCTAGAGAGTACCGTATCTTCGCCATCTCCATCCCCTCACTATAAGGAGCAACATGAAAATAAAGAGGTAACAATTAGAAATTTGTCATTAATTACCATACTAATAACTTAACTCTATTTACTCTACAAAGTTACAATTGAACATTAAATTAAGGTTACAGTTGAAGTTGAGCTTCAAGGTTACAGTTGAAGTTGAGCTTCAAAGTTTCAGTTGAAGTTGAGCTTCAAAGTTAAGTTGAACATTCAGGTTACAGTTGAAGTTTAGCTTCAAGATTGGAGTTGAAGTTGAGCTTCAAGGTTGGAGTTGAAGTTTAGCTTCAAGGTTGGAGTTGAAGTTGAGCTTCAAGGTTGGAGTTGAAGTTTAGCTTCAAGGTTGGAGTTGAAGTTTAGCTTCAAGGTTGGAGTTGAAGTTTAGCTTCAAGGTTGGAGTTGAAGTTTAGCTTCAAGGTTGGAGTTGAAGTTTAGCTTCAAGGTTGGAGTTGAAGTTTAGCTTCAAGGTTGGAGTTGAAGTTTAGCTTCAAGGTTGGAGTTGAAGTTGAGCTTCAAAGTTACAGTTGAAGTTGAGCTTCAAAGTAACAGTTTGACCTTAAACCTTAAAGCTTAAGAGCTTAAGACCCTAACCTTAAACCTTAATACCTTAAACCACAAAGCCTGAGAGCTTAAGACCTTTAACCTTAATACCTTAAACCTTAATACCTTAAGACCTTAAAACTTAAGCCCTCAAACTTCATGACCTTAAACCTTAATACCTTAAGCCCTTAAACTTTAAGCCCTTAAACCTAAAGACCTTACAGTTGAAGTTGAGCTTCAAAGTTAAGTTGAACATTAAGGTTAGAGTTGAAGTTGAGCTTCAAGATTGTGGTAGAAGTTGAGCTTCAAGGTTGGAGTTGAAGTTGAGCTTCAAGGTTGGAGTTGAAGTTTAGCTTCAAAGATGGAGTTGAAGTTGAGCTTCAAGGTTGGAGTTGAAGTTGAGCTTCAAGATTACAGTTGAAGTTGAGCTTCAAAGTAACAGTTTGACCTTAAACCTTAAAGCTTAAGAGCTTAAGACCCTAACCTTAAACCTTAATACCTTAAACCACAAAGCTTGAGAGCTTAAGACCTTAAACCTTAATACCTTAAACCTTAATACCTTAAGACCTTAAAACTTAAGCCCTCAAACTTCATGACCTTAAACCTTAATGCCTTAAACCTTAAGCCCTTAAACTTTAAGCCCTTAAACCTAAAGACCTTACGGTTGAAGTTGAGCTTCAAAGTTAAGTTGAACATTAAGGTTACAGATGAAGTTGAGCTTCAAGATTGGAGTTGAAGTTGAGCTTCAAGGTTGGAGTTGAAGTTGAGCTTCAAGGTTGGAGTTGAAGTTGAGCTTCAAGGTTGGAGTTGAAGTTTAGCTTCAAAGTTGGAGTTGAAGTTTAGCTTCAAGGTTGGAGTTGAAGTTGAGCTTCAAGGTTGGAGTTGAAGTTTAGCTTCAAGGTTGGAGTTGAAGTTGAGCTTCAAAGTTACAGTTGAAGTTGAGCTTCAAAGTAACAGTTTGACCTTAAACCTTAAAGCTTAAGAGCTTAAGACCCTAACCTTAAACCTTAATACCTTAAACCACAAAGCTTGAGAGCTTCAAGACTTCAAGGTTGGAGTTGAAGTTTAGCTTCAAGGTTGGAGTTGAAGTTGAGCTTCAAAGTTAAACTTCAAAGTTAATACTTAAGACCCTAACCTTAAACCTTAATACCTTAAACCACAAAGCCTGAGAGCCTAAGACCTTAAACCTTAATACCTTAAACCTTAATACCTTAAGACCTTAAAACTTAAGCCCTCAAACTTCATGACCTTAAACCTTAATGCCTTAAACCTTAAGCCCTTAAACTTTAAGCCCTTAAACCTAAAGACCTTACAGTTGAAGTTGAGCTTCAAAGTTAAGTTGAACATTAAGGTTACAGTTGAAGTTGAGCTTCAAGATTGGAGTTGAAGTTTAGCTTCAAGGTTGGAGTTGAAGTTTAGCTTCAAGGTTGGAGTTGAAGTTGAGCTTCAAAGTTATTTTGAATGACAAATAATATACTTAACTTTTACAGAGTCAGCTCCACACAGTTACATCATTTCTTCAGATTTCATCCAGGGAAAGCTGTATGTGTACACGTATATTACTTCAAAATCCATCAGAATATGACTGACCATCATCATTTTACAGCCTGTGAAAAAATAACAAAACCATTCAGTTGATTCAAGGTTACAATTTATCTTAAGATTAAAGTTTAATTTAAAGTTACAATTTAGTTTAATGTTACAGTTTAATTTCAGGTTACAACTTATTTAATGTTACTCTTTACTTTATCGTTGCACTTCAGGATTACAGTTTAATATAGGACCACAGTTTTCATCATTAAATTAAAACATAAATTTATGTTTTAATTTAATGATGTAGTTTAAGGTTACAAATAAATTAAAGTTTACAGCTTACTTTAAGGCTACAGTTCAAGTTTACATATTAATTTAACATAAAGACTCACCTAGAGAGTACCGTATCTTCGCCATCTCCATCCCCTCACTATAAGGAGCAACATGAAAATAAAGAGGTAACAATTAGAAATTTGTCATTAATTACCATACTAATAACTTAACACTATTTACTCTACAAAGTTACAATTGAACATTAAATTAAGGTTACAGTTGAAGTTGAGCTTCAAGGTTACAGTTGAAGTTGAGCTTCAAAGTTTCAGTTGAAGTTGAGCTTCAAAGTTAAGTTGAACATTCAGGTTACAGTTGAAGTTTAGCTTCAAGATTGGAGTTGAAGTTGAGCTTCAAGGTTGGAGTTGAAGTTTAGCTTCAAGGTTGGAGTTGAAGTTGAGCTTCAAGGTTGGAGTTGAAGTTTAGCTTCAAGGTTGGAGTTGAAGTTGAGCTTCAAGGTTGGAGTTGAAGTTGAGCTTCAAGGTTGGAGTTGAAGTTTAGCTTCAGTTGAAGTTGAGCTTCAAAGTTACAGTTGAAGTTGAGCTTCAAAGTAACAGTTTGACCTTAAACCTTAAAGCTTAAGAGCTTAAGACCCTAACCTTAAACCTTAATACCTTAAACCACAAAGCTTGAGAGCTTAAGACCTTAAACCTTAATACCTTAAACCTTAATACCTTAAGACCTTAAGCCCTCAAACTTCATGACCTTAAACCTTAATGCCTTAAACCTTAAGCCCTTAAACTTTAAGCCCTTAAACCTAAAGACCTTACAGTTGAAGTTGAGCTTCAAAGTTAAGTTGAACATTAAGGTTACAGTTGAAGTTGAGCTTCAAGATTGGAGTTGAAGTTGAGCTTCAAGGTTGGAGTTGAAGTTGAGCTTCAAGGTTGGAGTTGAAGTTTAGCTTCAAGGTTGGAGTTGAAGTTTAGCTTCAAGGTTGGAGTTGAAGTTTAGCTTCAAGGTTGGAGTTGAAGTTTAGCTTCAAGGTTGGAGTTGAAGTTTAGCTTCAAGGTTGGAGTTGAAGTTTAGCTTCAAGGTTGGAGTTGAAGTTTAGCTTCAAGGTTGGAGTTGAAGTTGAGCTTCAAGGTTGGAGTTGAAGTTTAGCTTCAAGGTTGGAGTTGAAGTTGAGCTTCAAAGTTACAGTTGAAGTTGAGCTTCAAAGTAACAGTTTGACCTTAAACCTTAAAGCTTAAGAGCTTAAGACCCTAACCTTAAACCTTAATACCTTAAACCACAAAGCTTGAGAGCTTAAGACCTTAAACCTTAATACCTTAAACCTTAATACCTTAAGACCTTAAAACTTAAGCCCTCAAACTTCATGACCTTAAACCTTAATACCTTAAGCCCTTAAACTTTAAGCCCTTAAACCTAAAGACCTTACAGTTGAAGTTGAGCTTCAAAGTTAAGTTGAACATTAAGGTTACAGTTGAAGTTGAGCTTCAAGATTGGAGTTGAAGTTGAGCTTCAAGGTTGGAGTTGAAGTTGAGCTTCAAGGTTGGAGTTGAAGTTTAGCTTCAAAGTTGGAGTTGAAGTTGAGCTTCAAGGTTGGAGTTGAAGTTGAGCTTCAAGATTACAGTTGAAGTTGAGCTTCAAAGTAACAGTTTGACCTTAAACCTTAAAGCTTAAGAGCTTAAGACCCTAACCTTAAACCTTAATACCTTAAACCACAAAGCTTGAGAGCTTAAGACCTTAAACCTTAATACCTTAAACCTTAATACCTTAAGACCTTAAAACTTAAGCCCTCAAACTTCATGACCTTAAACCTTAATACCTTAAACCTTAAGCCCTTAAACTTTAAGCCCTTAAACCTTAATACTTTAACCTAAAGACCTTACAGTTGAAGTTGAGCTTCAAAGTTAAGTTGAACATTCAGGTTACAGTTGAAGTTGAGCTTCAAGATTGGAGTTGAAGTTGAGCTTCAAGGTTGGAGTTGAAGTTGAGCTTCAAGGTTGGAGTTGAAGTTGAGCTTCAAAGTTATTTTCAAAGAATGACAAATAATATACTTAACTTTTACAGAGTCAGCTCCACACAGTTACATCATTTCTTCAGATTTCATCCAGGGAAAGCTGTATGTGTACACGTATATTACTTCAAAATCCATCAGAATATGACTGACCATCATCATTTTACAGCCTGTGAAAAAATAACAAAACCATTCAGTTGATTCAAGGTTACAATTTTTCTTAAGATTAAAGTTTAATTTAAAGTTACAATTTAGTTTAATGTTACAGTTTAATTTCAGGTTACAACTTATTTAATGTTACTCTTTACTTTATCGTTGCACTTCAGGATTACAGTTTAATATAGGACCACAGTTTTCATCATTAAATTAAAACATAAATTTATGTTTTAATTTAATGATGTAGTTTAAGGTTACAAATAAATTAAAGTTTACAGCTTACTTTAAGGCTACAGTCTAAGTTTACAATTTAATTTATATTGACAGTTTAATTTATGTTACAAGTTGATTTAAGTTTACAGTGCATCCTCTCCATAGCAACACCTTTCATTGTTCAGAGGTTGCCACTCTAGAGAGGTTAAATTAATCGTCAAAACGTACAGTGGGGGAATAGCATCTTGTTGTTCAAAGGAGGTTGTACTCAAGAGAGGGCCGCTCTGGAGAGGTTACAGTGTAAACATACCTCTAAGAATACAGTTTCTCAATTCATATCATTTCTTCAATTTTCCTCCATGGAAAGCTGTGCTTGTGCACATGTTTATCTTAATGTTCCATCAGAATGTGACTGACCATTATCGTCTTCAGCCTGTGAAAATGAAAAATAATCCATTGAATTAAGCCAACATTAAATTAAACTGTAAACCTAAATTAAGTTTAAGGTTACAGTTGAAGTTGATAATTTAAGGTTACAGTTGAAGTTTAAGTTTACATTTGATTTATATTAACTATCTATTCAATTAATTAATTACATACTAATTGATTGATTCCTGTCTAAATGATGACAATGTCTGAGAATTGGAAAGTAAAATGAATTCCAAAGAATCAATATGGCAAACTCACAAACAATGAACAAAAATTCCACATAAAGACACAAACCCACAAATATAACACATCAATACTCATGCAACAACTTAGCTTAAATCAACCCTCACATAACAACACAGCTTACATCAACCCTCATAACAACACAGTTCACATCAACCTTAATATAACAACACAGTCCACATCAACCATCACATAAGAACACAGATCACATCAACCCTCACATAACAACACAGCTCACATCAACCTTTACATAACAACACCGCTTGCATCAACACTTATATAACAAAATAGCTTACATCAACCCTTATATAACAAAACAGTTCACGTCAACCCTCTCATAACAAAACAGCTTACAACAACCCTTATATAACAACACAGCTCACATCAACATTCATATAACAAGACAGCTCACATCAACTTTCACATAACAACACCACTTGCATCAACGCTTATATCACAAAACAGCTTACATCAACCCTCACATAACAAAGCAGCTTACATCAACCCTTATATACCAACACAGCTTACATATATATATAACATCAAAGCTTACATCAACCTTCATATCACAACACAACTCACATCAACCCTTATATAACAACACAGTTCATATCAACCCTCACATAACAACATAGTTCACATCAACTTTAATATAACACGACAGTTCACATCAAGCTTTACATAACAACACCACTGACATCAACGCTTATATAACAACACAGCTCACATCAATCCTTATATAACAACACTGCTCACATCAATCCTTATACAATAACACAGCTTACATCAACCTTCATATAACAACACAGCTCACATCCACCCTTATATAAAAACACAGTTCACATCAACCCTCATATAACAACACAGCTTACATCAACCCACATATAACAACACAGCTTACATCAACCCTCATAACTACAAAGTTCACATCAACCTTCATATAACAACACAGTTCACATCAATCCTCACATAACAACACAGCTTACATTAACCCTAACATAAAAACACAGCTCAATTAAACCCTCACATAACAACACAGCTCACATCAACCCTTACATAACAATACAGTTCACATAAAACCTCATATGACAACACAGCTTACATCAACCCTCACCGAATGACACACTTCACATCAACCCTCACATAACAACACAGCTTACATCAACCCCTGTATAACAACACAACTTATATCAACCCTCACATTACAACACAGCTCACCTCATCCTTCATATAACAACACAGCTCACATCAACCCTTATACAACAGAGTTCACATCAACCCTCACATGACAACACAGCTTACATCAACCCTTATATAACAACACAACTTATATCAACCCTCACATTACAACACAGCTCACCTCATCCTTCATATAACAAAACAGTTCACATCAACCCTCTCATAGCAAGGAGCTTACATCAACCCTCATATAACAACACAACTTACATCAACCCTCATATAACAGCACAGCTTACATCAACCTTCATATAACAACACAGCTTACATAAACCCTTATATAACAAAACAGTTCACATAAACCCTATTATAACAACACATTTTACATCAACCCTCTCATAACATCACAGGTCACATGAACCCTTATATAGCAATACAATTCATGTCAACCCTTATATAACAACACAGTTTACATCAACCAATATTTTGCAGCACAGCCCATATCAACCCTTACATAACAATACAGTTCACATCAACCTTTATATGGCAACACTGTTCCCATCAACCCTTATATAACAACACTGTTCACATCAACCCTCATATAACAACACAACTTATATCAACCCTCACATAGCGACACACCTTACATCAACCCTCATATAACAACACATCTTACAACAACCCTTTTATAAGAACACAGCTCATATCAGCCCTTATATAATAACACCACTTACATCAACCCTTATATAACAAAACAGCTTACATCAACCCTTACATAACAACACAGGTCACATCAGCCCTCACATAACAACACAGCTTACATTAACCCTTACATAACAACACAATTCACATCAACCCTCACATAGTAACACAGCTTACATCAACTTTTATATAACAACACAACTCACAATAACCCTTACATATCAACACAGCTCAAATCAACCCTTATATAACAACACAGTTCACATCAACTCTTACACAACAATACAGCTCACATGAAACCTTACATAACAACACAGCTCAAGTCAACCTTTACATAACAACACAGCTCAAATCAACCTTTACATAACAACATAGCTTACATCAGCCCTCACATAACAACACAACTCACATCAACCCTTACATAAGAACACAGTTCACATCAACCCTCATATAACAACACAGCTTACATCAACCCTAACATAGGAACACAGCTCACATCAACCCAGACATAACGGCACAGCTCACATCAACCTTCACATAGCAACACGGATCATATCAGCCCTTACATAACAACACAGCTTATATCAACACTTACATTACAACACAATTCACATCAACCCTCACATAGCAACACAGCTTATATCAACCCTCATATAACAACACAGTTTACATCAACCCTCATATAACGACCCAGCTTACATCAACCTTTATATAACAACTCAGCTTACATGAACCTATAAATGACAACACCGCTTACATCAACCCTTACATAATAACACAGCTCACATCAACCCTCATATAACAACACAGCTTACATCAACCCTAACATAGGAACACAGCTCACATCAACCCAGACATAACGGCACAGCTCACATCAACCTTCACATAGCAACACGGATCACATCAGCCCTTACATAACAACACAGCTTATATCAACACTTACATTACAACACAATTCACATCAACCCTCACATAGCAACACAGCTTATATCAACCCTCATATAACAACACAGTTTACATCAACCCTCATATAACGACCCAGCTTACATCAACCTTTATATAACAACTCAGCTTACATGAACCTATAAATGACAACACCGCTTACATCAACCCTTACATAATAACACAGCTCACATCAACCCTTACATAACAATACAGTTCATAAGAATTTCTGCCTATATATAATAGACTATCTTCAATTGTATGACAATAGGCCAAATAAGTTTATAACCAAACAACAGAATAAGTTTATCTGCTCAAAAAGGTAGTAACCAAAGAATTGATAACCCTGATAACCCTTATCATCAGTTTCAAGTATCATCCAATCAAAATTCATTAAAGGGACCTGACTTCAGATGAATAACTCAGTTTTTAAATTAATTCCATTTGATAATTAATGATAATGAGTAACCAAGAAGGTGCAATAAATTTAATGGCATTCAGTAAGTTTTCATTTTGTCATTTTCTAATGTCAATCTGGAGTTAAGTCCCTTTAATTAAATGTTTAATTTGTGCATCAGTTTATTGCTGAGTTTAATACACTTTCATAATTAAATCTAGCAAGAAAATTTGAATGCTTCCTTTTATCAAAATTATGGAGTCAATCAATATCAGATATCATATTCAGATATTCATCATGTTTTATTCTTCCAAAGTGTATCACTGATAAACACAAATCAACAATACACATAATCTTGAGTGTACAATTTAGATTAATCCCAACATAAACAGATAATTAAGAAAACAAGATCATATTTTACGCACACAAAAGAAAATTAATGAATAGCAGAAAAAATAATGTTAGATAACAACATAACCAAAGGTAATAATTGTACAATGTCCTGACATAAGTACTGACATAAGTATAAATCATCCCAAGTTTACATCATCATTAATTCATCCACTTACAAATTTTAAGTCAGAGTAAACATGGATATCACACATTTCATGTATTTCTTTCACTTTGAACACATCAATCAATTGCAAGATAAAAATGAAAATGTTAATGGATAGGTACCATCAGAGATTCAAGTTATTGGGTAGCCCACCTATACTCAAGTTTTTACAATCTTTAATGTTTAATGAAGTCAGTTTAATGATACAGATGTACTCACAGAACCAAAGAGAAATTGAGTTTTTTTCTTCATCTTCTTCCATTGAAGTACAGGCACCAAGATTTTGGGTATTCTTGTATCTCGTCTCAAACCGGGGTCTAAGGACATAAAACGTGAGATTGACCTTCCAGCTCAAATCTGAAATTTAAACAAATTTTAAGTACATTCTGAAACTTCACAGAACAAAAGACATACACAAAATTGTAATAAGGTACTAGGAATTTGTTTTGCTATTATGATAAAATCTGCACAATCGATCGAAATATTAGGACTTATTAAGTTGAATTAACCTTGGTTACTCACTCAGCTATACACCAGTGAAATCAGCACGGACAACTAAGTGTCTATATTCCAGTTAGATAAGTATTGTGCTTTGGTAAAACTGGATTGCAAAATATGTACAGAAGAAACATAGTGACTGTATTTCAAATGTAATGGAAGAAAGAAAATAAAGTTCCCCATGTGGGGCTCGAACCCGCGACCTTCTGCTTGCAAGTCAGCTGCTCTACCAACTGAGCCAATCGGGCAGACAAGCATACAAACTACTATAAACATGCATATTATCTATACAACACTGTTACATTCTTCCTTCCTTTTAATCAATTATTAAGCGACAACCACGGGTTCTTTAAGCTAACACAGCCTTTGCTTCATCCTAGCTCTAGGATTCCAAGGCTAGCCACACACTCACGGCACAAATGTAATAGGAGGCAGAAAATAAAGTTTCCAATGCGGGCTCGAACGCGTGACCTTGTGCTTGCAAGTCAGCTGCTCTACCAACTGAGCTAATCGGGCAGATAGGCATACAAACTACTATAAACACATATATTATATATACAACACTGTTACACAAACAAAACACTACTTACTGCATATCCAATATCCCTGAAACACCGTAAATACAACATAAAACAGCATTTTCAAGAAGGGCTAATATGTGACTTTTCCCTTGGCTAAATTGAAAGCTTAAACACTTCCCGTTTAAACAAGGGTAAATCTGATTGGTCAGCATACTCTGTTAACCAATCAAGTTGTTCTTTACAAAATAACAATATCCACCAATTAAAATTCATGTTATTGCTGTGATAGAAATGACAAAATCATGTACAGCAAGTGTGTCTTTTCAATAGAAAATACCCGCTAAACAAACACAATGAATGCCAACACAACAGTGAACACACACCTTCCAAATTAATACTTTAATTGCCATTGTAAGTTAACAAAACTAATCTTTTCAAGCAAGAAAAGAAAAAAAACACTGTCAATGAAGACATCACGGATCTAATTCAACACATCAACACATGTATAAAATCTTGATTAAATTTATACCAAATATTAATATGCTTCTGTTAACAAATAAAAAATAACAAGTCATTAAAATCTTAGTACAGTACTATAAAATATGTATTTACAAAAGTCAAATAATACGTAAAGCCTTAAGGAAAATTGTTTCCAGTTCCATGCCCAAAAATAACTATATAGTACTATGATTTGGATGCCGTAAAAACTTATGAGCCTGCAGGTAAAATATTAGGCCAGTCAGGTAACTGGAAACTAACATTTTTTTTGCCTAATGAAGCTTTAAAAACAAGAGGAGCGGCTGTATTCACTTTCATGATGACTTATGCCTTTATTAATAATGAAACATACACTTTTGCGTGTATTTACTAAAATGAAGCATATATTTTAATGTTCAGTCATACTTGAGTCAACGGAGCCGCGGCCGTGGTCCAGTGGTTAATGCGCTGGACTTGCAACCCGGAGATCCGGGTTCGAATCACGGTCGCGGCAGGTTATACCCTTCCATGAAACTTTGACAAAAATGTCTATTTTCCTCCATATGTGGAAGGGTAAGTTAGTGTTGGTTAGAATACAGTCATGGAAAACTGGTTAGGTGAACCGGTCGCCGTATATAACTGAAAAATTGTTGAAAAACTGCGTTAAAACCTAGTGACAATAAGTCACATAAAAACAAATACAAACATATAATTATAATTCGACCTGATAATGAGACTACCTCATTATTACGACCGTTTTTTCGTGTCCCGATGGTTTTCTTATTATCGAGGTTTTACTGTTTTTACCTCGTTGTTATGAAGGATCATTTTAAAACGGAAAAACAGGTTCCATCCATCAGCCTATGCGTCCACCAAAAGTTCCGAATATTTATCTTCGGCGTCATATCCAAAAACGTGAAAATTCTTTGACGGGTCACACAAGATACTTGTTGGAACATTTGTCGCGTAGAATTTCATTGGGAAGTTGTATCCAATGTGTATTTTTTAGAATTATCCGAAAAGGAATAAGCATATCCGCTGTAGGTGGTCCCGAAGTCTATCGCTATCACGACTTTTCTTGTTGATGCCATTTCTGCCTGTTAAATTAATGAATATAAACACATATTTAAATCCGGTAATATTGACAAAAAATCACTTTCTATGTTTTAACAAATTGACCAATTCTTCTGATCAGTGGACAAACATAAAATTAATATGTTATTTGTATCTTTAAACCGAACTATATGCTCTGCCTATAAAAGTCCCTGATTGTATCATAAAACGTTCAACTAATTGCTGTATGTTGTATGAGTGATATTTAAGTTTCAAGTCAGAACAGGATGTGACTACGTGTACTTAAACATTGTAGTCGTATATTGTCCATTATCACTATTTTTACACTAGCGGCTAGGGAAATAATCCTGAATAGAACAGAACTTTATTGTTACTTTCGTTTTCTACTTATCTACCGGAAAATGTAGTTTCACTGTAAATGGGTTTAAGATTTGTTCTGAATTCTAAGAACTGAATAATGCATTGAAATGTACAATGTAATTTTGAATTTAAAAATCTTGAATACGGTACGTCGCTTATTGAGGTTAATTAATTAATGCACACTCAACAAAGTCGGTGTTCAATTTATCAAATAAGTGGCGCATACACATCTCCGCCTTTTGTCGTCATTTTGAAATTAAAGTTAGTTCAGGGTCTGGCACACCGAAGGCAGATTTTAGTTCACCAAATTAGGACTTAAATCAATTCATCCTTTCTACAGATTGATAATTTCAAGCAGAATGAAAACAGAAAAATATTACTTCACTTGTTTGACTATTGATTAATACGTAGACAAAAGCGAGTTGACATCAGGCGCGTAGCTACTTATACGCGCACACGTGGCTAAATCCACGTTATTCTGACATTTGTTTTTCAACCAAAGTTTACACATACTGCTTTCAGTACTAAATAAACCGCCACAGGACGCCCAGAATGTACCAGAATGCGTCATTGTTTTCATTATTTTCCGGGGGGGGGACCCCTAGCACTATTATTAATTCACATGATCAGACGGCTAGCTACACCCCTGGAGAAGGAACGTATACATCTGTATTTTATTTGTGAATCTTTATTTTATTTTAGTTTCAATGATATAATTGTAAAAAGGACACAAATGTAAACTGTCTAAACAATAGATGTAATAAATAAAACATAATGACCCTTCTTATAGAGTTTTAGGGGCCTCCCTGGTGGAGTGGTTGTGGTCGTTGGCTAGTAATCACTAGCCTCTCACCGCTGTGAGTTTGAATCCCACCAGAAAACTGTCCAGCTAACTTACAGAACACGCATACTTCACCCCACCCACCTTGAAGTGTAAGAGGTGTGTACATATTTTCTTTGATTATATCATCTGTTTAAATACTGGTAATCACATTTTGATAAAACACACCTATAGTTCCGTTATAGCGTTTGCATTTCAGCCGTTCCCAGCCTGACTGATCTTGTGACCCCTTCATTCCCACCTAGAATTATGCGAATATATCAACATTGTAACATTTATAAAATGACACGTCTTTGGTGGGACTATTCTACATAGATATAGGTTCATCACTGAATTACGAACCTACAGCCATAGTCGTGTTTTCGTCTACCAATGTCAAGGCCACTGGCACGGCCTGTGAAGGTTCGATCCTGAGTTGAGTGGAAACTCGTTTTTGTGTATTCAGTCAAACCGGTGAACAAAAGTCATCCTTGGAGTTATGGTAAAGCATGGTATTACTCTTATTTCAGGTTCACATGTTTATTTATCTGTAGACTACAAATTACTTATTTCTATCATAGAATTTCTCTACCTACCACCGAATGGAAACACAATCTTGAAAATGATTTCAAGGGGGACAACTCTTCCTTTTATGGTTGTGTATGAAAGTCTTGAAGTGTATTCCTTTTCGTGATCTTCCGTCTGCCATGAAACAAGAATTGCCTTTAGCAAAAGTGAACAAACACTTGTACCGGTATTTCAAGTACGGCTGACAGGCGTTTTATCCAGTGATCCTGGGATATTTATCAGTACTAAACTTGTCGCTAATATCGCACAGAACCGTTCCAGAATTTCCTATATGCGTACATTGCGCATAACACATGTATATTCCAAACAATGTATACAATATGTATCTATGAAAACACAGTAGTACCACTACATACTGAAGCGGATCAATTCTAAATAAATGCAATATTTGAATAAAAAAGTGTACTTTGCGTTGCGAAGGGCACATCATTTTTTTAAAAAAATGTATACTTATTAATAAGTGCATGTTGTAAAATGCGTTACCAAGGCAATATTTTTCCAAATGTTCCACAACCACCAAACAGCCACCAAAATAAAGTTGAATTTTTTTGGGGATACTAGTAAGAGAGTTTTCTGATCAGAGAGATTTTCTGATTAGAGAATTTTTCTCATTAGAGAGATTTTCTGATTAGAGAATTTTTCTCATTAGGGAGGTTTTCTGATTAGAGATTTTTTTTCTCATTAGAGAAGGTTTCTGATTAGAGAGATTTTCTGATTAGAGATTTTCTGATTAGAGAGATTTTCTGATTAGACAGGTTTTCTGATTAGAGAGGTTTTTCCGACTAGAGAGGGTTTTTCTGATTAGAGATGGTTTTTTTTTATTAGAGAGGTATTTTGATTAGAGAGGTTTTCTGATTAGAAAGGTTTTCTGATTAGACAGGTTTTCGGGTTAGAGAGGTTTTCTGATAAGAGGGGTTTCCGGATGAGAGGTTTCCGGATGAGAAAGGTTTCCGGATGAGAGAGGTTTCCGGATGAGAGAGGTTTTTGGAATAGAGAGGTTCATACATTTTTGTTTGATTTTACATTATTAAGATATTTTTACGCTGTCAACGAACTATCAGTTAATAGCAGCAATTTAGTACATATTTGTACAATGTCTGTTATTTACAAAGGCACATCTCAGTTGTTTTCTGATATTAATGCACTTTCAGACATAGCATGTTAGAATCATAATTCTGTACAATAGTTGTCGAACGAGTGTAAACAATACATTGCCGTTTATTTACCACCCACCCTCTTTATATTCACTGTGACCACTCGTGTCACAAAACCATCAGCATCTTTCTCCACTTCTCCACCAACTTTCTGTTATCTTCAAATTTCCGCTTACAAATCTCTCCACCCTTACCTCTGATTTGTTCCAATCTATACAGCCTTCTGTCTGCTAAGAAGTTCTTGAAAGTTTTTGTAACGCAATGACAACACAAATTTACAACATGTCGGTCAGCAGTAAGTATTGATTGTATACTTTGCACTGTAAAACCAAATACCAATGTAATGTTGTAATGTCTAACCTTTCTAAATAAATACACTTAAAGCTTAGGGAGGTAATCATAATATTTTAGCCCGGTTGATTTAAATTTTTACGAGCCTCTGATTCTAATTTACCAATCAAAGTTTCCATGTCATGTGATACTAACGTTGGCAAAATATCGCTTAAACCAAAATTCAAAGGTTCCCGATGAAAATTATTCCATGCCGCTCCTGGATGTTCCGATATACCGATACACTACATGTATCATACCACGTTTTTGGAGCGATGTGCCTATCGCTTTGGTTTTTATCGACAATCAACATTTAGGTCATACATCACGTAAAAATTATTACACTTAAAAATGGGAGAAAATCACCCCAATAAATATCATTCTAATTCATGACGTTTTGGAGTGTTTTTATGAATGAAAGTATTCAACTGATGTTTTTATTCAGTGTGTTCCGAAATATCGCTAAATTAAGAATAAAGAGTAAAGAGTCTCAAAGTTCTTAAATACTTTTGTCAAAATATATGTTTTATTAAAACTATTTACCGCTGACAATACGCAACGTGTTGCATCTTGATATACGCAGCGATTCCTGCAGTAGTTAACTCGATTAAACTATTTCAATGAATTTCATTTATGAAGAACAGTTTTTTACGACAACCTTTTACAACAAGCGTGATAATATTAGAATTTAATTACCATTACTTTCAGGTATAATGGCAATAATGAGCGTATTACTTTCAGCTGTGACACATGATTCAACTGATTCACCAAAAACTATAACTGATTCACCAAAAACTATAACTGATTCACCAACAAACACGTCAGAGTTTTTGTTTTGATTAGAGAGTTTTCTGATTAGAGACCGTTTTATGACTTCAGACTGGTAGCCACAGGCTCCTCAGTACGGTACGATCATTTAGAATCCCACTCAGGATCAGGCAAATTTCACATGTGAAGAAGCTAGCTTGCTTACGGAAAGGTCAGTGGTTCTAACCAGGTGTACATCTGGGAGTCTTACTCCAAAGTTAAAGTCGCCCAATGACCCTGGCCATTGCTGCGATTTTAAACCCCAGTGAAAAAAAAATTTAACTTCTGAATACATCTCAGGGTGTCTATTAAGACCACTCTGAACTGAGTAAAGAAGACCTTCATAGACAGGTCTAACTGTATTTTCCTTTGAATTCTGTTTCAATGGCTTGAATTGTTTGTCTTCGTTAACTATGTAATGTTCGTTATTCACGCAGGATGAATTTTTCACCTATTTCGTGTATAAAAGGATATTCGAACTTATGACCGCGTTACAATATCAATGCTCACTGGGAGTAGCTAAAATGCAGAAGAGTTCAGGATTTGTGTGTTTTTAGTGCTAACTGACTCAAAATTGTATTATTCAATGTATGTATGAATGTACAGACATATCCCAACATGAATATTATAAATGCTCTTTCTCCAAATTTTCCGAAAAATGCGATATTTATATCACTGTGTCTAGTTTGAAGAGATCTACATGAATATCACGTGACCATTGAACTTTGAAGCTTAACAACAGATTTCCCGCCTAATATTTTGCTCAATATCCACTATTTTTACATACTTTAAAACTCCTAGACATAAAACAATGTAAGAGTTTAACATTGTTTTTTTTTCCTTTTTTACAAATTTGAAGATTTTTTTACTGGACTGCTTTATCTCCAAACTCAAAATCTAGTTTATATTTTTATTATTCTAGAAAAGAATGTTTTTTTAAAATACACTGTCATTTTCTACGCATCAAGACAAAAAAGTTGGTATATTTTTGATGTTATAGACCCAATCACAAAAGAGAAAATGACATTTAAAACTTTGAACGCGGTATTCTCCAATTTTTGAAAATGATAGAGCAACGTTCTATTCAAGTGACGATATACACAACACGTGCAATATGATTCTTAGAATATTTTACCATTACGGTATGCGTAGATTATTTGTTATACTAACCTCTGATTGATGCAAAACAATAAAACCAGGATAGTTAGATTTAAATGGAGCGAATTATGCTGTAAAAGATACTGCTGACAAATTTAGGATATCATTGATTTTTTACAAGGGAGACAACTCAAACAACACAAAAAGTTTGTTATACAAACGAGTGACCTCCCTTGCCATATCTGCAATTAACACGAACTCGTGTATATTTATATGAATGAATCAGTTTTCTACGAAAGTTGATTAAACAAACATAATCAACATGACTGTATGTAAATTATACAATCAAATCAAATGATAAAACAGGTCAGCATTAATGTTACATTAGATGGTAAAAATGCAGACGTGAAAAATGATAAAATGTGTGACACCAGCGATATAAGAACATATTAATGGACTGATGTGTCAAATAACGAATATTATACGTACTTAGGAATACACATGACAATATGACACAGTTGTTGTGTTCAGGTAATGACGCAAATCCGGAACCATCATACACGGGCATTACTATACAGCGAATATGGCCCATACAATATGCGGATATGACTTATTTTCAATATATACGCAAATGCTGTCATTTCTCCTCATTATCATTGTATTAAACAGATTTAGTTTTATAATTAGACACACTTTACTTAATATCGTGATTTTTATCAGATTTATGAGATATTTTGCCATATATGCCGCCGTGTACACTAAAAGCACGAGTCACTACATTAGGCACACCACCTTCTAATGGAAGCAGATACTACATAGATTGATCTCACGACTCCTGTATCAATGTAACTATTTGTATTTGTCAGTTATAGATGTAACAATCGTTATTTTGATATTTCACCCGGAAGTCACCACAGTGTTGTTTACATGTATATGAACCTACTAGTGTTGGTCAGGACTACAAGTCAAGTCAAGTCAAGTAAATTTTATTTTACAGCGTCGGTTAACAAAACATATAACGCAAGCTCTAATTCATTAACTTTAATTATTCAGCTTTATTTATATGTGAAAATATTTATTTTATTTTGATATTTAGGCGGGGGAATTAGCACTTAAAACAATTGCTCTTTTTACATTAAATATAGAGTAACTGATATGAAAATTTCTGAAAAAGTCTGATTTAAGTCCGTTTTTCTCAAATGTGACAAATGACGCAATAAATGTCCCAGCCGTGCGTTAAAATTCAATGATGTTATTTAATAAAATAAGATCTTTTTACTTCTGAGTTCGTATATCATACGGACAATTACGCAAATTACCAGATAAACTCGGACCGAATCGATTTTCATCGTGCTAATTAGAGGTAATAAAACTGAATATGGTACCACAGCGATAAAATCTCTGTTTTTCTGATTGTGATCAGTGGAAGGATTGTAATTTACATTAAGATCGGGTTTTGGATGCAGCTTATTGTTTTGTTGCAAATTTATGCATTCACATGGTAAGGTGATTTGCAATTTTGCAAATATAGAACCATGCAGGGAAATTGAATGAATAATGTATATAAATTTTAGATCTTTTAGCCCTGTTACAATCTATAACAGATATATAAACAATATAAGAATTAAAGCGCGTCGGAGACTGTAAATTGAAAATAAGCATTTTAACTAAGGGAGATAATCATTTCGGAGTCGTTTAAGTAGACTTGTAAGAGTAGTCTTTCTTGGACATCGACGTTTTCTCTAAACTGGTACCCGTTGACTCTAGCTGCACGGAGAGATTTTGATTTTAAGAAAGAAAATTTAAACGCAACACTTCCTATCATTGCAGATGATCTCAGCTGAAACATAGTGTTTGCAAAAAGACCAAAACATGTTTCTGACTCGGCGAAACATTATCCGAAACTTGTTCCCGTTTCGGGCAAATAAAATGCGCCCCTGGTTCCCGTTGACTCAGGTTGTACACTGCCACATGGAACGGGCACCAGTTTAAATCAATGGGAGCCAGTTTACGTTTCCTCGTGATATGACCAGCAATTTCCGTTAAATAAAATGTTCTCACAATTTACTCCTATATATAATTTCTATCTTTTGAATTCATCAATAAAAACAGATTTCATTTTGTCTAAAATTTTTTATCTTAATACATGAAATCGGTCAAATTAGATGAAAATATAAACAAACAAAAAAGGGTAATTAAGTATTTTTTATTTCGACAGAATTTAATTTGCCTTTATTTATAGATAAGCGTTGTTGTAAACCGTGAGAAACTTTCATTGAGATTAATGAAAACGGTGTAGTTTAGTGTCTCCAGTCTACGGTATGATATCCTGACCAAACTGGTCCCGTTCCATGTTGCAGTGTACAACCAGAGTCAACGGGTACCAGTTTAATAGCCTGATGTGATGATACTGTATGATATCATCAATGACAATTGGATATTGTCTCAAGGGAACGTACCGGGCGTTAATATAATGTTTGTATGTGACCGATTTTTCTGTTGTTCAACTCCGTTTTTCAAAAAGAATTTCACTTATATACGGCGTTATATACTAGTTTTCTGGACTGTATACTAACCAGTACGAATTTACCCTTCCACAAGGAGCCGGCAACTTCTCCACATATGGAGGAAAATCGACATTTTTTGTTAAATTTGCATTTCAAAGATTTTAACCCGGACCTTCGGGTTTCAAGTCCAGTGCCTAACCACTGGACCACGGCCGCGGCTACGTTAATATAAGCCTATCTGAATATTTATTTTAGTATCATGAATTAAACCTAAGAAAAAAGAATTTGGAATCTGTATAATTTCAGATATACCATATTAAGAGTCGTATTTCGTTACAAAATAATACTACAAATATTCTATCATTATTATTTTAGAGAGGGGGGTATGACAATTTTCGTTAGTAGGTATTTTTGTGAAAGGTTATAAATTATACGCCTTGTAGTTTACTTTAAAATGTAAATCCTGATGAAATTCGCCTTTGCATGATTGTAACGTAGCTTTGTCGGTTTTTGAATTGAATTCAAAGCGTGGGGTATTAAGTTTAATTTAAATTTTGTCAGTTCATTTATTTTGCAGCGCTAATTGTATAAAATGAAACGTTTGCCGCGATGTTTAATTGTCTGAGGACTAATTATTGCCTATTTATCCTTTTTTATTACTGTAGACCGAATGACAATTTACTTTTATACAAAAGACATTTTTCGCTAAAAATGAATTTTTCTTTCAAGCGGTATCTGTTAACGCTTACAAGGACGGACATCTTAGCAGGGACAAACGAGTTATTAATAAAAAAATTCAAAATCTTTGTTTCCTTATAGTTGCTAAATATTTCTATGATGAAAAATTATTCTCCCATACAAAGTGATAAGAATCGACAACAGTTATGTCTAAAATTAGTATGGGCGATGTTATTTTAATTTGTTAAGACATTCGTTGATTTGTATGACTGAGTGGTACCACTCTTAAAGCATAGTTAAAGTTATGTGACATGATTGATAACTCATAAACTTGAATGAACCATAAAAATGAATGAACCCACTCTGAGATTTCTACAAATGTTTCTGAAATGTTAATTACTTCGATAGAAATTCAAAATATTCAAATATTTCTTATTTCCACTCAATACTTTACACTGAACGAGTCATATCGTTATGTCAAAAGCTAAGCTTAAAACCTAACTCAGTTTCTTTATTTTTTTTGTGTCACAAAGTAGGTTTTATGAACTCATTCACTCACCGATACCTGTAAGTAGGTTATACATCTGTATCTCCCTTATGTGAAGGTCTTGAATGGGCACTGCAGGGGATTTATATTAAATTCAAAAAATACGGACGCAAAAATTCTCGTCCATACATGTAGGTCTCCATTTATTAATGAATTGTGAAATTGGAAAAAAAACCATTTCGAATATCAAGAACTCACAACTCGAAAAATAAACCCTATAAAAACTGGGTCCTTGCTGTTTGTATTAACATCAAGCTGTGAGTTTTATAATATTCCTTTTTGATCGTTCCCAGATCCTAAAATTGCAATATCAACATATTAATAAATGATAGTTAATCCGCCTTTTATTCAATTTCTGCACTTTGGGTTCAATTGACTAAATTTGCATCAATTTGTTCTGGAGTTTTTTGCTTTATACGGTAGACCAGTCAATATGATTAACTTGACTAAAAGTTAGTAATTTCGGATCGCTCCGGTCGATTCGTTTTTCGTCTTAAAAAGCTTATTGACCAAATAGTCCGATAGGAATATATCTCTGTGTGATTAATTGGTACATATTTAAAAGTTAGCTCTTAAATTTCAAATAATAAAAGCGCCCGAAAACGATAAACCATTTAAACTTGAGATTAAGCTGGTTCCCTTTGACTCAATCTGTACAGAGGCAACAGGTATGGCCTAAACTTTCCCGGACGCTGATTGGTCAGTTTTGGTCAAAATTCTGCTCATGGGATCTCGCGAGGCTTTTCGTATTCGGAACGCCTAATTTATAAAATAAGTTATTGCAGTGCAAGTACCTAATTTAGTATTTATATAATATCCACGACCCACGTTACCATTATTTCAATAAGGAATTCTGGCCGTTTTCTTTTCAGATTGCTGTTAAAAGTATGCTCAATGATTCATTTTAAATCACAACAAACTCATTTGTTCCCACATCGTTTTATTTACTAAAACGGTGTCGTAAGAAATCAAAATCATTCCAAATTGATTTTCGGCGATCGTTCTCAATACCCGATTCTCACTTCGGACAAACGTACGTTCATACAACAGAAATACTGTTTGAGCTTTGCTGAAATGTTGGGTCAAGTTTATCAGTGTGAGTTACGGCCCTTTGAATCACCTCAACCTTGTTTAGTGGTCTTCATTTCAATCTCACAACGTAAAGAGCCCTCAGGATCCTAAACTGGTTCCCGTTGACTCTAGTTGTACCTTTGGTGCACTGCAACATGAAACGGGGACCAGTTTATCAGGATTCCTGACCAGGTACCCGTTATAATAATACAAAGCAACAGAACACCGGGAACCAGTTTAACAATGTCTAGGAATTGAATTACCTCCCTTGTCGATATGATGTAATGTATGTTTTCTTTAAGAGAGATCGCAGTTTTGGGGAGTTCTTGAACCAACCCTTCATGCAACTATGAACGAGTTGCTAAAGTGATATATTAAGACAATCAATTTCAAGAGTTACCGTTCCCGCTACTCTCATGTGATTATTAGCGAATGACACAAGAAAGACAACTCTGACATTTTGCTATCTACTACGCTGAATTCTTTCATACGTTTACGAATAGAAATGAATATTATAACGGACGGTCTCAAGCTGACTTTTCATGTTGCCTTTTTAGAATCCCATTCTTCATGATAATATTTCTTATATTATATTATTGAAACACCATCGATCTATACATTGAATGAAAACAAATACCAAATTCAAACATGATTTATTTTATGGACTGAGACGCGTGTGTTACATTTTTCATTCATAATTTCTGTACCTTTCAACGATCGACTGAAATTTGATGAATAAGATATGAATTAATTACTTTTTTTGGTGTTTACAAGTTAAATAAATCCACAGCCTAATGTAAATTGTGAGAAGACTTGTTTTGCAATATATCGATTATAAAGTACAATTTATCTCTATCCTGCTAATTTTGCTTTACTGCGAGTGAAGCAATATTCATAAACTAACATTCGGAACGCTTCGGTAGTTTCCGTACCTCCACTGAAGACGAAATCGACCCTGGTAGCCCGATTTTTTTATAGTCTAAGTATGAGTTGTCTCCCTTGACGCACTAAGTCACATTGAATTTAATGCGAATCTCACGACATTAGTACAGTCACATTTTCCATAAATCGTTCGAACATTCGCGCCATTAAATTATATGTTGTCTGCTTTTTACGCGTGATGACACGACAATACAAACCTACAGACATCTAAATTATTATGACTCGTAATTTACAGAAAAAATGTGAAGATGTTTTATGCTAATCTGCTAATCTTTATCATGAGTGAATGATTTACACAGAAAATAGGCATTGATCAATCAAGTGTTTGAAAATTAAAATTTTCACAAAGATAAACGCATCATTTTCATTCTAATTGTTAACGTCATCTTTCATGTTTCACTCACTTTTGTGAGAAATATTTAAGAAAATCGTATTTACAAATTACTGGTACATTTATCTAGTGTCTTTGTGATTTTAAGCTCGAAGTTACATGTATGTTGTTTGGTTTTGGGTAAGGACCAGTCATGAACGGTACACGTACTGATAGAACGGTCTTTATGCATAAACGGTATTTATTTATTCTGTACACCATGACCGACTATGTCTTGATAGAGATACGGAATCTACCGAGGTGTTCCGAATGAGTCTTTGTTCACAAATTTGTTCGAAAAGCTCATCCTTTAATGTCAATTATTCGACGGACGTCGTGCGTAGAAATTCTTTAAAAAGTGGATCTTTTAACTTATTGATGATAGTCCATTGTTAGAAACTCAATCACACATTTTTCAATATTTTCTCACTCGATATTGTATTTCGATTCCAAAGATGATCAGCATATCGGAGTTTCATTGTATTGCATACATGAAGCCTTTGCTACAAATTTTCCCCTCTGTGTACCTCATAACTTTCATTCTTGTTCACTGTGAATACTGTATAAATATGAATGCTATAATGTGATATATATACATGTATATACCTCTCCAGAGCGCCCCTCTCTTGGGCAACAATCTCCCTTCAACAACAGCATGATTTTCCCCCATTGTACGATTTTACTATTAATTTTACCTTTCTAGAACAACAACCTCTCAACAGCAACAACATAATTGTGCTTCTTCCAAAGTGTGTTGCTTTGGAGAGGTTGCACTGTACGCTAATTGTGATAAATACATGACTAGATTATTCAAAAAGCAAACACTACAGACTTAATAGAAGATTAAATATTACATCCTAATATACCTATATGTTTGTGTATGTCATTTAGATTAATTTCATAACATTTGTACACTGTGGGCCAAAGCTAAAGGACGTTTTTTTCTGACCCCCCCCAAAAAAAAGAAAACTTCAAAACAATCATTCGTTTTATTATTTAGTAAATAAAAGATATGAAAATGATCACATCAAAGACAAAGGAAGTCATTATTGGCAACAACAAACAATAACAACACATGTTTAGTTTAAACATCTTCGCAACACCATTAGATAGATGAATATACCGGAGACGGCCATGTTGCGTCCGCTTCATACCGCGCATGCGCATTTAAGATACACGTATTTTTAGAAACATTACGGTATAAAATAGAAGTGATACATTAGTTTGGAAATTAAGATGCTTGCGCAATCAAACATATTTTATTCGCTGATTTTACATTAATCTATCACTTTTGCTTACATTTAATCACTAACTGGAAGGTTTGTGATAATATTTTCCGACGGGCCGGGTTGATAAGTTCGTGGTGACATATTTATGTAAATTAGTGTATCGTTACATATTAATACAAACACAACAAGGTTGTTATTCATTCTGTATACCATATCTATACAAATTGTATCATAACTGTCCATAAATCGCTGCTAAGTCAACATCATTTTATGATAATACTTTCATTGTATACATAGAAACATCGTAACTGGCCCGCCCTATATATAAACATCTGTAATGTTTACATGTTTGTTGATGGGTTGTCTCGAAAGTTGTAGAAATATGGGTCGTCCTGACAGTGGCCAATGGTCTCTGGGGAAGTCGACAGCTTTTTGAATTTGTATAACCAAGTTATATACACCATGAGTATATTGTGTTATAGAACTAAAAATAAATTCCTAATTTAGCTTTCCTTTAATTTTAATTTTGTATCGTTCTTAGCTTCCATTAAAGGGTCTCCGTTGTCGAGTGATTATGGTGTCTGATTACTAATCACCAGCCCCATGCGGCTGTGAGTTCGAATCCCACGAGCGATCTGACAAGTTTCACTCTTAAGGAAGTTGTCAGCTAGCTTGATGGTCGGCCGTTCTACTCAGGCGGGGTATTCCTCCACCGTTAATGCTGGAACGACGTTACGCCGATTGAAAACATATGCCATTTATTTTGTAATCCAAGTTCGAACCCTTTCGTCCGGCATTCTCAAGTTCGTGGGACCCTCTGAAACACCCATAACCACAGTATAAACTCTAAATTAAAATCATCCTGCGAAATTATCATAATTTATGTGAATATGATAAAAATAATGAGAACTATCAAGACTATGATACTAGTAAATTAGAAAGTACTTTAAACAATATGCACGAATAATAATGAACCTCTTAAGTTGACAGACAGGTGTAAAATTCATCTTACAGTAAGTTTGGCAGACGATACCTGACAGACAACATCTCCTGTTAACTGAAGACTGATGAAAAGAGTTGAAACATACGATATATAAAATAATATACATATGTACACATGTCAAACCTGTGTGAAGCCACTTCCGAATAAACACCACACTGTGAATAAAAGTCAGTATGTGAAAACATCGTTACAGGTTATTTAAAACAAATTGACCTCCAAATAAAGGACAACTGTCAATAAAAGCTACAAATCGTCTTTCTCAAGGGTGGTTTTTGTTCACAGGTTTTACGGTAAATGATTTCAGTGTATATTTTCTCCTAAATTCATGTAAGGTACAAACAATAAACCTCCCGCATGATTTCCCCCACTGTACGATTTAATCATTAATTTAACCTCTCTAGAGCAGCAACCTTTCAGCAACAACCTAATTTTACACCTCCCAAAGTGTGTTGTTTTGGAAAGGTCGCCCTGTACTGAATTTAAACCTTTAGAAATGACCTTGACTTTCATTGAAGTGTTCAGAAAACAAAAGATTTTTAGGACTTAACTAGTCTTACACAGTTTCTTCATCAAAATGATTGAATGAGTTGACTTAATATGTTTACATTAAGTCTTAACACTAAAACATCGTTAGCTTAAGGGGATATATAGCCAGTGATCTATATTTAAATATTGTATGTTTTAATACGTGTACGGTGGTAAAGAGTGGATTCAGAATATGTATAGTTGAACAACCGCTTAAGACCATGTTGCATTCTTATATGAAAATGAGTGACCACCATCATTATCATTATCACTATCATCATCAACATCATCATCACCGTCATCATCACAATCTCTGTATTAACATTTGCTTCAATAGCTAAAATGATAACATGCCGCGACCGTGTTGTCGAAAAATTGTTGAAAAAACGGCGTTAAAATAAAATGATAGCATTATGCCGCTTCTTGCTAATATGATTATGAAGAATGCGACAATTACGATATTCATAGGCAGAAATGGCTTAAAATTCTAATTACGTGTGTATAGAATATGACTGTTGTAACTTAGACTATATCTTATGTAACTTATTAGTCCACCCTGTAGGTAACCCAGGAGCAATGACTTCGGTTAACAGAATTTTTGCTGATTCACGCCATTAAATTCTTTATAAACAAACAAATAAAACTTATACCGCCAAAACCCATACCCTAGCACCTGACACTTCCTATTAGGCCAAACAAAGCAAATGCTTCATTTTAAAAATGTGGGTAGCGTTATCTTGTATTGAAATCGACATATTTTTATCGTTGAAAACAATTAGCGGGTGAGTTTTCCATTTGTTTTGAGGGTTAAATGATACGGTTTCATTTGTCAATTAAAATTCTATTCGTGCCTGAACATCAGAAAAACATCTTGTATGAAATTGATTTTTTCTCATATTTTGAGGTTATACTCCGATGACCAGAGACAAAAAGTGACGTTATTCATATATTGTTTACCATTGTGTTAATTGAATTGTCACTGGCCCCTAATTAACGTTTGGCGGAGAAAGCTATTCGGGTTATTCGATTTTACCTGATAAAATTGTCTGATCTTTCTATCAGTAAGTGCTCTGATCAATTTTAATGTTTTTATACCCATAATGACCAAAATTAGTATCTGAAAAAGGAGCGATTTTGGGAACCTTTATAATTTTTATAGGTTTTCAGGATAGAAAATGATTTTCCAAAACAATGACACTCCGTGGAGTTATTGTCCCTTTTAATTTGCATCGAAGTCTATGGGAGAGGCCAATGTTTTCGAAGATTAAAGAAAAAAGATCGATTTCAATGAAAACTCACGGTAAAACGATGTAAAAACACGGTATCAATGTGATTTAATAAAAAATATAGGTTACCGTGCAATTAATGTTTTCTAATTTTTTTCAGCAAGGGCAATAACTCTTACAAAATTTGAAAAATGCGTCGTAAAAAACATTGAAGTATGTTGGGTAACTAGCAAAGAAACAACGATAATCGGGCAATGCTATTTTTAAAATACATGTGTTACCATTTTTGACTAGGATTTTGCAGAAGCGTGAAATGATTACCTTATTATGGATATAATACCTTAACGCATTTTATTTCCGGTCCAATCCTAAGTGCTTTGATATTTTTCGGTCCTTGGACAGTGGAGACTCTACAGCGCCGGAAGTCTGCAATACCTCAAGCCCTAACATTATCGCATACAGGTGGACTGGCTCTCGAATTTTGACGCACAGTTAGTTTGACAAATGCGCTCTGATAACCAGCCTGTCATTACATTGATACTTATGTAATTGACTTTAATTAACTATTTACTTAGACATTCGGATTAGTCATACAAACTTAGATATTATTTCACAATATTTATCTAGACCGTGAATTGCTGGGGCGATAAACACCGTTCATATACCGTGTATTGGCTTTTAACCCAAACCTCTTCAGACGTTCCAATTGACCCAAAGTTTATTAAAACTACCCGAAAGTTTGTATACGGCACCACAGAAAGTAAACGAAACAAGATAACTCGCTGATACTGACTATGTTAATGTAATTGAAACGAATCTCGAATTATTCTTAATCATTTATTATCTTAATCCGTTTTTAAATCGACGTTCGTAAAGACTTACTTCAAACTACACTTTTGATAGACTTAAAAAATTGAAAGTCGAAAGATAAAACTGAACATCAGTGAAATGAATTGATGAATTGGATTTGAATTACTTACAAGCAGAAAAACTGACAAGAATGAAATGACTTCTGGTGAAAACTTCTCAGTAGTAATAAAATGAATGAATGAATGAATGAATGAATGAATGAATGAATGAATGAATGAATGAATGAATGAATGGATGAATGAATGAATGAATGATCGATCGATCAAACGAACGGACGAACGAATTAATAAATTGTAATTGCATAGTATGTGGAACTAAGATATGACTGTGAAAAACTAGAGACAATGAATTTCCGGTTTAGTAAAAAGGAATCGCATTTCATTCTCACAAAACTATTTGCTGTTTTTATTTAAAAGTGACAACCACGGGCCTTTCTTTCCACGTTATTCTAGAAATTATTTGAACTTCTACCCACAATAGTAAGTTATTCATTAAATGTTTGCGGTTTTGACTTCGTGGTTTGTAAAGTCATACAAAATAAATTAACAAATCTACATATATATAGGTATACACTAATTAGAGTTACTGGTACATATCTTAATTTAGTTAGCCGAACAATGGCTGTTCGATACTAGACTGTTTAACCCTTTGCTTCATAAGCATACTTTGGACTCTTCCAAATTCAAAGATAATATACAAAACATCAATTTATTTAAGAAATTTGGGTTATTTCTCTCTGACAGAGCGACAAAAGAAGTCATTACACATTACAAGAAATGGCTTCTTTTGCCACTATGTTTTCAAAAGTCGTCCGCTTCAGATGCGGGGGAAAAGCGGGATTATGAGGCAAAGAGTTAAAAGCAACGAGTTTGAACTGCCCATCTTTCAGCTTAATGTGATTATCATTCGTGCGGCTTAATATCATTATGTGGTGAAGATTCGGTGTGTGATAAGCGAGTTGTGTGATGTGGAAAACCACACACAATCGAGGAGTGTTGTATATCGTAGAATCTTGGAACGATTTTGAATTTATGGGCTAAAGTTTAAAAATCTAACCTTTCCTTTTTCAGATACATCGCGTTAATTGGTTCGTTAGATTAATATACAGTATAACATGGATGATGAGACCTCCTTTTGGAGCCGACAAATTGATCGTAATAATGCGGAAGTCTCATTGTCAAGTTGAATTATGGGGGAATTTTTGAAGGCCGGTCCGTAAAAAAGTGGTCGTTATAACAAGGTGGTCGTAATATTGAGGTGATCGCTATTTCAGGTTTAACTGTACTCATAGATAGACATTTATCTACATTTACAGTAAAATGTAGTACTGGCGGTTTTGCTGTAATTTTTCTGACAAAGGGCGACAACTCGTGTCGCAGTGCAGAAAATTATCAATAAGCACCAACCACAACTGACTTATAAGATTTTCCAATTTGTCATAAAGTGAAACAAAACATCCCAGACGAGATTACTTTGATTGACGCATCATCTGCTTAGAATACATAAAGAATATTTCTTGTGAAGTTAACGGAAAATTGACATTCCTTTCCATCCTTAATGTTACATTTATTAACGCAAGATTTGTATACCGTTTTAAGAAGCATTTATCAAAGAATTCGTTGCACTTGATCGCATTTTGACAGAACCGGAAATTAGTCTCGTTCTGAATCATTAGACTGGTTCACATTATAAAGATACAAGTTGCATTCTGGAGAAAAATCAGATACCAGTCTAGCTATTTTACTTGGCGCAGACGACTTTTTTGTCTTTCATATTTTCTCGCATTGATTTACGATCCAGTCTTTCGTTTGCCATGAATAATAGTAAACTAATCAAGTTTATGTACATTCATCGACGCTGAAATATCTCCTACATAGAATACTTTGATGTAAGCTGTACTCCGTGTGTTCTGGACAAATTTGTAAATCGGGTTGAACGCCAAGTTATGCCGTGGAATGAATACAGTTTTTTTATCGCTTGAATATGCTGCGGTGCAATAATTAATTCTTGAAAACACACCAATAATTGAACCAGGAAATATTTCACCATCAGTAATACGTAATGTACATGCAGTGCTCGTCAAAAAGTGTTGCATTAACTGTGAATAAGACTTGTGGTTATAATATCTTTAATACTAGAATCGTCATGATCGTCATCATCATCGACAGCAGCAACAACAGCAGCACCACCACTAGCACCACCTATTAGAATTAAAATTATCTTTAGCATCGAAATCAAATCTTTAAGCATGTCACAGGTTTTCGATGCCATCTTCCGTTAAGAAGGGAGACAATTCAAATATCAGGGCTTGCTTGCGGAAGGAGGGAAATCTTTTTTCTTTAATTAGTGACTTGATGCGACACTCATTAAACTTTCATCTTAAAAAAAGTTCATCTGTAAAAAAATGACACGTTAAGCTCCGCCCACAAGTCGTCTCTCTCTTTAAACGCTTGAAAAAAATACTTTGCGGCTATTAATTCTTGCCCGAGTTTCGTTGATATTTTTAAAGGTTAATCCCAAGGTGGATAGGTGTAATTAAAATACTTGTAATAGTTTGGTACCCGCCGCGAAGTAGGACTCCTTTCCTTTGATTTATATTTCTCATATAGTTCGGTAGTTTTGCGTCTGTGTTGCACAGACGCATTACAATAAAACTGGTATGGAATCCTGGATTTTAACAGTCACCGGGTCGTGTTATGTAAAATTAACGCACGATTTCGGGTTGTTAATTTACTCAGATAAAAAAGATAGGGAAGATGTTAAAATCCACTCTTGTTATGTTCGAACTTTTGTAGCTATTTTACCAGACGATATAAATCTTAGATGATTATTTTGAAATGCGCGGATTTATCATGAAAGGGATAATATAGCAATTAAAACCGAGAAAATTTGTAAACGTTAATAATCGATTATTTGAACTTCGGGCAAATGTACTCATAAATTAAAATTATGTAAAGCTGTAGTGGGGATTTTTTCAGCCCTTTGAAAAGCTATTTAAGATATCAGCCTCCATTTTGCTAAAGGCTTTACCCATTCCCACGAATTTTTGCATGCCGAAAATAAACATGCTTAAATTCGTGGCCTGTCGCCCTCCAGTCAAACATTGTACAAATAAACGATTAAGATCGCCACAAAATATTTAATGTTACAAATTGCCTGCCAAGTTTGTAACAACAGTAATGTTTTGTGAATTACTCTCGTTTCCATTTGTAAAAATAATCGTCTTTATACCTTCTAATTGCGTTTAAACACATTCTTGTTTCAAGACTGACATTTATACTTCAAAACGATGATTTTTATTACCGCAAGGGGGCTCCATAGTCGCGACATGCGCACTAATGTGGCGCGTGCCGCTATTACATCGCAAGTTTGAATTTGAAAGCAATTTAACAACTCATCTCTTTAAATTATACTCAAGTGAAGGCGTGTATACGCAGGACTGCGTGTAATTTGAGAAAATTCGAGTTTAGTTACTTATTAAATCCCGAAATAATATTTCTTATCAGGAAAATGGCCGCCAAGGCGGTAATAAAATGGCGTCAGATACGTTAGTATACTGTATATTGACGGATAACTATCGATGTGGTTATTATAATGAACTATTTATCTACGGGGTCAATAACCCGATTCCTTGATGTATATATATGTATACTTACTTAATATTATAATTTGACACTTTTATGTGACTCCGAGTAACGTGAGTTCATATCACGTGACTTCATATCACGTGACTTAAGGAACCAATACAATAACACACTGAGAATACATTTGTTGAAATACTTTCCTGAATGTTTGTGATTTGTAAATTTCTACAACACTGAAAGTAAATGATCAAATGTGGAGGGTCGGAATAATTTGCCACAAAACGTAAAACCAGTCTGAATCTAGAATTCTTACATACAAATAGACTTATCTAAGAAGATGAAAGTTGAAAAATATTGTAATAAGATGCATATTTAATGCTCATGTATGTCATTATAACTTTAAGACTTGAGTTATATATATATATCCTTACTAACATGGCAGTTTTTGTTCTTAAAGATCTGCTTACCCCTTGTTTGTAGATAAAAAGAATTTTATCCTATTGATCGTTTTTGGGGGTCTGTAGTCAGCTATTAATGGTAAATGTCTAAAATGTTCGGTACAAGCAAGATGTTAAGTTTAAAAAAACCCAGATGTCTAAGCTATGGTACGTAGGTCCACCACATTCGTAACAGGTCCCAGGTAAAAATAAAAAAAAATCGGCATTGATACATTCGTCTCAACATGTGGTCATATTTGTAACACTTGTTTCAAAAAGTGACCTGTTACAAATATGGTCTTACAAAAATAGTTATGTCTATGAAACGAGCCGCTGATATACGAATGCATGAAATTATCAAGTCAGGAATCATGTTTCGAATCTCCGTATCTAGCTGAGGCAATATATACATAATTATGTCGTACGATTGTTCAACAAAATGTTGTGTCAAGTTAGTCTGAGTGATTAGTTAATTATAAAAGTCTTGGTAATTATGTTTATTTGTTATTTAATCAATTATACATGTTACAATCTAGATCACACTGATCTTTCTAGAGAATGATTATGACCTGCTTTTAGTCAAGCATCGATGTATAAATTAATAACTAGTGCTCGTGGTTGTTTATAAGTCTTCATCTCGTCAGGAACTCTTGGGGGACGAAACAAATGTCACGTGACTATTGTTAAGGCCCAGAGTCCGGAAACGCAATTTTAGCTAAAGAGCTTTGTCCGGAAACCTTACCAAGTACAAATGCATGTTATCTGACATGCCTTAAAATGTTTCACAAATTAAGTAAAAAACGCACAAATATAACAATGTTGATTATGTTGTGAATAATTTATTTATGATAAACTGTAACTTGTTAGTGTGCCAATTTAATTATCAAAGTAAATGAGTCTTGTCGCTGATTTGTGTGATTATTATGTTTGACATTATTCATGTATAAATAAATTATTATCTGTCACTAACGAGAATTGAATTTTCTGAGTAAAATGAAGAAAATGCTGTAAAAGACGGATAACTGAAGCGTAGATGTCGATGTTGAACTATTCAAAATATTTCAGGGACCGCAATGGAAATAAAGGGTATTTGACCCCTTTTTGTGTCAGCCCCGGTTTTAATGCGCAGGGCATATAAGGCCGGGCTTCTTGAAACTGTTGGAATACTTGCCAGACATTTGGTTTTGCGAGGTTAGAATTTCTGTCTCACCAAATGAAAATTTATCTGACATAATACAGTACAAATAAGTGATAAATGCTGTAAACCATGCCTGACTGCCTGACATCTTGTCCGGTACTCGAACTGGTATTGGACCTGCTCGAAATTTGCCTGAAATGTCCGACGGTCCGGCAACTTTTGGGAAGCATTTAAGGCATCTTATCTTACGGTATATTTTATGATAGAATTATTATTATTCGTTTGCAAACTTTTAGCACATTCATGTTATTTATTTTCTTGATCGTGTTATGATACGATACGTCACCCTACGATCTGTTACGTCGCAAGTTTTTACGGCATCCAAATCTTAGTGTTATAATGAATTTTCACAACTCATTATTACACATATTCCCATACAGTGTCGCCGATATATGTAAAAAACATAAAGTAAAAAAACCCTACCTACCGACCCATATATTTTGGGCATGTAACCGGAAACATTTTTTTTTGTTTAGGCCTTACGATAGATTGCTGTTGTTATTTTATATTTGTACGGCTTATTTTTAATTTTGTTTGCTAGGCTTAATTTTGAACGACGCAGACTTTTAATCATAGATATGATTTCGCGTGAGTCACCGTCTAGATTTGCACCGTTGGAAATGAACGAATTGAATTACATAAGCGTAAAGCAGAATGTAGATAAATAAATATAAAACACAAATGTACTTTGCATTACTTTCCCGACAACGGGTACCCAATTTACATTTGATTCCTGTTTTATCGATAAAATCAGAGGTGATGCAAACGCATTGTGACTTAGCGATAAAATCAAAACTCCACCGCGTGATGTTATTCTAATGAATCAAAATGGCGACGCGACACAGAAGGAGTGTTACACAATTTCTGTGATAAATATCTTTAACCGTACTATTGCACAACTAAAATGTTTCCTTTTTTATTGAAACTGGATGAGTGGCAGACAAACTGGCTGCCGACCCATGTTTGGCAGTCTAGCGCCATGGTGAACGAATTAGCATATCCCTGGGGATGGCTTAAGCAGTTTTATTACACGAAATTGTTACTGAATTAGTGGTTAAGACATATTGACCAATATAAGCTGACCAGGCATTGTATGGTTAACGTCTGATGATCATAGATATTATGATAACTGCTGTGTATCCTCATTTCCCGTTAGTTCTATTGACATATTTTTTTTCCGTCAGCGACATATGCGATTGTCAATTATTTCAGCATTATAACCGGAAGTTGTGACAAGCGTTTGTTGCATCAGGGCGGCATGTATCAGACGACATGTATTAACTCCTGTGAAGTGCGTCTGTTGATATTTCCGTTGAATGACAATGCTATTGTGATATCGATACGCATTTTTGATATTCTGTTCTCAAACAATTTGCGTTGGTCTAGTGAAGATGAATTTAGTATAAATATTATCAAAATACATAATACAGCGCTATCCCTCTTTTGGATGAAAAATCACCACCATCTTGTATGACGTAAGTCAAAGTGTAGCTAGTTTACAGACATACAAACAAAGCACTCTAGGAAATGTTTCCAAGTTTTGAAGTGAAAAAGTGTACATGGAGGTTATGAGTTTGAATCCCGGCAGTGACCACATTTTTTTCGCATTTTTCAATTCCTGAATTTGACGCAGGGCAGTCGCTGAAATCGGTCTTGAGCTAACATTTGTTTTGCACTAGATGTAAAATAAATATCCTTTGATTTGTTTTGGGCGACATAAAAATACAAGATATTCCTATCAATTCCGGTATTATTGGTTTATAGATACCAACTCTATGTGTCTACAACCTCTGGGGTTTGCGGTTTCTATTTTAAAATGAAATATGGGTCAGTAAGTCGGTTGACTCACAAACCACGAAGCCACATTCTTAACTTTTGTAAACACGAACCATAATTTATTTACATAAAAGTAGAAAAAATGGCTAACTCATGAAAAAATAACCAAACGCTCGGACGGCAATAGACTGTCGGTCTATTTAACTGTAATTGAATAGGCAATAAAATTCAGAATTTACATCTGGTGAAGCTTAGTGGGCGTGTCAATGAAATAATTCAACCAATCCAAATTGAGATAGTTATCAATATTCATTACAATAAACGACAGTGAAGATTTAAACGCCCTGACAAAAGTTAGTTATTAAACTTCTAATGTATTTATAATAATACGTCCCCTTATAGAACAATAATTTATCCATAGACAGGTATAAATATTATTTCAAATAAACGTATGACTTCCTATGAATGAGGCTTTTGAAGGAAGGTTAAAGAAAAAGCCGTACGTCCCTTCATTGTAGTACTGGGTTAAACTTCCAACCGATACTTCCCACCATGACATTCTTTAATATCTTAATATCAATTCTTGTGTTTGTACGAATAATTCACGAACTAATCAATATAAGAGTCTGTTTTACATTTTATACCCAAGAAAACTTAATTTATTTTAAAAATCTCCATTGCAGTTTAAAAGCATGTAAATGTTTTACAGTGCAACCACTCCAGAGCGACCAGAGCAACAACCTTCCTTCAACTAAAGCAAGATTTCCCCCTATTCGATTTAACTACTAATTTAACCTCTCTAGAGCAACAACCTCGTAACAACATCATAATTTTGCATCTCCTAAAGGGTGTTGCATTGGAGGGGTTGCACTTTACATATATTTGAAATTTGGTATTACATCGTATCAACGTCATTTATAATCGTATATGATATCATAACAGACTTGTAGTTTTGGTTACATGTAGCGTGGTGTTGTATCGAACTACCGTAAGTGATTCTGACCGAGGTTGTGTCACTCTCGACCAATCAAATTGACGTATTTATGTAAAGTATATGTCGTAATGACATCACGTGACACAATGCTAAATCTATTGTTCTATATCTTAACTTTATATACCTATCTGACTTCCTATGTATATATTGTAATAATTTCTTTGCTCAATAAACTTAAAAGTACATAGACTGAATATCAACAAATGAATTGCTAGAAAAGACAAAAATGTACGCATCTACAGATATGGTCATTTTGGAGACCTTTCCAGCTACAGTGCAACCCCTCCAATGCAATACCCTTTAAGAGAAGCAAAACTATGTTGTTGTTGAAGGAAGGTTGTTTCTCAAGAGAGGGACACTCTGGAGAGGTTGCACTGTATAACGGTGGGTGAAGGCCCATGAGTACACATGAGTAGAGCCACTGACCTTCTGTAAGTTAGCTGGACAGGTTTTTCTTACGTGAAATTTGTCTGGTCTTAGGTTTGATTTGAACTCACAACTGCGAGCGACGGGTGATTATCAGTCAGAGACCATAAGCACCCGCCCACTGAGGTCCCCACTACCGTCTTAGAGTCTGTCGTAATTGCTGTAAGCCTACAAATAACTCGAATTATATTTTGAAATAAAAAAAATCTAGACACTTATATTACCTCCTTTCCTGAAGAGCTTAAGCGTTCCAGAGGCGTCACATGATTGACAAAATGCACAAGTGTCAAGATGACATTACTAACAATCTAATAAATAAATATACGTTAAAGTGTAAAAAATGCTTCATCTATTATATTTTACAGACAAAATGTAACAGGTGGACATTATTGTGTTTGTCAATCTCACATCAATCTTGTGATCAATAATCGATCTTTCGTAATTGGTTTTTAATTATTTACAGAAAGATAAATGAACATAAATCCCATTTATTTTTGTAATCCATCTCACCAATGGTTTAAAGTTCACATAATTAATCTTAGCCAAAAACTTACCAGGAACTTAACAAATGTTGTAATAACTTTTTTATATCTTTAAGTTGCAAAAAATGATCACTTTCAAATGTTTTAAATCATTACAACAAAGATGTATGTGCGCAAGAAAATAAGTACAGTTTCTGGTATGTTTCATATACAGCCAAACCTGTGTTTGCGGCCACCTCTGAATAAGGACCATACTGTGAATATAGGCCATTCTTTGAAAAATCGTCATTTGTTTTAGAACAAGCTGACCTCCGAATAAAGACCACCTGTCAATGAAAACCACAATTTGTCTTTCCTAAGGATGGCCTTTGTTCACAGGTTTGACTGTAAATGTATTTTCTATGTATCGAAATAAACTGTAAAAAAATGGAATTCATTTTAGGTCGAAATATTTGACTTAAGCTATGCTGTGCCGTGCTGTGATGTAGTGTCCTTGTCGTGTCGTGCCGTGCCGTGCCGTGCCGTGATGTGATGTGATGTAGCGTGCTGTGCTGCGCAAAACCATAATTATTTCACATTGTACGCTTTCAACTTGCACACCGCTAAAAAGTGGAAAGCGTTTAGGCTGATTTTATCGGCGGGAAGTTTAACCGTGTACATATTCTAGTACAGTGATTGACTAAAGATAATATCGTGGTATAAGGAGACTGCTCGAGTCGTTAACGTACTTGTAAAGTCTACTAAGGTGTTAGGGAGCTGATACGTTGGCGACTACGGGCTAGTCCACACGGCAACCCGCGTCTCTGTATCGACTATGAAGATCACAGTGCATAATATCCACCTGGATTACAAACGTTACGTGTCGGACTTACATTAACAGGTAGGGCAAACAAATCGTCTTTTATTTCATTTGTTTTTTTTGTTTTCTTTATATCCAATTTATGCGCAATTTTATTGTAAAATATAGATTTAATTTGTTGCATTGACATGGGCGGGGACTGAATTAAAATGTGTCACCGTGGAGATGTTTTTTTTTGCTTAATTTTGGGCACTTTTCGCTATCTGGTTGTTCTTTTATTGAATCGTTGCTCTCTAAAATTCGAATTACAATTTATCAACTAGATATGTTGAGCATTTTCCCCGTCTATTTAATGTAAAGAAAGAATTAATACTATGTTCTTATTCATTGTTGTAATGCACGATATCTCGCACACTTGTCTCTCAGAGAGGTAAATGTGTCACGCGTAGAAGAATTAAGGAAAGACTGACATAGTTCATTAACATTTATCTACAGTGTAAACTACACAATATTCATGTATCTTACCACGATCTTCATTCCTTATCTAGTATTCTTTATTTAGAGAACATTTTTAATCACATGCTTGTCTGTAATTATTTATCTTTGCATTAATTGTGACATCTTTCACCTTATTTTTTATCTTTGGAACCCATTTCTAAAATACTTATGTACATAGTAGATTTTTGTCTATTTAAAATAGACCATTAAAATAATCTTTGCACCGCGTTTGTTAATTAAGGTAATTGTTTAAATGTAGAAGGAGCTTAAATACAATTTAGTTCAGTAAATGATGTGTTTAATTTAGAAGTTAATCCACCGACTATGTGAATAATCTAAGTGTTTCATCTTCATCTTCCGTTACGCTTAATATTTCATTTGCTAGAATATATTAATCAGAAAAATAGCAATAATTTGGCTCAGAATCCCTTGTTCTTTCGTTATTACCAAATCATTATGTTATTTTAATGAACTTGCGCCAAGCTAGATTATTGTCCAATTAAATTTAACTTATTTGCGCAATAAAATTATACAACAAATTAGAAAAAAACTTACTGCACCGTTCGTACTCTATTTCTTGTCAATTAACAAAATTTTATTTTATCAGATCAAATCATCGAGAAACTTATATAATTTCTTACGAATCATTAAATCAGATTAAATTTAACATTTTAACCAAAATAGTTTATTTTCAATTAAAACTTTGGGTGTAACCGGAGCATGAATCCGTCAAGGCCAGGTTCCAACAGAATTCTTTTAATTCAAGGGCTAGGCTAAGAATAAAATTACCATGCTAGCGTCATCAAGTGTGATGATTTGTTAGCAAAAAAAAAGACAAATACAAAAAGGCTACGGTCAAAATGAAGCGAAATTAGTCAAAATGAAGCGAAATTAGTCAAAATGATCTTTGTCAGAATTCTAAACTTATTTACTTAAAATTAATAAGATAACAAACATTTGCGTCCACCATGAAGTAATTCGCATTTATTTTTTTGTAATCAGAGATTAACACGTTTTAATTACATATTTATTATTTTAATGTTTATATCTTAACGCCATGTTTTGTAAGAGCTCAACCCCCCTTTTCTGAAGTTATATAAATGAGTTTTAGCTTTTAAGACCAGTCTTAATATGCAGCTTTACCATTGGTCTATTTCAAATTTTACCTAAAAAATTGACCAATCACGTGCTTGAGATTTTTAGACTGGTTATACAGCCCAGATGAATCAACCCAGACATAGAATGGTCCTATGTTTGAGTACCAAGTAATGTCACACTGTAAAACTATGAGCACTGTCCTTAAATCTTCCTGCTTAAACGAAATTACAGTAAAACTTCAAATAGTGACCACCTCAATATTACTTCCTCCTTGTTATAACGACCACATATTTTCGGACCGGCTTCCAATAACTCCTCTATCATTCAACCTGATAATGAGAACACCCCATTGTAACGACCGATTTTTCGGGGTCCCGAAGGTGCTCTCTTTGTCTTTAACATGTGTTAATTACAATATGCTAAATAAACTGTTTTGCGCTAATTGGTTTTAATTACTTTTTTGTGGAGCTTACTTAAGTAACCAGCTAGTGTCTCACCAGGCATAAATTATGAACCAGTTTGTACGATATATTGTTGCCTAATGCCTAGGGTGTGTGTTAATAAACATTACCGGCTGAAACATCCGGATTTTATTTCCAAATAAATCAGTTTACAAAGAAAATCTAATAATTTCAAACTAAATGTACATGTATATCATACGCATGCACTCGCGTCAGTATTTTTGGATATATTTGAAAATTTGGGGCTTTGGGGTAAATTGTCGAGTTCGGAAGATTTTTTGTTTTCAAAATACAGAAAAGATGGGACAGTCATGTGCGGACACGTGCTCTAAGACACCGAATATTTTCATACCAATAAAAATATTACAGCTTACATTTACTTAAGCACTTATGTGAAAATGAGACTCCTACAGTTCCGCGTTGTGTATATAGTGTAACCCGTGAAAACCGGACTCTCTGAAAATCAGAATATTCTGAAAATAGGAGGATTTTCAAGTCCAATATTTTCTCTTCGATAATCAAAAATCGGACTTTTGACCTAATCCGGAAAGGGTCCAGTTTTCAGGGGTTTTACTGTATTACGTTGAAATGGTACCTCAGCATATGAGTAATAATCATTCAGGACGTTCATAGCGACCCTAATTTCATTGATAACGTCGGCAATATTTACTTCGGTCAATATTTAATATGCAAATAACAAAAAATACCAGCGATACACGTATAGAAAAATCCTTATTAGTTTTGTGAGGAATTTAATTCAGTTTTATGTAACCAGATATTGAAAAAGTAGTTTTAAACTCTCCCATACAAAATACGATATGATTAAATGCAATTTATCATAAAATGCGCTTAGTCAAGACTTTAATAAGGTTTTTACAATATTTTGACATATCTTCACAATACATGCAATGATCCAGTTGCTATTTTCTTACAAGTGATGTCAGACAGCGATATCACCCAAGCTCGAACTTGTCTCCTTATTGCTGATGACTTGTATTACGTTGCACAACCAGTAGTCATTGTTAAACAATATTAAATCTTTCTTTCGTTGTACCTAAAGTGTCTGAGTTTGGTATCATTTTTTGACAGTCTTATCACGACGTAACGATTTATATTTTGTCCTAATATGCCTTAATTTAAACTAGATCGAGTGTTTTATCGCAGGGAGCCGGACCCTTTGAAAAACAAAATGTGGCTTTTATTGACAGATGGCCTTTATCCGGAGATCAGTTTGTTCTGAATAATCAGTGATGGTTTTTCAAAGAGTGGCCTTTATTCATAGGGTGTCTTTATTTGGAGGTGGCTGAAAACACGGGATAGACGGTACAAGTATAAAAATTCTATCTATCGTTTTCCGAAATAAAGGATCTCCGAATAAAAGCCATCCAACGGCTTATACGAACTTGCTTCACTTCATACCCATATTAAACTTTTTATGTATATGTTAAAAGCATTTGCATGATTTTGAGACATTCGCTGTATGAACCAATTAGCATTATTTGTGATGAACAAATCTCAACATTTTTTGAGTAAAAGCCTGCTGTATGTTTGTTAATGAACTAAGATATTTGAGACTAAATCTTTATTCATAAAACGATTTGTAAATATCCCACCGCCAAGTTTATTGGTATTGAATTCCAATGCTGTTTGTTCAATGCGAAGCTGACTGTATTTGTATTTTTAATAAAATACATGATATTTAATAAAGGCTACGTGATATTTGAATTCTGAATAAATTGAAACAAAAAAACTTGTGCGTGTTGGAAAATCGGTGTAGGAGCGGCGCTCGCTAGCCGAAATTGCAAGCGTTCCGTCAATATTTGATTTTTCATTCGTAAAAATATTGTTTTAACTATTTACGGGTATACTGCAATATTATTTTTTCGTATTGACGTCTCAGTGTTACTTATTAATTCAATCAATCGTAAAAATATCACCTGGATATGGTTACAAAATAGATTTACGCGCTCGGCGTTTCAATTGATAAACAAACTTCAAAGTAGGAGAAATTATGATTGAAAAAAAAATCAAATTTCATTCAATGTTAGCGTTTTTTTTTCATTTCTTTTACTGTAAGACCAGACACCTTGATCACAATCAGTTTTAAATGACTATTAAATTAAGCGAGTATTTCAAAACAATAAAGTTTTGAAGGAAGTAAAAGACATGTAATCTATTGATATGACTGTCGGGTACTAGATGGATACTTGACGAGTATATTTTATGACAGATGTTGTACCGTCATAATTCGATACCCTATTTAATGCCCCATTTTCCTGTGCATTAAGACAAACTTAGCACACTGGTGAAATATGTCTACCTGTCGTATTAAAACCTCTCTTCAATACCTTTCGATGTTCCTGACTTATGTAAAACTAACGAAATAAGGACGACTGTGTCACATGCAGGGAGCTGCGTCCCTTTGCTATACATGTACTCAAAATGTGAATCTCACAACAGTGGATGGACTTGGGACTGTAACCTGGGGTTCGATTTTGGCCGAAGACAATATTCTAATAAGACTGACAATCTGGTAAAATACAGTCGCCTATTTTAAAATGATGTTTGAAAATTCTACCCCGGGGGAGAAAAAAGCCACACCTATGCTCTTTACATACGAATACAGCAAAACCTCATATTACGACCACCTCAATATCACGACCACTTTGTTATAACGACCACTTATTCTTCAGTAACTCCCTGTAATTGAACTTGATAATAAGACCATCTCATTATTACGACCGATTTTTTGGGGTCTCGACGATGGTCTCATTGTCGAGGTTTTACTGTATTACAGAATGGACATTGAATTAATAAATATATTTATTAACCAGAAATCAAAATGCTCGAAAAATGTCTAAGAATCAATCTTAGTTCTTCACCATGCATATATTGTATACCATTTCAATTATATTTACGGACGCGGCCGTGTTTCAGTGGTTGGTGCGCTGGACTTATAACCCGGAGATTCTGGTTCGAATCCCGGTCGCGGCGGGTCATAAACTTCCATGAAAATTTGACAAAAATATCAATTATCCTCCATATGTGGAGATGTTGCCGGCTCCTTGTGGAGGGATAAGTTAGTACTGGTTAGTATACAGTCCAAGAAAACTGGTTAGGTGAACCAGTCGCAGTATATGACTGTAAAATTGTTGAAAAACGGCATTAAACCCAGTGAAATAATTCCCATATAAACAACAACAACAACAACAACAACAACATTTACATCATAAATTATTACGCCCGGTGTTATTTTTTTGGATAAGACGTACTAAATGCAATAATGGGTTAGCTTTTAGAGTCACGGTGGTCAAACCGCGGTATGACAAGGTCAAGATTCAAAGTGATTAACTTCTTTTTTTTTCATTCAAACAGTATACAAGGGTTTAATCTGTCTATGTAATACCTCTCTCGCTTTAATGCTTCTGGACTGATTTAAGACAGAAACCTAACCGAATGGACCGATTTGTAACACATTAAAAGAAATCCTACGTTAATGTATTAATGAAGTATGAAATATATTGTCATATATTATACGCATCTTGGCCTACTAATTCGAGATTTCGTGCACAGCGAGATACGGGTTTATTTAACGACGCTACGACCGTTTCACTGCTCTATCTTTGTTTTTTATTCGCTTTATTTTAATCCCGATAATTTTTTCACATAGTTTCATATTTGCTTAATACGTAAAATATTTCATGTTTTAGTCTGAGTCGACGTAATACCCTCACACGATCTATAATCGAATTGTTTAGTATATATATATATATTTAAATTACAATTTTTTCTGAGCGAGTGTACTAAATATTTAAACACGTTCGATGGTTTCGCCGTTTTAGGACGATACGGATATGTTAATGAAAGAAGGAGATATGGAACATTGTGTTGATAAAACATAATCTTAAAATACATAATAAGGTTCTCATTGTTTACAATGTTCGATTTTTTGGGTTGTAAAATAGTTGTGTACATGTCACGAAATCTGTGGATAATTGGGTGTACCGATTGGACAAGACCACTTTATCTGAGATTGAAATTTTTATCGTAGACTGAAAAGGTAAATATTTATATATATACAATAAAAATCGCATTTTGATAAGTTGACTATTAACAAAGGTTCGTTCATATTTTTGTCGTTGACCTAGGGACATTATAAGTGATTATCACGCTCGTGTTAACTACACGGTGAAACCGGTTGTATATGTTTATCAGCGTATCACGTCAATTAATAAGTCTGATTCAATCATTAATTACTTTGTCCGAGTCAATAAAGTGGTTCATGTCTCCACTTTATTAAACACGTTGTATATGCCATTTCAAAAATGTTTTTGACTGGTTTCAATTAATCTTTCTAATGCAGACTGGCATCTACGACAAAGTGTACCCCAACGGAGTTTAATGGCACACACGGCACCAAATTATCAAAAACAGCGCGCCGAGTAACTATACACAGCAACGAATTAGCGACAATTAGCAGTTCATTTTAGTTCCAGTTACACACGTCTCGTAAAGCTGTCAAAAAATGTAAATACATTACTTCACAAGTTGAGTTATTGACAGACTTACACTACGTCAGTTTGAATGCAAATGTACGGCGCGAGATAAATCGAGATTTCGTGGGATTGTATCATGCGTCTACCTCAGAGGTAAACAGGTTCCCGTTCCATGTTGCACTACATCAAAGGTACAGACAGAGGCAACGGGAACCAGTTTACCTCAGAGATACAAAACATTTGAAACTCCTCGTTCGATTCCGTACCTCCATTTACCGGACGTAGATGGTTGAGATGTGCCGAAAAACGCATAAAATTTTTAAAATCCCGATTCATTCGTACTTTGATCGCTCTAGTATTGATGTATATATGTCTATATAATTGCATATTTGTTTTTTTTTGTTGAAATACCTCACAGCAATAAATTACACACATATATATACACACGGCGTAACAATGTCAGGCCATCAATCTAAAATTATTACAGTTATACTCTGGTTTCACGAAATGCTTCAGTTGTCTAACTTGTCTATATTATTCTTCAGTTATGTATTATGTCAACACTTTACCAAAATAAGCAGATGTTTAAAACAAAAAGGACTTTGAGATATTTCTTTACTGAAGGCGAAAAAAATCAATTCTTAGTTTCCACATTGCTAAAAATGTAAGTTGGTCGAGAAGTAGACATTTTTTAAAAAATGTACCTTTTTAGTTCAGTCATATTGTTCCAATAAAGACGAAAATATCGACAAGAAAATAATTACAAAGAAAGACAGACCGAAAAATCTAGATTCGGCGGAAACGATTAGGGGTCGGTTGGGTTAGCGGAAACCAGGGCCCTTCTTACGCCTAAGGTACGTGTGGACACAAGGGAGCTGAGATATCTTAGTTAAGTTTGTGGTTTGTTGTTTTATATTTGGCACGCATTAAAATGTGTACGTCCCCAAACAATAGATCAATTCAAGGTTACTTGTTACTCCAGCATTTACGAGTATGTTTTGCTTAATATGAATTACGTACATCGCGATTTCGTAAATGCTATTAAATGTGGTACGAATTTTAAACATTAAATCTAGGTATCAACTTGATTATGAGACCACCTCGATGTTAAGATCGTTTTTATCTTAATTAAAGCTGGTCTCAATATTGAGGTGTTTACTATATGTGTGATTTTTTGACAGACACACGTGGATGTGATAGCACGATTTAACTGACTGCCTTAGATTATTACATCAGTACGTGGCATCCATCCCTTCGTTAGATAAACTGTTATCCGGAAAATTACAGAACAGAACAGAACAGAACAGAAATAATTTATTTCGTTTTAAGCACAACAGCTCATCGTCATAAAATTACATAATTATATACATACAGTTACACTTATTTCCATGTAACAATTGTTTAATGTAGATTTTTATACTTTTATAAGTACTGAACGCATAGGCTTTCACGAGTTAATGTCGGTACTGATTTTCTCCCTTCACAAACACGTGCTAGAACGAAATAACACGCGTCACGTGCAGTAATATTGGAATCTTGTCTTCAGACATCGTGTAGGGTTGTTGTCGCTTTTTCGGCCATCTGAACATTTTTGTTTTTAAATGTCTACAGTAACCTGGATCAAATGTTTGAAGATAATCAGAAAACGAACCATATTTTACAACGAATGCTCATAAAATTATAATCATCGAGTTGATCGTCTTTTCCTAAAATCATTTTCTGTAATAATATTTTTATTGTCTGTATTTTATAACAATTACAAGGATTTAATTGTCCCATTTTACGTACCAATCTATCATGTATACACACACACACACAGACAATTTTTATATGAATTTATTTTAATTAGCCATAGTACGTTTGTTTCATATCCCCGACAATTGCCGGAAGGGGGCGACACTGTTATCGAAACAGATGTTATTTTAATAGTCGTTTTGTTACACGTGGTTACAGCTCTGTCGGTCACGATATCTTAATTAAAGTGATTGTCTCCGACTTATACCGTATCATTTTAAAATTTGCGTTAATTAGTTTTCACGATTATTTTTTAACAATTTTAATACATCGTTTATGTTTGATATTTTGTGTATCAAACTACATTTGGATATTCTTTATCGATTATGTTTGATATAATATTTGTTATAATTAAGAACATAATATCACTTTTTGTTAAAAAAATGTCATAAGGCTCGCGAAAATATGTGATTTTGCGGAAATACACATTTACATGGAGTTCGTATCATTCAGAGATAAGAATGAATCGACGTTTTTTAAACAGGAAAATGACTTAATTGATACACACCTTAATGGACTCGGGAACATTTTTGCCCTCAATATCTTAATGAATTTTCGAAAATTAATTTCTGTTTTACCGAACCATGCTATTTATCAGTGATCATTTTATTGGCTGATGGGACTTTTAAGCATTGTTAGTTGAATTTATGTCTTTTTTGACTCTGATAATATGTAAACTGTATCGTTTTTCGTTGATAAAGAAAACAAAAATCACAACCTTTGTTGTTCTAAACACATTAGTGTCTGAAGATCTTGCTGGTGATTTTGAGTTCATGATATGTGTGTGCATATGATTGTGATAGCAAATATCTTTTTTTCTTTTACATATATTAAAATCTATTCACATTAATTTTCAAATTATTGGTTTTTATCATTTATAGTCGGTAATAACTTTAAACAAAGTTGTAAAAATAATACGTTGCGTACGATTGGCTGATTGACGCACGTGCACAAGACTGCATATACTTGCAACGGGTAATTTGATTGGTCGAAATGCGGCAATATTGATGCTTTACGCTGTATTTATTAGTTTGTGGATACAACTGTTAGGGTGATTATTTTTGTAACGAATATTTCAGCTTTGTAAACAACAATGCGTGTATTTTGTAAGCTATGTAAATACAAAAATAGTGATAAAATCTCAGAAAAAATGCATCAAAGTGCGTTTTAAGTGAGCCACGAACTAGGGACTGCGTTCTTCCCTGGAGATTGAAAGAAATATTTACTGAGGCAAAATAGAGAAGTCGGTCTTAAAATTGCTGACGATATTATTTTGTTTCTATTTCAGTTCGACATTTGTTCTCTGTCTGAAGTTGGGCCGTATCTTTCAGCGCCAATGTTCTATGTACACGGAGCATCGTGCAGAAAACATTGCCGTGAAAATCACAATATGTCAAAATATTTACAGCGTCTGAGTCGAAGCGTATTGTTAGGGCGATATACGCTGTAATAGTAAAAAATAACTGTTGCGAAGAAATTGTAAATAGTTGGCGGAAAATAAAAAAGAATACGAGACAAAAAAATAACCCCCAGATGGGTGCACAGTGTGTTGAACGAAAAATGGACATTAATTCGCAATTAAAGGGAATGTTAACTCTTTTGGATAATTGACTTTCGTCGGGTTTATAAATTGTTGAGGTTTTCAAAAATCAAATAGTCATTGTTGAAGGTTGACTATTTAAAAAAAAATTATATTGTGCAAAATCGGCTGAAAATGATATTTTAAACGGTTATAGAAAAAGAAAAATGAAGAGCTGGCTTTGAAAAGAAAAGTTAAAATTATTGGGATTAAACTGCGATATGACTCTAATAATTAGTCCGTTAAAGTGAACGCGTCGCTGCGTATGAATCCATTAAAATTGCAAGTACGTTTGAATCAAAGAAACCGTACATGCAACTGAATACATTAACCATGCGCATGAATACATTGGAGTTATGTATTGAAGAACCTTATAGAGAGACATACCAATCCGCAGATACCATGAAATTAGTAAAAGTTGAAAGTTAATTCTTGTTTTCTTTTATTAAAGTGACAATGTGAAAGTCTACAAGTGACTGCCTTAAATTCTCGATTGATTTATTTTACGTATCCAGTAAATTGATTGGTTGGAAGGAAACACATTGGTGATGACGTAATGTGATTCATATCACGTGATCCACAGAGTTTCGGATTTTTGGATATTTAAATGAGAATTCCAAATTGGAATGGTTAACATAATACGCTGACTTAGTGTTTAAAAGACTTGAAATCTGAACGTTACTATTACAGTGTGACGCTTTTTTTGAACTTAGGAAAGTCTACCACTTTAATGAACAAATATTTAATAGAATCAAACTCGTGAAATCAAATGTAGCTGACGTCCCCGTTGCTATGACTACTGTTTCTATGTGCATAAAGGACGCCAGATGAAGTTACTATGATTAGGAACGATGTGAGGATTATTCATAATTGTGTTGGATTATATTTTTGTTTTTTCTTTTTATTTATCATGGGATTTGGTACCGTGCACTCTCAACTATCAGGTGAGTTTGTTAATTTATTTATTTATTTGTTTATTTATTTATTTACTTATACCATAAAATCAAATTTCAACTCTCCACAGGTCCATTGTACAACTGTAACGCCCTCCATTACATAAGCCCCAAAACTTTGGAGTCTTTTTTCCAAATTCATCTACTTAGATTATTCAGTACGTAAAATGTCAAAATATTGATATGATTTTTTTTAATGATATATATACTTTCGTCTATTCAAACTTACCATCATACCGTGCTTGCATTATGGACGTACATCTATGAAAAATGAGTTATTTATAATTAATGTGATAATCCAAAGAAACACCCGCCTGGGATTTTCAGTAATTCATCTATGAAATATATCTCCATGTTTTTTACTACACACGGGCCCCTTTCAACGTTCAGAGATCATTATCAGCCTGGTTTATTCCGGAAATGAAATGTAAAAGTCCTTTGAAATTAATCATTCGCTAATTAAAATTTGCGAAATTTATGCAAGCAAATTTCTTTCTTCAATTTTAACATATTCGCCCGAAAAGATATGAAAAAGTATGGTTAAAAGATGACTGTACTCGAATGCGACACTTTGAATTTATCTTTTATGTGTGTATTTAATAATTATATTTTTTTTAATTTAAACAGATTTGATAAACCTAAGACTTGAGCTGCCAAGTTGTCTTTAAAAATCTATTACAAAACATGTATCTAAATTCATTAAGTCTAGTTAGATTTTTTTCTCATAGAAATGGGCTCTGTTAAACATCATTACAACAGACGTTACATACATATACAGTAAAACCGGACTCCCTGAAAACCGGACGATTTTTTCAAGTCCCATTTTTTTCTCTTCTGTAATCAATAGTTCTCTGAAAACCGGAATTCTCAGAAAACCGGACTTTTAACCCAGTCCAGATGGGTTCCGGTTTTCAGGGATAAATACTGTATTTGCGTTTAACAATTGTTCTCTTTTTAAATGCTGCCAAATGCTAATTAACATTGTGGAAGTTGCCATGGTTTTTCAAATGCTAACTATATGTTCATTATAAGAATGAATGTGTTTTGCAGTGCGCAACAGCTTGATAATTAGACATTAGTGCACGCAGTAAAATTCATATCATGACATTTAAATATCTCTTATGGAATTTTCATAAAATTAAACGTGTTAATTATTCTACATAATTTAATTACGTCACAACTTTTTTCCATACGCGTACAGTAAATATTTGGTACACCTCTGCACGTTTATTTCTGTTATAATTCATTCTCTATTTGCGTAAAATGCGTGAAATTTTAATTAACATAAATTTTATACATTGTTTGGATCCGCGAAATCCCACACGTCGTTTGTAATTATACCAATCAAGACGGAGTTGTTTTGTTCATATATGAAAAGTAACTTATTCCCGAGATATTTAATCTTCAAATATTTAATATTATCACGAGGGGAAATCGTTAAATCCTTACATTAACCCTGAAATTTGTACGAAAAAAATCTCACCCCTTCAGTAGCTATTAAATAACAATTATATAAATATTTGTACACAAAGACTTGAAATCGTACGGTGATGATGTACCCAAGTGCCCCCTAGGTTTTCATTTAGCTTACGTTACCAGAAAACTTGTTACATTTTGTTCGTACATCTCGTTGACTCCCCATTTTTGATGCACTGTATTACGCTGGCGCCATCGCTTTACAGTTTTAAAGGCCACGTTCGTTCTTATTGCTAGTATGACAAAAGATTTGAGGGGAGAAATATCCCATAAAGTTATGAGAAGTTATTATCTTTTTAAACGATGTATTGACGAAGTATCTTTGCTATGATTAATTCCGTTGTAGAATACGACACCATTATCCATTTTTGAACAAAAGTTAAATTGAACAAGACCAATGGTTATTCGACAATGAAACAGAAAGAAATTCTTCACAGTGCAAAAATCATCGCTATCCTTTTATCAACGCGTACTGTATGGTCGGTCTCTCATTGATTAAAATCATTTTAACTGCGGTTTGAGAACTGCTATTTTAAAACTAACCAACAAAGTGCTGAATAAGATTGATCATGGCTCGTGCTTTTAAGGTTAATCAGGCCACCATTGTGAATTAAAATTTACTAACGTGTTACAAAATAGAAGATAATTTTATTTGCTTGAATGTACCGACTGAATACTTCATTGATGTCGCGCATGCGCAATAGAGTCAGACAAAAAATTGCATGATTATCTTATGTAATGAAAGAATGTTTATTATCATAATTTGAACTATCCTGAATCCACAGTGGGGCTGGTGTATAATGGTTTATTAGGCTTAAAATGGGCACTCGGACCAAAAACTCATTTATCATATGTATACATGTATAATGCACCATTATACACCATCCATTCGACGTGCTAGCCCCATATGCTTGAATCCATCACCGCTTTTCTACTTGTTGCTATATGAATATTGTTAAGCCACGCGTATATGTGACATAATGCGTTTATATGTGACATAAAACGTGTATATGATACACAATAGGCAATGAAATGTTTCAAGGACACCTCACATCACTCACAGCCTCCCCACGTCTTATATACTCTCTACGTCTTTACAACCCCTCTACATCACAGTTCCCCCCCTAATATCACACAAAACATTCCCGTGTGCTATACAGTTTAGCTACATCACACAGTCTCCCCACGTCACGTAACATCCCCACGTCACGCACAACATCTTAACAGTCAACACCGTTTTCCCATATTATCATCTCAAAGGTCAACATCGTTTTCATATATGTTATCTTACACATCATTCACACTTCCCTCACAACGTCACCACATTGTACCACTTATGTGCAACTTCCACCAGACATTAAGATTCGATAAGTATGGGATTATTTCTTGATATTATCTGTTAATACGGTGTTTTTCATTGGCTAATAGTCCTATTGTGCTCAAAATGGACCAATCAGAGCGTTTTAGCCACCGGCGCTATTCATTTAGCTTATGATCCCGTTTTACTATTAGACAGATACTTTTAAATTGCTTCAAAGTTCAAACCATCGATTGTGGCGTCTGTTTCATTCTATGTTATATATTAATTAGATTGTAGCAAGTACATGACATACTGTATACAATGGCAATACAGTAATATGCAACAGATTAGATTAAATCTGTATGCAAAATCTGAACAAAATTAAAGAGAAATCCCCCTTGAATCAAATAATACATACATTGAAACTTCAAATAGCGACCTCCTCAATATTACGACCACCTTGTTATATTCGGACCGACTTTCAATAACTCCCTTATAATTATACTTGTAAATGAGACCCCTCATTATTACGACTGATTTTTTGGGTCCCAAAAGTGGTCTCATTATCAAAGTTTTACTGTACGTTCGAAAGTACATTAGTATTTTCGTCCAGTAGGACCATCTGTTACATGAAGTCATGTATGTTTACGAAGTCCTTACAACTTACCCCAAGGTGCGATATTTAATATGATAAGAAGTATTATATTTTTCTATTTAACCAAAATGAGATCATGACTCAATCTTAGATAGAGTGTTTACGTTCAAAGATAGATGATTCGTTTTATTGTCAAACTTGAACAGTAAGATTTGATCACAATCAGTGAGGGTCACAACTGTTGACGATATGAAGACAATACGCGAAGACAATTTAAATTATACTACAGATTGTAAGCGTGAACGAGCCATTGTTTCGTGTAATTTTACAACCTGTAAGTCACTAACTGTCTATGATTGGGTCACTGGGTTGGAATTCACATTTTGTGTGGGAATCCTCCATGGTGGGGCATGCGCCTCTTCGCCTTTTCACGAAGTGCGTAACACGATATCATCTGCAGGGGGTGCTCGTGTGATAATTGCATAAAACCTATTAAAGGTGAAATAAACCTGACGTTTGACAAATTGACACGAGTTTTTAAAAGTTTATTTTGATTGACTCCGATACGATTAAACGAAACGAAACACTATTTTTTGTCTTCTATTCAGCGATAAAAAATTGTTACGCATTCACATATGTTCGTCTTTTATTCTTTAAAAATCCATTTAAAAATTTATCTCGTTGAGTTTGTATGTCTTTATATTTAGGTATGTATTGAAGCAATAATGAACCTTGAATCGGCTGACACTCTGGAGATATTGTGTATGAAAGGGGATGTTATCATCGTATTACGAAAATCGTATTACAATATTATCAGGGCAATTACGCGTAATGAAGAAATGAGTTGTTTGGAGTTTTAAACCAATTATACAATCTTTATGCATCTTTTATAAAAACTATTATGTTTAAAAAACTGCATATTAAGGGGAACGAACGGTTTCACAATGAGATACATTTTCGCAAGGGGACAAACACAGGTTTAACTGTACATGTTGTCATCTAAAGGTGAAAACCCAAAAGTTTGAATATCATATTTTTTAAAAATGTCTGAAATATTATCCTGTATAACATACTTAACGTAGTTTACGTTTTTGAATCGTAAATTACTGTGATTTATGTCCGTCGAAAAATCATAAACGTAATTGAAAACAAAAACCACAATATCCATTATCAATGATATCTTCAACGCTTTGAGGGTTTACATAGTCTCTGTCTTTCAATATATTTTCATCGGTTGAAAATTATCTTAAAACAATCAGCGACATTTTAAGAAAGGAAAAAAATAGATATTTTAATAGCCCCGATTTTATTCCCCGGTTATAAGTCATTAACATAAAGACAGCGACTAAAAAATTTGAAGCTTTCAAAAATAACTTAAAACTTTATAATTATGTATCGTTTTCGCCGCGTATCGAGGGCCCCATTTCATAGACATATCTTAGCTAAAATAGTAGTTTGTAAACTTAAAAATCTGTTAATTATTTGATTTTATGTGATATTGTCACTGGGGTTTAACGCCGTTTTTCAACAATTTTTCAGTTATGTACGGCGACCGGTTCACCTAACCAGTTTTCCTGGACTGTATACTAACCAGTACTAACTTACCCTTCCACAAGGAGCCAGCAACTTCTCCATATATAAAGGGAAATCGACATTTTTTGTCAAATTTTCATAAAAGGGTATGGCCTGCCGCGACTGGGATTTGAACCTGATTTGAACATCAGACAATAGAGGTCCAAGACAATCAATATAATAAAGCACTTTTATTTACTTTATTTTTTAAGGTCGGAAAAAATGCTATGTAAGCTATGTCTGTGAAAGGGCTTCAAGTTCATTAACTCCAATCAAATACATGTACAGTCAAACTTGTGAACAAAAGCCATCCTTGGGAAAGACAAAATATGTCCTTTACTGACAGATGGCCTTTATTCGGAGGTCAGTCTGTTCTAAGTGATCAGTGATTTTTTTTCAAAGAATGGCCTTTATTCATAGGGTGGTCTTTATTCATAGGTGCCCCAAACACAGGTTTGACTGCACATGTATTTATTTTTCAAAGATAATAAAAATGATTAAAATTCAGCAGGTGCGTGCTTCAAATGTCAATCGTGATGTATTTTTTCATAATTAGTCGCTTATACACGTGTTGGTAATTAACTTTACATATTTTATATTGTACTCTGATAATTGATACATCCAATAATGGATGTTGTTATGTGCTCAGAGTTCATCCAAAATGTAGCGATGGACGCAATACATTTTTGTTAGGTTATGCGTACAAAATGTCATTTTACGTGACCTGAGCAGGGGACAAACAAAACATTGCCACAGCGACTTCGCCTTATACTCACAAAATTCAGTATGGTATTTATACTCAACCAAATACGGATGCTGCGTGGTACGAACTTTAGCCTTCACCTTCATAAACTGAAGTCAGAGATAGACTTTTGAGTTACCTAGAAATCTTAGGAGCATGTAAACTTCATTACCAGCGAATGATTTTCCAGCCGTTTATTTTTTAAAAAAATAACCAAGAAGAGAAAACTGGGCGGCGCATAAAATTCTACCCATTTGTTTTGACCACGAATACCTCCAGTCACATTTTGAACCAAGTGCTTTTATCACCAATCAACATTGACAATGAAAAATAATTAACATCATTAGCATATTAATCATCGCATGCTCACGTCATTTAATGACCCAAAACTTCACTTTCACACCCCGATGTCTGGTGTCATAGTTCACTCTCTCGTATCTCTAATACCGGGGCATATGGCTACAGAGACAAGGAGGCGAATATTTCCGACAGTTTACTTCTTAAAAGGCCGACAAAGCGGTGTTAGCTTTGATGACAATGAATATTATAAATGATAAATTTTGTCTGAATATGAAGACAGCTCACAGAGACGTAGTTATTGACCGATGATGATGTTACACAGTGCATCAGGTTTCGTAATGGAGGGGTATTGAAGTATTTGGGTTTTATTTTTTTGGGGGGGGGGTAATTGAAGACTTTGTTGGTTTGTGTTCTTTCTTCTCTCTAGTTTTAACACTGTCTTTCAACAATTTTTCAGTTACGTTTTAAAATTAGGAAAGCTTTTGCGACCTATTTATTTTTTAGTCAAGTAACTGTTAACATGGCTGTATTTTACAGCCTGAAGCATATTCAATCTAACGTTCATTGGGAAATACATTCCTTGCCAGAGGCTCGAATCCAAACCTGTCAATCAAGAGACTCGCTGACTAGGCTCACATGATGGATTATTTCACGACATCAGTGGCACCAGTCCGCTTTATGGAATTAAACTAGTCCTAATCCTGAAAAAATACAGTATTGTACTTTATACAGTGTCTAATGATCCTTAAGAGCCGTTCTCTTTATTACACTCGAAATGTTAAAACTCACCAAGCGTCTTCGTTTTCTATTTCATTCTATGAATGCTGAAAACTGAACGAGTCATAAATTTTCCCCACAAAACAAGTTGTGTTACGCGAGCTCTCTGCCACCCGACGCCAAAAGTTTTTAATACAACAAATGTAATTCATATACGCAATAATTTAAGTTCATAAACATTTAATAACTCAATCGAATCTTGTACGGAGGTCCTGAGAAAAGATAAGCGTAATATAATATCGTTATTTTATACTAGTGTTCGCTAGTATTTATTGAAGAAATGAACGTAATTTTAAAATATCACTTATGCGGTCCCGTTGTGAGAACTGTTCTGACGTGAAAATTACTCCATGTATTAATATACTCAAGTACCCGTCACTTAAAATATGCACTTGTTCACTTAAGATACCTTTAACACAGTAAAACCTCTCTTAGCAGCCATTTCAGTATGACGACCACTTCATTGTAACGACTCTTTATTTCCGGACCAGTTTTCAATGTCCTCTTTATATTTTAACTTAGCAATGAGACTTTATCAATATTAAGACCATTTTTCGGGACCCAAAGAAGGTCTGAATGTCAAGGTCTTACTGTACTCGCTCGCTGAAATACTTTATATACATCCTGCTAATATTATACACTTATTAACTCAAATAGCTATACAGTCAAACTTGTGTCTGCGGCCGACTCCGAGTGAAGACTACCCTGAGAATAAACGCCATTCTTAGAAAAACAGTCACTAATTATTTAGGGAAAAAATCATCCGAATAAAGACCATCTGTCAATTAAGGCCACATTTTGTCTTTCCCAAGGGTGGCCTTTGTTCACAGGTTTGACTGCACATTGCTCATTAAAGTGCTGGTATTAATTCATTTCAACATCAGTGATTATTCACACACACAAAAACACCACCACCATCTTCTCATTAAAGCAACATTTTGTTTTATTTTGACGCATTACGTAAGAAACACATTAAACAAAAGTGACTGTATTTTTTGCTGATAAAATACCAACATTAACCATGTTTCTTAGCGTGACTATCTATTATTTATGGTGTGCAAGCTAATGATAGTTTTAATGTGAAATCAAGTCTATTTTAAGTACGTCAAGATTTTAATGGTGTTTTAATGCTTTTTAACTTTTCTTTCATTCTCTGTCCTATGTATTGATTTTCATATGTTTACGCAGATTTAAAATAGTACCAAAGATTTGGTATATATCTGCGTGTTCACAACGCCTTAATTTTTAATTAATCATTGTGTGGGATTTTCTTTTCATTTTTTTTTCAAATGTTACAATCCCCCTTCCCCCCTTCCCCCTCCTTCACCCTCTTTGCTAACTCCCATATATATACCATCTCTTCTCTTTTTAATCCCCTCTTAAGTATTTCAAGCCTCACCCCGCCTATCCCATTGTGTTCCTTTTCTCATATTCTCCTTTAGCTTGCAACGCTCTGCAACCCATTCCCTCTCTCCCCACATTCTCTTGCAATTCATTGTTTCTTCAAGAAACACTCGCCAACAGTTTTTTTTTCATTAACACACACACTTTCAACACTATCCTTTAGCATCTTTCGGTGGCATACTCGGGTCACAAAACCCCGGCATGTCCCCACTTCCTCACTGTCCCCATTTTTTTAAAAAATTAAAATATATCCTTGGCGTTCCCGCAGCCATGTGTTGCGCCAATTGGGTCACCTCGGTTATAATGCTTTTCAAAGTATGTATTTTACCGATTATTCACGATTTATAGCGGAAAAGTTAATTATTCATTGTGTATATTACAAACTGTACACCGCGACATGAGTTTTCAGAACCAGATCTTCAAATGTTGGTCCAGAATTTGATATTGCTTTTTAAGTGTGGCTGGAAAAAAATTGATAATAAAACCGCAATATGGACTTAAAGGGTGGGACGCCCTACACGAAGAAATTCTTCAAACATGTTATTTTCAATCAAGTTTATTTTTTTGTTCATTTGTTTCACTTTTTGCTTTATGAAATCTTTGATTCAATTTCATAGACACATGACAACAAACCCAAGTTTGACTGTATCCCTATTTTTCTGTTCGCTTAACTATCACTTAAGCCTCTTTATCATTTTATTCATTCATAAAACCAGTCTTCAAGTATGAAAACATTTTAACTAAGTATATTAAAGAGCGTCGTAAAAACGTCGTAAAAATATGAAATATTTCAGCGACTGCTTCATAGCTCAGCGTGCGTAAATCAATGAAAAGTTTATTTCACGGCTCATTGGTTTCAGATTACTACAAATCTGCGGAGACATCATACTCGGATAAACTCGGTTTTTATTGCTGTTTAATTCAGAAAATCTATCGCGATGGTTGATTTACGGCCGCAAGGTCTACCACCCAAATTTCAGAAAATGTCTTTGAAGATAAAGCCACCGTATTTGTTGAAAGCACTCATCACAATGTATTTGTATCGTTTATTCTTTATTGTTGGTTAATTTAGATAAATCAAATATACATCCCGGCGTTTTAACGTCTCTTTAAGTGCGCGATCGTCTTTTTTGATTATTACTCGCAGCAAATGAAAACGAATGACCGCACTCGGCTAGCAGTATGGCTCGCTATCTGTAAGATGGACGGGTGTTGTGATAAGTGAAAGAAAATCCATTCATCGAAGTGATGGTCTGTTTTGTGTCTTGTATATCTGCAACCACTTCATACGACGTTTAATCATCAGCGAACATTTGTTTTCTTTTCCTTAAGCACGGCATCAGCTATTTCTGATTTTCAAATTGATATTTGTTCGAAGAGACTCGCGAATTATGGTTACCATTGAGAACATCAAAAATGATTTCATGAAACGGTAGTAATTTTGTGACATAAGCAGTTATGATCTTGATACAGATCTATGATCTATTGGACATTTTCAACGCCAGTCCCTTTTACTTGAGTGTTCAAGTGAACAGTTTCTCACGGGTTTTCTTCACAGACTAAACTAGTTGACTCCACCTAGGTGCACTGCAACATGGAACGGGGACCAGTTTAGTCACAGACCTGCCACGTGCCAACACTGACCGCAATAATCTGCTTTGATGTCTGCCACGCCACATTACTTGACTTTGAAATACAAGCCCAAATTAGCGATGTAATTCTTTGAACATTAATTATATAGACATAAACAATCATTATTAAGGCTTAGCTAATGGTAAAAATGATCCGTATCCGACTGTATAAAACCGCGTATCCGATTAAGATTGGTATAAAGCATAACCTAATCCGTGACTAACCTAACACGGAATTACACATTTTCCAGACATTCTATTAGATGCACAATATTTGCAGGTTTTTCTCTTTTGGCAGACGAACAAAATTAATAGACACAACCCAAACGTTAGCGTTTAATCCGTTATTAATTAAATCTGGAATTTATCAAACGGAAAAAAACTAATTTAGATGCAAAATTGTTATTTGTTGTTGGGAAGACCGACGGATTAAGTAGATTTACAGGAATTAAAATCGAGTCGTTCGGACTAGCCGAGAATTTCCGCATATCCGGCATAAATCCATTAGTTAATGAAACCAGGAATGGTATGGAAGCGCGATCATGCCATTTCAAGTGTGGGAGAACACATGTACACGATTGAATGAACAATAGCATGAACTGTATACTTGGTATCCTGAATTTTCAAACTGTCAATCTTAATAACCTCACATTATTCATTTACTCACAGATTGTTACATTAATTGCGTTAAAAGCCATGAAAATCCTCTTTGAACATATTCAAAGAGTTTTCGACTATCAACGCGTGTGTTAAGTTATTCTCGGCCTTATAATTACATGATTATACTTATTTCCGGGTCTTAAGCGTTCACGGTCGGACAGGCTTTTCTGTGTCTGTCACCAAAAAAATACTATGTACTTTATTTTGGACAAACGCAACATATGTTTTAAGTTAGTTTGTATCTATGACATTAAACATTCATTTTTTCAGACACCTAGACTGTTTTGTTCCATATGATATGTCACAATACTTTATTACGATGCATTTTTGCAAATACGCACGTATCCAAAAAATGCGGCCTTAAATTGGTATGTTACATGCGTTGAAGACAGTCATACGGACAGTACAATAAGAAACAGTCTCTTTTAAAATTTATACACAGCATACAAACAGAAAATTGTTATCAAAATTACAACACGAAGCGAATTAAAGTGAGAGAAAAAAAAACAAATTTTTAGAGCGATGAGAAAATTCTTAACTTCCTTAAGCATGTCATCAAAATTGATGAAATTTTGGTGCAATAAATTTATCACGAATTTTCCGAATTCACAATAAAACCAACCTGTAATTAAAAAAAAAATTTTTTCAAGCTGATATATAAATAATCATTAGTTATTAAGGACAAGAGCGTCTGTGCGACCTAGATGTTTATTTTTTAAAATCTTAATCACATAGACGCATAATAAGTCGTATAGCTAACGATATGATCGTAATTACTCTTGTCATTATAAAATACTTCTAGTTTAAATTATGATGTTGAAAAGTGCAAAATATAAATAACATAATGTCGGGCTTTAGGCGTAAAATTTACCGACAATATATCATTTCTACGTCGTTAATGTCAGCGAATTGAGGCCATCAAAATTAATGACAATAATTAGGTAAGTTTATCATATTCACAACGAATACAATGATTATTTTTTACTTCTACACGGTGGAATATTCTTAAATCAAACTATATTTTGATTATTTCTATTCACGAAACATGCCGATTTTTCATTTTCTTTGTATGAAGAAGAAAGAAAGAATTTGAGGAAAAATATTTTTCTTTTTAGAGCGAGGACAATTCTTCTGTGGTTTGATAAAATGTACTCTTAGAGTTCAGTAATTATATAAATAAAGGATCTTTAGATAGATTTAAAACTTCGCGTTCAAATATCATTAATTTTTATCAGAGGTACACTTAAATCAAATCATATATGTATTGATTTTTTTATATCTAATGCAAATGGAATTCATCGTCAAGAAGTCGAGACAGTAAGATGAAAATTGTATATGAAAATCTGACCAAAATGTCGATTTTCCTCCATATGTGGAGATGGTAAGTTAGCACTGGTTAGTTTACAGTCCAGGAAAACTATTTAGGTGAACCGGCTGACAGAAAAATTGTTGAAAACGGCTTAATACCCAGTAAAAACAATTGTTCCATCATGCATATACTACCTTAGTATACGTAGTTCCGTTGTGGCCATCTTACCATGAAGCGATGGTACGCCGGCTTCAACGGAACACCACACTACTAAATGTGTTCTATGACTATGGCAATGTTTGTCATTGTGATATTTGAAAATTCTACTTGTCCATCCCGAATGTTTCTTGGGGTTCATTTACCAGAATTACTTGTACAGTATAAGCCCTGAAAACCGGACTTCCTGAAAACCGGAATTCCCTGAAAATCGGACGATTTTTCAAGTCCCATTTTTTCTCTTCTATAATCAATAGTTATCTGAAAAGCGGAATTCTCCGAAAGCCGGACTTATGGATCGATCCAGAAGGGGCTGGTTTTCAAGGGTTATACTGTAATTGTCATTAACAGGCTAAACTTTATAAGCGTCTTACTGACACAGACTTGCTAATAAACTGGTTCCAGTTCCATGTTACACTGCTTTGTACAGATTGAGTCAACGGGAACCAGTGTAGTTTGCTGAGGAATAACGGCGACCAGTCGTCCGCTTTTCAAAGCGCCATCTGTTAAATGATACGCATCTGATTTTGAATTTAAAACTATCATAAACTTTGTCTATTAAAGATTTATTAAGGTTCGCGTCTGTCTGTTCACAGACTAGATATGTAAATGTGGAAATTGTTTCATTTGTTCCAGAAGTAGACACGCTGAAGGCCAAAATCAGATAAATAGACTGGTTTCACAGTTTTAGCAAATCCCTCGGCAACTAAATAGTTTTTAATGATCTCAACGAATATTTAAATACCAAAAAGTTTCAGATAAGAACGCAAACTGTCGCTCATTTGCAGGTAGCGATTCCTTTTATTGCGAAAACCCATAAAAGTGATATATAAAGAGAGAAGACAACAGGCGTTAAGGCCCAGTGGTCAATAAATGGCTGAGGTTCGCGCCAGCTGACAAGCATTGTGGTCAATTTATTGTCTGCAGACTGCGGGAACTTGTCATTTGACTGGTCATAATCACAAAATTATAGAGTACCGACAAGAACATCAGATAAGGCACAATGAGTAGAAATGACCCCAAAGTCAAAAATAAAACGAAAAGACAGGTCATGATCGGGGAGAGTTAGCACATTATTGAAAACAGGTGGTGATTTTGGGTGAAAATTAACTGCCATTTAGGGAGCTAATAGTGATATTACGAGCACCTGTGGAACATGAATTAAGTTTGGTATTTAATGAGAATCTCTGTCCAAAATTATATCGTTCAATGTCTGTACACATTTCATTTCGTTTTATGTAAGACCTAGACATTATACGAAAGTGGACATCGAGTTGCAGGAAGGGGGGACAATGGTGACTTTTTTAGCTTGTAACTTGCTCATAAGGCCTAAGAAATAGCTTGTTTCCGCTACCCCGACCGACCCCATTTTCTTTGCCGCCGTCCCTGTGATGTTTTGGTCAAATTATAATTTTGTAAAATAAAAATAATTTCAGTCATATTCTGGAATAAAAAGAATAAAGAATCACTACCTACCAATCCTATTTTTTTAGAGCCTGTAGCGGAAACAAACTATTTTTAGGTCTAAATATTGTTTGAAACTGAACGTATGTATATAAATCTGGGTAAATATAAGAATATATGTAAAAAATCGGTTAAATAACTGCAAATTTGCAATTATAACAAACTGTAGACATAACTGTCTCGTCAACGATTGGTTGTTTTCGTGCTGAATATAAAACTGACCAATCAAAATTCAGTATTCTGAGTTCTGTCAATAAATTCAGCTTCCTAACAATTGGTCCCGTTGCTTGAATATGTACGGGTAAAAAACGGCCGGGTTCGCGGTATAAAGTACGGATGCAGTATTTATACGCATCGGAATGGTGTAGCCATAGCAACTCATTGCAGAAAGTTCACCCACAATTTCAAGTTATGATTTTTTTCAACAACAGCTGAGTCCAAGATATTCAGCTAAGAAATGGCAAACTGTTCACTATTTCTGTCTACGTAAAATGTTAGGAAAATGGAGTACATTGTTTGTTGAAATGTAATTGATGAATTATGGGGGTTTCTGACATGTAATAATTACATGTTGTCAAAGCCGGCTGTATCTTAACAGAAATACGGTTCTATACTTAAATTATGCGTCAAAATGTTCCGTTAACAAATGAACTGTCTAGGTATTACTGGCTCCAGTTTAGATTCATTGATCTTCGTCATGTTCGTAATTATTCGGATATGTTCGGTTGTTTCCGACAATTTCCGGAATGTTTCAGCCATATCTCTGAAATCTTTGCGCTGGAATTTTAAAATTGATAACTGAATTAGGATATCTTGTGTAGACTGTTGTAATGCTTGAAAATCCATTTCCCAATTTATTACAAAGTTTGTTTAATGTATTTCTATTATAACAAAGTTTTTTTTCATCGCTGAAAGTTAACAGACGCTCTTTTTTATCCCAATTTTCAGTCATTTTAAGTAATACTTTGCATAAGACAGATAAATTTTAAATTTATGCAAAACACATATGTGTATTGTTGTTTTATTCACTGAGTTTAATGCCGTTTTTCAACAATATTTTAGTTATGTATGGCCTCCGGTTTACCTAACCAGTTTTCCTGAACTGTATACTAGCCAGTACTAACTTACCCTTGCACAAGGAGACGGCAACTTTTCCACATATGGAGGAAAATCGACATTTTATTCAAATTTTCGTAGAAGGGTATGACCTGCCGCGACTGGGATTTGAACCCGGATCTCCGTGTTACAAGTCCATCGCACTAACCACTGGACCACGGTCACGACTCTGATAATTATGTTGTAAGAGATCAGCCTGCTTAGTATAATGAACAAATATATTCGAATCATTCTTCATTTTGTATATTTTAAATATAGCACAAAGTTAATACTTTAATCAGTTACGTTTTTATTTAATTTTCGACTCCTTGATGAGTGACAGGTGATTATTTTTCATAATTTATGTTGATGAAATTTGACTTTCGAAATTCGACATAAAATACGTCCCACAGACTCGTGTCTTAAGTACTATGTACGCCCGTCCTTGCTGCGATGACTTTGTTAAAAATTTTGACGTATATTGTATTTCGATATTTTTTGTTAGACGAATTCGTCAAAAAAACCTACAAATTGCTTTCATAATTGATAGATCAAATTCTACACTGACTTGACCCTTTTTCTGAAGACAGATGACTTCAGTATGACAAACGTTTCGTGACTCTGGTCGAATGTAATTTTCGAGGTGACTTTTTTTTCTCAAATAGTTTACGTGTGCCAAAACACCTGTCACTCGTTTCGTGTCTAACACAAAATGCTATGCCAGCTAATTGCATTATTATGCATTATTTAATACTATGTTACTTTATTTAAATTTATGACTTATGATGACAGAGGTAAGTTCCGTGTCACAAGCATGCAGATTAATTAATATAATTTGCGCAGCTTGAAATGTTGGCGTTTTTCTATGCAGAATATTTTTCTCGGATAAAAAATGAATATTTCGACGTTTCACTTAAGTCAATTTTTACGGAATTTGCCGGAAATAGTCGAATGATTACGGTCAATAGACGTATTACATATTTATGAAGGATAATGCTACTACCGACTTACTAGGCTCGCATTAATTGCATTGTTATTTTTGTAGATCTTGCGTGTACATTTCTAGTTCTCATGGACTTTCGTACTCGAAAGAATCTGTCGAGACAGTTTATTGCAAAATAATGTTTAATACACAGTTTAAGATTCCATGTTTCCCAATAATTTACAAGCAGGGGTCGATGTTTAACGGTTTCTTTGTCTAGACAATTGAAAATCATGTAATCAGTATTCGACTATTTACGTCATTATTTGTTCGTGCATTTCCGGTATTTTCCGGGATCATCCGGCGGAAGTCACGCATTTTTCTTCTTTTTTTCAACACTATCGAATGACCGTCTAATTTCACTTGCAGAACACATTTAGATATCTGTCGAATGGAATTCAAAAGTTTTAAGAGGAAAGCAGTGTAAATACAGTGCAACCTCTCCAAAACAACACGCGTTGGGAGAAGAAAAATTATGTCGTTGTTGTGAGGTTGTGACTCTAGAGAGGTTAAATTAATAGTTAAAGTATACAGCGGGAAAAATCATGCTGTTGTTGAAGGGAGGTTTTTCCTCAAGAGAGCGGCCCACTCTGGAGAGGTTGCACTGTAGCAGAGAAATGAAGTTGCAATTTTCATTTTTTAAAAAGAAATTAACCTCAACATTAATAAAGAGAAATGGAGACTCCGATTCAATAATAGACAATTTTGCGGTTTTAATTTTCAAAATAGCACTCAACGAGCAATTTATTGAAAAATAAAAATTCCTTGTAACAAAAATCTTTATTACCGATAAATACGACTTGTGATAAAAGTACGTTCCTTGGCGATTTATTGCGTTCAAACAATCTTTATTACTCCACTGAAACAAATAGGAAGCCATTTTGATTGTACACACACACCGGTGAGGAAAATTCCACAAATTTATTTTGATTGAATTATTTGTAACGGCTATGTTCCATTATGAACACGCCAATAAAATATCCTGTTCTGTTCTATTACCACAAAAGAGACGGTCAAACAAAAGCGTGATAAGTCTGTCGTGTCTACAAATATACGTTGAAAAGTGGCCGTTGTTCACAGACGGTCGCTAGTAACAGGTGACCATTCTGTTATGATTTTCTCTATTCCTTACGAGTGATTTTCATCTTACCCCATCCTTTAAAAAATGTTTGTTCGTGGTTACATGACCCAAACTTTTAACAGTGCCTAACTAGATGGGCATTTTTTGGTTAATGTTATATACTTGTACTGAAAAACGAGGATTTGGAATCTAGACCGAAAAAATGTCAAAATATGTTGTTTTGGTCGTGGGACTTTTTTACTGCAAACCAACATACTTTATGGATGGCCTAAAATGTAGTTTTTAAATTGATGATTTATTGTTAGTAATTTTGTTTAGGTTTTCATTTTGTGTTATTCTGCTCACTGATTCCTACAAAAAATGATTTTATTAATTTTTAAATGTGATAGATATGAGGTATCTTACAACATTGTACCGATATAGTATGTTAAGTAATCATTTAATTTTAGAGGAAACAGGTCTACTACAATCAAACCTATGAATAAAGGCCAGATTTTGGAAAGACAAATGTGGCATTTATTGACAGGCGGCCTCTATTCGGAAGCCAGTTTGATTTGAATAATTAGTGACGGTTTTTCAAAGAATGGCATTTACTTACAGAGTGTCCTTTATTCGGAGGTGGCTGTAAACACAAGTTTGTCTGTAGTTCCTTTTTCTAGAGTGGGGATGGGGGTGAATTCAGAATTATAAATGTCACATACACACAGTCTGTGACCTGTGAGCACTGTATAAATGAAACATAATTTCAGGAATGAATGTCACTGAGAAAAGACGAAAGTGTCAAATTTTTCACCTGAAATAATTCATACTTAGTTCATTGCCACATGTTTCATAACAAGAAACTAAGTCACTTACAGGCGCAGTTCGTCTACAATCATCCAAGTGTAAGATCTTGACAGGCTTATAATCAGAACCAACGCCTTTGTATTAAATTTTGTACCGTACAATTTATAATTCTTTTGTTTGTCTCCAAAGGTCCAGATCATCTTATAAAACAAAATTGTTGTCATAATTTTGAACTTTGCCCCAAAACTCCAATTGTTTTGACCCATGGCGTGGCTACAATGCCTTGTTATCAAAACCCATGTCCCCAGACCCCATACATTGACAGTCTAATCATGATTTACGCACAAATATATAATTCGCATCGTAAGTTCACAATGGTAATGTTAATTAAGTGTATGACAATATTACACGCGCGAAATATGCAGAATGTGCTCAAATCATTCGTTTGATAAAATATACATTTCTACCTATATGTTTTTTTAAATGTTTTTTTTTTTCAAATATTAATTACTTTTGTTTAAAATGATTTACTACCGTCACTTTTTTGTTTGTTTTTTTTCTCTTCATTATTGCTGATTAATGAATTTAATTAAGCGGAGAATTACACGACCCGTGAAATGCATTATCTTCTTTGGAACACCTCTGCGATCTAAATCTTTATACGGAAAATAACGATAAAACCCGAATTTTCCAGTTCTCTTCGCGACATTAATATCGAATCTTACGGAATCATACGAAAGCTCGACGGAATTACCCGAAACTTGACGGAAATACCCGAATCGCTCCGATTTCTGCTATGGAATTTTAACGGGCGCAGGACGGTAGTTGCACACTTCTGACACCGTTAATATGTTCAATGCGCATTTAAAATATGTCCGTGAAATATAATACGCAGACAGGTGTTGTAAATAAACCTATGATATATATATATATATATCAAACGTCTACAAATGTGTCTGGATGTGTCAGTCAACCACACGCTGAGCTATTTGTGAAAATGAACACGGAATTCGCTTACAACAATCAAAACTTGCATTGTTCAAATATATCATATTCTGAAATGTTAATTATTACAAATTAATCTGCACTTGGCCACCACAAAAATACATAAAATAGCTCATCGGAAGTTTTTCAATTTTTCATTTCTTTGCTTAGAGAGCAGACCTTTAAGAAATACAATACAAAATCAAAGAGATTCGTGTTTACGGACACCAAGACGGGCAAACGCGACAGTTTGTGTAATACAGTGCAACATTTCCAGATCGACCCTCTCTTGAGCAACAACCTCCCTTCAACAACAACATATTTTATCTACTGTACGATTTAACAATCAATTTAACCTCCCTAGGACAATAACCTCCCAACAACAACATAATTTTGCTTCTCCCAAAGGGTGGAGGGGTTGCACTGTAATCATTTTGCAACTTTAAGTATCGCTTAACGGTTAAAATACAAAATTTATAACACATGTAAACTACGGTGTATAGCAGACATACGGATTGTCAGAAAAGCATAGAATGATTACAAATGTATTAAATAAATTATAGTACGAATTATTTCCTGTATCATTGAAAGGAAAACTTTTATTTTTGTGTCAATTTTTGACAAAATAATGACAAAATGTGAATTTTATTTAGTTGTGCTTCATTTTCAGGAAGTTTTGCATCCTGTAAAAAAGAGGGAGAGATAGTCAAAGTACCGGGCATATCAGATAATCCTTGTATCACGTGTATCTGTATGGTAAGTACAGTGCAACCGCTTCAGAGCAACCCTCTCTTATACAGTGCAACCTCTACAGAGCGACACTCTCTTGAGCAACAACCTCCTTCAACAACAGCATGATTTTTCCTACTGTACTATTTTACTTTCTATTTAACCTCTCCAGAGCAACATCCTCTCAAAAACACAACATAATTTTGTTTGTCCCTTTGGAGAGGTTGCACTGCAGTAATTCATAAATATACTTTATGTGTTCACTTACGCATGCATGAATTTTATACTAACCTTGGGATCCAAGTTCAAATCCCAGTCGTGGCAGGTCTTACCCTTCTTTGAAAAAATTGACAAAAATGTCGATTTTTCTTCATATATAATTGTAAAGGATAAGGTAGTACTGGTTAGTATACAGTCCAGGAAAACTAGTTAGATGAACCGTACATAACTGAAAAAAATGTTGAAAAACGGCGTTCAACACGATGAAAAAACAAACAAACAAACAAACTAGCATTGAGGACACTTTTTTATCCATTCTCCGGTCCGTCTTTCTGTAAGAAAATTTGATTTGAAATTATTTATTTGTTCAGCTGTTTCGATATATTTTTATTGGCGTTCGGGGACAATATCCTGGCATTTTCGAAAAAGAATATCTTATTTACTGAACTGCGAGTTAATAAGCTGGTACATCTAAAGGAAAACTTTGTCACAGTAAACTAAATCATTGCCAGTAATAACTTCATAAATATGAATTCTGTTATGAATAGTAAATACACGCTCTATGATAAATTATTTGAATTACGGACGAGCGTGGATTCTTTTTACGCTTAAAGAATGATTTATTATTCCGTGAAATTCAAATACAATTTACTATTAGTATTAATTCTTCGCAAACACGGAAAGTAGAGCTGGAATTTATGTAATTAAAATATTATAAAGGCTTTTAAATAGGCCGAGCGTATCTGCGAAAGGTTCGTAATACCGCAAGTTTGGATTTACCTGGGAGGTCGTTGTAGGATCGCTTTGGTATTTACGAATTCTACAGCATTTTTAAAGGGAATTTGTGACTTAAAGGCATAAATATTACCTTATCATGAAGCGTCACGATATATGGAGGCGTGGAATTTCAGAGATGCGAGTTTGTCGCTTGCCGTTTAAAATTTAATACCTTAATTATAGATATACTTTCTATGGAAAGATTTGAATTTGCGCGATATTTTTTATTCCGTTCAATACCATTCAATCACGCGTCTTTGAAATTGTCACCCCAGGGGTAAGCGCATTTATGACCATGATTGTTTGAATAAATAGAATATCTATGATAGCGATCTGAATGTTTCTGACGCTTAGACACGCATTGTACTGACTTCGTTAACCTTATGAAATATCTATTTTATTTTTCTAAGTGCGCAATGACGTTAAAAATATACATTTAAATTAAATACAACTGTGGTATTATAAAAAAAAGACTTAACAAAATAAGCGCCCGACTTTTTTGAAAACAAATTATGTAGGGCACTGGGGCACAGTATTGCGTTTTACACACCTTTATGGGGAAGTATATATATGTCATGTCTTAGACGCAATATCTAAATTTTCGTAAGACAACGTATTAATCTCCGTGGGGTAAGTGTGAGGTTGGGCTCATTTAAGTAAATTACACCCCCCCCCTGCAGCTTTGCTGAAGACCGTTACTGAGACAGTGGTTTGTCCTTCATTCTGTGTATGTGTTAGGTAAGTTTTGGGGAAGGTGGCATTGTTTGTATACAATAACAGTGTTTTCTGGACATTTCCCCCTTATCTATACTCAAATAAATGTCTTAAGATATTATAAGCAAATCTAAGTTCATTTGGTCTAAACTTAGATATAATTTAAGAATATAATCATGTATCTCCCAGGTCGAACGTTATCCCATACTCCACGTGGTTGTGACTATTATTACATGCATATTGAACACTGGCATCAAATTTGAACAATTGAATTCTTGTCCGCTTTTCCGATAGTCTCTTGATTTAATTACGCCTTTCATCGCACCGAGTTATCTTGACGACAAGAAAAGCGTTTCTGTCGCAGAAAACTAAACTGTTTACCTTCATTTAAAATGTATTGCACATTGATGTTATGTATTGACTTGAGTTATTGCTTTCTTTTAATCAGAACCGGATTATCAAATGTACACAGACAGTTTGTCCGAGCACTGAAGGATGTTATGTTGTGTTATTTGACAATTTCCAGGAGGAACGGAAGTGTTGTGACGTTTGTAAAGGTAGGCGTGGCTAATTTGTTGGTGGTGCCATGATAAATTATAAATTAATAATTTTTTGAAGGCGAAAACTGCTTGAAGACGTCGTTATATCTTCTTATTTTTATAAGAATTATTCTTATTGTCTCTCTCTAATTATCAGAATTACAGAGAAAAATATTCATTGTTTTAATGTTCATCTCTTTGAAAAATATAACTGAAAACGCTATTAACACAAGAATAACTGTCAATCGGTGATTAATGATCGTTTGAAAGATATTAAGCTAGTCTGTAAAGAAATTTAGTCCAATCTCTAAAACGTTGTCTCTGATTGGTTGGTTTGGGACATATGCGTGAAACTGATCAATCACCAATCAGTATATAGAAACTAAGGTTTCTCAATTCAGTTTTATAAAACTTGATCGTAACTACATCTGGATGAGTCATTTTGTCTGGTGCCTGTACGGTGATGAATTAAAATTAGTTGATTCTCCGTGTCCGCAAAGACGTGTCACGTGATTATTTGATGTTTAAATGGTTTTTATTAACCTTAACCACGATTAAACAAAAATGTCAAAGCAATTATTGACTGGTATGTCTAGCAAGTGTTGATTTATTTTTTTTATTTTAATTTATTTTAGGCTGTGATTACAAAGGAAAGCTATACAACAGCAGTGACACGTGGTCAGATCCTGCCGACCCGTGCACGGAATACACGTGCAAGGTGAATAAGCATTTTTTAAAGAAAAACTATAAATTTAAAACTGCACAGATTAAATTATTTTCTATGTATCTAGAATCAATGATATATGTCTAGCTTTGTACACGAAATACTTGGAAAATAGACAACAAAATCACTGTTCGTGTCAAAACTATATTCATTTAGTTTTGGGTTAATTATAAAAGTGTTATAGATAAGGTGGATAATTCTTATGTATAAATAAGCAAACACTGGTTAATAATCATCTCCAATCTAGACTTGTATAGACGGGATTTAAGTGAGACGTCGTAGTAGGGTGTGTGTGTAAATGTTCTGTTGGCATGAGAAGCACAGATTTAATTTATTTGCTTGTTTCGTAATTGCTTGTAAATACACAATTACACAAGTAATGGCTAATCTTCACCATTTCCAATTACACCACGCGAAAAGCGCCATTGCTCCATATTGTATTAACGTACAGAAAAATGCATACGCTTATTTTAACAAAAAAGTTCAATTTGAGTTTTTTTGCAGTCATTTTTTTCAAAAAAGGAGATTTTATCAACTTTAAAATGTCCCATATGCACAATCGGGGTCAATTAAAAGTGTAAGTCTTAACGTGTCTGCTTTAGAGACAAGTTTTAAGTGTTGACAATGTGAAGGTATTTTAATTATCGGGGATATATGATACTTATAAATGGCCACAAATTGTTTGTAACTTAATATTTAACTCAAAACATAACAAGAAAACAAATGATTTTTGACAGCGTTTAAAATAAGCATATTTTCATTTTTCTCTCTGATAACATCAAAACGGTCATAATTGCTGGTCGAAATGTGATTTTCTCGATCCGAATTGACATACCGGCGAAAGCCGTGCAATTACGCTATTGTATTACCCCATTCAAAATAATTTTGGCCCTTTCCATTGTTGAGAATACGGGGTCTTTATCTCGGGAGAATAGCTCGTAGCTTATCAGCCCTATCTTATCTTAAAACGCACATCTCTTGTTGAAGATGTCGACTGACGTTGTCTCTACTGAATCCTGATGCGGCATACTTGAAACTCGATCTGCGTAAATCTTAACAATTTCTGAATGAAAAGACGAAATTAGCAGTGAATTCTGATTGAAAGAAAACTGATTTTTGAACAGAAAAATAATTTATCGTTATTCACGCAAATCATTTGAGCGGAAACGTAAGTTTAGTCCGAAACGCATTGTCATCTTATGACATTATCTTGAAAGAATCACGATTTGAAAATAAATTTACAATTTAGCCCCCTTTTTTGGTGAGTAAATTAAGAAAACTATCGCGAATGTTATTTTAATACTCGTGTCAAAGTTTTACGTTTAATTTATTGACAATTTGTTACTTCTAAGTTTTCGTATTGAAATCAAATAAACAGGAATTGCAAAAATACAAAAGCTTGTGTCAAGCGCGGATTTCGGGGGGTGGGGCGGAGCCGGCGTGCACCCCGTCTAAAATCTGGCAAGCGTAAGTAAAAACAACGCCAGTTATGCGCTGATTGTGTCCGTATGCTACATAAACATCTAGACTGTACGCTCCCACCCTACATATCTAGGGGAACAAATGAGTTCTGTTTCTACATGCGTTTAATTGTATATATTTTTGCTTCTATTTAGTCAGTTTGTCATTCAGTACATTCAAAACTTTATACAGAAGTAAAAAATGATTTTGATACGAATCTATGGTAGTTTGAATATATAAAAAATGCATTATTCTAAAGCCATCCGTGTTCTAATCATTTTACAGTATAAATTCCAGAATATTCAGGGTAGAGTTTTACACCATGGGAAATGAGGGTCGGTCAGTAAGTAAGCAAGCTGGCGGACGGAATCAAATCCTTTGATTGATGTTTCGAATACCTATGATTTCTCATAATTTCTTGGTGTTTTTTTTCGTTTTTCAGGCGTCTGTAGTCACACAGTCACGCGTACAGTGTTACACACCGTGCTTTAATCCCGTAGATGTTCCAGGACAGTGTTGTCCGTCCTGTCAAGGTAAGTAAATAAATTCAGTGTTAAATAATATGAAATACACAATAATGACGTCTTTAGATAATGAAAATATTTTCAGAATATATTGTCGCCATTAATTACAAAAACTTACACATTCCTGTCGTTTTACCGCACGCGCCACCCACACAAAATGCATACAATGCGCATGCGTCATTATCCGGTGAACTACGGACCCAGCCGGATGTGAACGAATCACGTTTCTCTCGTTTTTATCACTTTTGCACAAGTTCGTTTTCAATGAAATTAGATGTTTTACAGCATAAAATTCGTCACATTACAAATATTCCGTTTGTTTAAAAACGGCGACTAATTTGGTGAAACATTTTACCGTCTAGTTAATCACAATAAAAGTATCAATGTTGGCCAGAAGTACACGATGTTTCATAATCACTGAATAGATCTTCATTAGTGGAGGCGTGATTGTATATTGTCGGTGTTTCATTTATTTCTAGTAAGAATGGAGCCAAAAGACTAACTAACTATGCAAGGAAAAGTTTGAAACAATGGCATTACATTACATTACATTACACTGTTCGATTTCCCAATCATACATGTATGCGCTATAGACGATCGTAAATTCGTTTTTTTTGTCCTTAGACCACTTTGAAGTTATTTCATATGATCATTTTATGATATTCGTTGAATATAAAGCTATTAATAGAACATTAGTAATTTGACCACGTTAAATATAGAAGGAAGTTAATGGCTCCAAGAGGTCGGCCATTTTAAATCATGCGGTTTAGACATTTACGATTACGGTAAGGATCGTAAATAACGATATTGTCTACTGAGATTAGGCAAAGAGCATTTGTGACAAACATAATTTATAATATGTCTGTCCACTATTGATGATCTGTAATAACCATTGTTTTTGGCAGATATCCAATTTTGTCAAGACGAGATGACGTTAATAAGGGTGTATGCAAACATTATGTTCTCCAAATTGAAGAGCTTGTCCGAAATCAACAAACGGATATTTTATGTAGTTTTATCAACTAAAAGCGAAATCAACATATCTACATAAGTGGGTCAAATCTAGGACATCGCTCAGATGTAGTTACATGAAAATGATTATTCCGTAATTTATGACATTTAGATAGTTATATTAAATAGCCATAGCGATTTGATGTTATCGTATTGTTCACGTAGGCACTTAAAGAGGATCGCGAATACCGATGACAATCCACATTGGTTCGACATTAAAAATAATCTTTAAAACATTCACGAGTAAATAAATAAGTTGAAGATATTTAATAAAACGAGAAACATTCAATATTATATCCAATTTAAATAGTTTACTTAAAGTGTTGGATTTATGAAATGAATTTATTTGGCGACAGTATAGATATTTTGAGTACCATTTTTTGTACAAAATTGACAGTTTAGTGTTATTTTTTTCCATATAGATACCCCTTGTCTTAATGCAGGAATGTATTTAAACACTCACACAAGTCTTGTTGAAATACCATCGAGACTTAAGTCAACAAAGAATAAAGGTGTTTAAAAATATTAAGAGCTGTCCTTAAGGCGGAGTTTGTCATCTTTATTTGTTTTGTAGAATTGAATATTATCGTGTGTCTGCTTCCTGGCTTTTTTGTGCTATATAACGACCGGGAACCACCCATTACAACAGACACTTCATTCTCTAATATATTTACGAATGTTCATCATTTTTTTATCTCCTCAATGAAGAGTTCTCATATTTCAAACAAACTACATGTATATAAGGATAGGATTCCTTAAAACACGGTGTAGTAACGTCTCAACTCATTAATGTCTCCCAAATAAAACGTATTAAGCTTGATTTTGATAATTTCAAACGTTTTTTAAAAGAAAATTGTTGCATGTTGTTTCATTTTTCACTTGGGTTTAACGTCATTTTCCAGCAACTTTTAGTTAAATACGGCAGCTGGTTCACTTAACCAGTTTTCCTGGACTGTACACTAACCAGTACTAACTTACCCTTCCACAAGGAGCCAGCAACTTCTCCACATATTGAGGAAAATTGACTTTTTTGGGTCAAAATTTCATAGAAGGGTATGACCTGCCGCGACCGGGATTTGAACCCGGATTTCCGGGTTGCAAGTCCAACGCACTAACCATTGAACCACGGTCGCGGCTATGTACATTTCAGACGTTAAACATAAACATCTGACAATCAATATAATAAAACACTTTTATTTACAAACATAGGGTAGCAAGATTTTTTAAGGTTTGAAAAAAAGGTTTCGGCCTGTTGTTCCAATAAATGCTCTCAGTTATAAGGTTTATGGTTAGGACGGGATACCGCGGTGTCTGGTTAATACACCCTGGTCGAGGTATTTTGTCACGTGTTATATCCGGTGACGTCACGTGACTATGGTATTATCATATCATGCAGCTACAGTGCGATACCGTGACATCCACGTATTGTTGATTAACAGATTTGACTAAATTCGTCCCGGCTGCATGAATTGGAAAACAAATATCGGCCCTTGAGATTCTGTATAGATCCTATAAAAAACATAAAAGTCTACTTACATTTCATACGCTAAAATCAAGCACCTTGCTAAGTGTTAACCGATATTAACAAATTATGGTCTGCAAACTCGGCATTGAATACATGTATGTGTTTTATGAGAACTTTCGTACAAGTTTTAATAAAAGTGAACGCCTGGTACGACACGCACTCATCTATTTAAAAAAATACGCGAATAAATTACTAGAGAGCCCAAAGTCTCCAGAAATCGCGATTTTTTATAAGTGTACATGTAGGGTACAACAATATATAAAAAATGTATGGAAATCTCAAATAAACCTACTTTGATGAAGCCATGATACCATCGTCACGTGATTCGTACACTTAGTTGTTCACGTGGCATAGTGGTCACGTGGTACAGCCACACTGTCACAAATTACATTGCACAAACGTGTTGTATATAATTCCACAAATCAACCGCGCTTTAAAATATTTACACATCTTGATTGTTTAAAGCACGCGTTTCTTGCTGTAAAAAGAACACACACCGATGTACTCGTGTACGCGTGACAGAATACACACAGAAATGTTTGTTTATCAACGAACAAAAATTATTTAAAATTTTGGGACATTAAAAACGTGCTACTCAGAGAGTGATAAATTCATACGTTTATAAATTCGTATATATTCGCCGTCGATAATTATTTTCTAATATACTTGTAAGGTGATTATTTAGACACATGTACAACATACTGTGATGGAATGGATCGGGTGCTTACATTGGTGATGTTCATATATACCACCCTCGTTTCAGGATGCTTTTTTGATGGTAGAAAATTTAAGAATGGTGATACTTTCAGTTTGTCTGCAGACCCCTGTGTCCAGTGTTCATGTGAAGTAAGTGCCTCTTATTTCTTCTTGCATTCGTTCAATTTCAAATCAAATTTCCGATTTTGATCTTCAAGAAAATCTTATTTTCATTGCCACTGCGGTTTAACGCCGTTTTTTTTTCAACAATTTTCAGTGATATACAGCGACCGTTTCACCTAACCAGTTTTCCTGGACAGTATACTAACAAGTGTTAATTTACTCTTCCACATGGAGCCGGCAATTTCTCCATATATAGAAGTAAATCGACTTTTTTTCAAATTTTCATGGAAGAGTATGACCCGCCTCAGCTGAGATTTGAACCCGGATCGCCGGGTTGCGCACAAGTTCAGCGAAATAACCACTAGACCACGGTCGCGGCTCCTGTCTATTTCTCATTGTTCGTATTTTTCATCAAAGATTAGTCCATAGTATTTGTCCATTGGTAACTCAAGGTAAAATTGTATTTATTCGATGAAAAAAAATCTTATTATCAATGAAAATCGAGCGCTTATAAGAATGTAAGGGAGAGTAATCGTACTTTACTACTGAACAGTGTATATATCGATTATCTCCCTTGAATAATTTTACCGATTCCATATAATTGTCGTTACGTTGTTACATTGTTTGGAATATTAGGTTTTTAAAAATAATTATCTAGATGATTAATTACTATTATTAATATATAAATTATTATTAATATATAAAATTTAATTCATCAAATCATTTGGATTTATATACAGTAAAACCTCGAACAGTGACCCCCTCTCTATACGACCACCCTTATTATAACGACCATTAATTTTCTGACCGGATGACACAAGATAAGTCCCCTATAATTCAACTTGATAATGAGACCACCTCATTATCACGACCAATTTTTCGAGTCCAAAAGGTGGTCTCATTATCGGGGTTTTACTGTATTTTGATGAATTCTCAACTATCGGTCTATGATTATATACTTGTTACTTAGAAACAAAATATCTACATTTTCAGGACGGAAGCGTGTCCTGCACGAAGCAAACCTGTCCATTACTTAACTGTCCTCAGGAGTTTGTGTACAACGTTACGGGAGAATGTTGTCCTAAGTGTAAAGGTGAGATATTTAAAATCAACCGGAAGTGTCTAATTTCCTAGTCCCGGTCACGTGGTTACTAAATTTAACACCAGTCTTCCAGATCTCAATTTAGTGTTTACAATGTTTTCAAATTAAGGTGATATGATTGTTTACTGTGAACTTGTCAAATAATCGAAATATCTACTTAAATATATTGTAAACAAAAATACATACTGGTCTCAAATATATTGAGTACAAAAATGAGATTCTAACTTTTAGACTGATCTCAAATCTCAACATGGAGATTCTAATATGATGTAAAACAAGCTCAGATTTACAAGAATTTGACAGTCCAAATCATAACCAGGAACTATTCAGTACAACTCTTTTTTTGTTCATTTAGTAGAGACATACATATATAGTAAAACCTGACATTGCGACCACCTCAGTATTACGAACACCTCGTTATAACGACCACTTATTTTCTGACCGAGTTTCAATAACTCCCCTATAATTCAACTCGATGATGAGACCACTTTATTAAAACGACCGATTTTTTTAAACGTTCCTGAAGGTGGTCTTAATGTCGAGGTTTTACTGTAGAACTTAAATCCATACAAGTCACGTGACCCCCGTACTCACATAGCTTTCCATTCCCTCAAACTCAGTTTTCACGCTGGGGTTGAGATTTCATTCCACTCAAATACACGTTACGTACTCTGACCAAACCAATATATGAGAAAAAATTAAATATTTTGAGTGAGTCAAAAGTGAGTCGTCGTGTAATCGTCATAAACTCTTGCAGGCATTTAATTAAAATGGAATTTTTGCCTACTTTGTGTAAATTGGCAACAGGCGACACTTTTAGAAGACTTTCGTTTTTTCCAGTCAGAAGTTAACATTTGCCAGGGGCGGATATAGGGTTTTGGTTGGGGGGGGGGCGTGAAGTCTAGATGTTTATGCAAAATATGGACACAATCAGCTCATAACCGATGTTTTTAACGCTTATGCCTGCATAATTTAGAGGAGCTCCGCCCCCTAGATCTGCCCTTGTTTGCGTGTAGTGGTAGGCTTACCTTGCGATCTAACTCTTCATGGAATGTTAGTTATAATGGAACTGAACCCAAAAGGCTAAATCGTATCTATTAATTAATTTCACACCATCAGTCAATTAGTCCAATATCGCGCTCTAAAATGTCACCACGATCTTTGATTTATTCCACCATCATTACATTTATTGTAATTGTATCACGGTTAATAGGTTTATCATTTAGTTGGGAATATTTAATTAAGCCGAGGAATAGATAAAAATAGATAAAAATAAGGATGGAATGATCAGTATGAATTCTTGTACAAAGTTACTAAGAAAAATTTACATGTAATGAAACATAATTATTTACTAACAGGTACATATATACATGTTTGTGAATATATGTACGTGTAAAGTCATATTACACCGAAAATGTTTTTTTTATTGAACTCAACTTTAGTAAATACGCGGTACTTTTTATCTAATTTGGATGAAAATGGAGATATTAGCCGGCGTATGTGGTAATGAAAAGTAATTTTTTTGTAAAGCCTTAAAGTTTTAATGAGGCACGCCCAATTATTTCTTAAATGTTGGAGTCAAAATGAAAATTTCAAAATGGTAAAATTGTAAACGTCATGACTTATTCATCTCTTTGTCAATTTATTTGTTTTCGTTCGACTCGTTCCTATTTGAGCTATTTGTTCGATTCGTCCCGAGTGAAATCGTGCTATTTTTGCCACCTCGATTCTTCCAAGTCAGTTCGTACTTTTGTTCAATTCTTCTTATGTTCAGTTTTGCTTTTATCTCGATTCGTCACAAAGCGTGCTTTACTTTATACTCGTTTCGTCTCAAATCACTACATACTGTTTGTGCCATTCGTCCTTAGTCGTTTCGTACGTTTTCCTATTCTTCTCCAATCATTTCGTACTTTTTGTTAGATTCGTCTCAAATTATTTCGTACATTACGTATGATTTATTTAAAGTCGATTGTTTCATTGTTTATGCAAGACACTGGTCATAAAACCCCTTTTACCGGGTCTAGATATTTGTATCAAATGCACGGTAGTTGTTCATTTTGTAACATGGCGCACACAAGTACATACTATTATCCCTTTCATGTTATTTGCGTTGTTGCAGGTCGCAGATAATGCCATCTAACGACCGTTAAAACATTTCTACATTTTTGATGTTCACTTCGTATAGAAATCGGCCACAACAAAACATCGAACGACCTAAAATAGATTCTGAATTGGAGGCTGTAATTTTAATTTTGTTCTCAGATTATGAACGGCTCATAAACGTGATTGAAACAGCTGTCATTACGCAATTCCGTTATACTTATTTTGGGTAAAATGCGAGAATTTATTCACGCCAAAACCGCCTAATAAATCTATCACTGACCGCGTTCTTGGTGAAGCAATTACTCTATAATTACACTTCCGTTTAAAGTGAATTGATTTGCTATTTTGTATCAAGTTTCTACCAACCAATGAAAATTTATTTTGCTCGTATTGTCTTTAATTAATTGATTGGCTAGTCTGGTATGGGAAAAAATAGGACGACTCTAAGTTTAGAAATGTTGCGGTCGTCTATGATTGATTCGAGTTTCGACTGTCTCATTGTATCGTGGTATGATGAAATTAACTCCGATAAGTAATAAGATTTAATGATGATTTTTTTCGAGATCAAATTAAAGCTTGCTTTTTGGTGTAAGTCGTAGAAGAAAATTCAAATTACGCTTTAATATAAAGTAAACCCTGTGAACAAAGGCCATCTTTGGGAAATACAAAATGTGGCCTTTATTGACATGTGACCTTTATTCGGAGGTCAGCTTGTTCTGAACAATCAATGACAGTTTTTCAAAGAATGGTCTTTATTCACAGGGTGGTCTTTATTCGTAGGTGGCCGCAAATACAGGTTTGACTGTACTGTCTGTGCGAAGGTGGATTTGAGTCCGTGGATGTAATGAAATCGTGTAAACACGCAAGCTTTGATATAAAAAGAACACGTGGGACGAAATTACTCACAGGTTGATTTGATATGCGGATAATGTTGTTACTTAAAGTCGTGATTGAGACTGATGCATAAAATCGTAGCAGAACTTTTAAACGTATTTTCCATTCAGCATTAGCGTTGTTACATGTGTTTCAGCCGATCGAATCATGCATAGAATCAAAGCATGTTTTCTTGTTTGGTACGGAATTCTTGTTTTGGCTCGAGCGGTCAGATTAGATGCATAATTTCAATCTGGTAAAATCTTCTATGAACGACAGCTTACAAGACAAGCGCTGTTTGAAGTTGGAGACAATAAAATAAAAGCTTTATCAACTTTACGCCGATATCGACCGAAGTGTTCCGGCCAAATTGTACCTATGAAAATGGCGTATTAATTCCAATTTCGCATTCTGAGAACAAGACAATTATATTTACATACTTTGAACAAATCAATTTCTGTCGGCTGATGACGTTAATTTAAACAAAGTCGGCGTCTAGAATTTGTGCATGGAGACATAGGGGTGTTATTTAAAAGGAATTTCTTTTCGTACGCGCATGTGCAGATCATAGTTTGTCTTTTAGTATCATAATTGTAATATTGGTGATGTCATGTATGTCTCAAGAACCGCTGCCGATATTTGATTGATAAACTCACCTGACTTGTTCAGGGGTCAATGGTTCGAGTCCAGGTCAAGGCACGTGTTTTCTCCGTGTCAACAAGGCTTCTCCTTACTCCGATTCGCACGTTATGTCGCACAGAAGTTATCTGTCAAGCATAAATAACATGTTACCGTTAATAGTTAACATTAACACGATTTAAACAAAGTATGCCGCCGTGGTCGCGTGCTTACGGTCTCTGATTAGTAATCATCAGCCCCTTGTCGCTGTGAGCTCGAAATCCGCCAAGGAATAGACTTTTGCATTTGACAAAACTGTCCAGCTGGCTTACGGAATGTCAATTATTCTACCCAAGTGTACGCCTGGAGTCCTCCTCCATCATTAAAGCTGTAAAAGTCGCCAAATGACCTTGACTGTTGGTGCAACGTTAAGCCCCGGTGAAAAACATTTTAACGAACTTTATTTGACTGACATACATTTTGCACGCTCGACTTAAATAGGGTGTGTTCAGCTTTCGATGCAATGATTAAATAAGCAACAACTGCCATAATCAACAACAACAACAACAACAAAATCTGGAAACTCATTGTTATAAATGAGAGCTACTAAATCTCTGACAGTATTTCAGTGCAAAACAAAGATTTAGATTTTGTTGTACCGAATGTCTGCAGAGCTTTATCTAAAATTAGAGAGAGAAAAACGAGCAGATACGTCAAACTTCATGGTTAGTTGCACTCTTTGTGTAACTTACATCGATTAGTGTATGAAATGGGAATAATTTGTACCTTTCTCGGAATTCTGCCCACGTGACTTTGTGTATATAATCTGTCATAACGCAAAGCGCTGAACTTTTAAAAGGTGTGAGGTGGAAACATTCCAGAGACAGATTGTAGACACATGTTTCCATAGTAACGTTTATCTATCCTCATACATCTCCATTTCCACACCATTCTTGTCTGCAAGTCAATTCTCGCCATCTTTATTATCTTGCAAATTGTGTGACGATTTTAGGTTTCAAACCCGCACGGCATTATAGCTGTTATAAACAGATAGGAATTCTGCTCATGCATCATGATACGATAAAACATGGCTGTTCCAATGATTGGTTGTTCCATTTTATAATACGATAAAACATAATTACAAATTAACGTAACGGAATTTACAGATAATGTTAAATGGATAATTTTTCACCAAATTCGATAAAAGTAACAACAGCAGAGTTACCGCCCTTCTCAATATCATATTTTAATAAACGTGCATATTTTGTAAATTTTACAGGGGAAAGAAAAATCTTCAATCTTCCAGGAGGTCGATGTTTCTTTCAAAAGAAAATTTACAATGATGGTAGAAAGTTTAAACCAGACAAATGTACGAAATGCGAATGTAATGTAGGTAACTTTTCTCTATATATTTAACTACGGATTATTAATCTCTTTTGTATGTTACAGATTAAATACGCGTAATAAATGTACAAAGGTCACCTGTGAAGATTGATTAATCTTCAACACACATTTATTGATGATTTTCTAAAATCTAATACTCGACTTCTAATGTAGATCTTTTTGTCTCTATGTCTGTGTATTTATGTTTTTACGTCTATGTATTTGTATGTATGATTGTATGTATGCATGCTATTATTATACAGTATAAACCCTAAAAACCGGACCCCGTCCGGACTGGGTCAAAAGTACGTTTTTTCTAAGCATTCCGGTTTTCAGAGAATTCCGGTTTTCGGGGAGTTTGGTTTTAAGGGTTTTAAGCTGTATTATGTTTGATTGTATGTGTGTTTAAATATTCTCATGGGTTCCAGCACCTTATGATTCTATATTAGACCAGATATACCCCAGAATAAAGGTTAACTGTGCATAAAGGTCATAGACCCAACATTCCCCTGACCAAAGATTAACTGAGCATAAAAGTAATATTTCATTTCTTCTTCATGTGACCTTTGTCCACAGGTTTTACTGTATAATGTAAAATAATATTGGTCTCAATGTCTCATCCAAGCCATTGTATATGCATTCTTTGATAGTTTTAAATTGATAATTACCATTAATTATCCGTTTCTATTCCTGTATTAAATGACGTCAATACAGAGGCACATTAAAAAAAACTTAAAAGGTTTGTTTTAATAATGGGTGTGTCTGTTGCTCATCAACATTTTTTTGCAAAGAAGGGACTCTTTTTATTTTCAGAATGGTACCTCTGTCTGTGAGAGGGAATCGTGCCCACATTTAACTTGTGCCGAGGACCAGCAACTTGAAATAACCGGATCATGCTGTAAAAAATGTCCAGAAAAGAAACAATGTATCCACAATGGATTGTTTTATATGGTATGTCGTATTTAAAGTTTATAAGTACTAGTACAGTGCAACCTCTCCAGAGCGGTCCTCACTTGAGCAACAACGTCCTTTCAACAACAGTATGACTTTCCAACTACAATTTTAACTTTTAATTTAACCTCTCTAGAGCAACAATCTCTCAACAACAGCAACATGATTTTGCTTCTCCCAAAGGGTGTTGCTTTGGAGGGGTTGCACTGCATTGTCTATTACAAGAAATAATTGGCCTTGAAATATTGAATATTCGACAACATGAAGAAAATAACATTTAATATTTCTATTATTTTAAAGCGAAGTTAATACATATTCTGAAAACATAAACGCATCAAACTTGAGCACATTATTAGGAAATTTTAACCACGCTATTCGAGAAATATTTGTTGCTTTTTCTTGTAATTTTGTTAAATCTGACATTTAATCTCGTTTGTGCCTAGTGACGTCGTAACTTCAGCCCCCCTAGCGACACGAGTTTCTGTCACCACGACAACTACGTCACAAGTTATTAAAGAAACAAGTTTTCATGTCGAGATTTTGCTAGGATGATTTATGTACACGGTGAAAGAAACATACAGAACTAGTGTATTATGTATTCTCAGTTTTACAGTCTTTTCAGAACAAACGGACGAACGAACGGACGGACGAACGGACGAACGGACGGACGGACGAAAATTCAACAATCCAAATTGTAGAAGTACAATTGCATCGTATATAAAACAGTAATTGCTGTTATATACGTACAGTGCTGGAAAAGAAAATAAAAAATCACCCTATGAATGAAAGATTATACAGACATCTCTAGTATTCTTCTGTCGTATCGTATTCAAATAATTATTAATTCTACAAATTTGAAATATGACTTGAGTAAATTAACAATAATAATTAAATCATTTCGCAGCATGGTCAACAATGGAAGCCGGACACGTGTACCACGTGTGATTGTGATAATGGACTAACACATTGTCAAACACAACATTGTGATAACGCCCTCTGGTGTCCACAGGGGTTCACTCTACAGTTTGATGATTCTGAATGTTGTCCTAAATGCGTTGAGAGTAAGTTTATATTCCTCGTAATTTTCATTTCACTGCAACATAAGGCCAAGAAATGCATGCCTTGTTTCCGTCACCATCCCCGAAAAATATGTTTGATATTTATTTATTTATTTACTTATTTACTTATTTATTTGACGTGTGCATTCGGCACATAGTCATAAACATATACATACAGTTAGATATATCACATGATACAGTATGACCCCTAAAAACAGGACCCCTTCCCGACTGGGCAAAAAGTCCAGTTTCCTGAAGGGGGAATGCAAGTAATGACCAATTATTTCCCCATTTTGATATTTCCTGGGTTGAATATTAAATAATGTGCCCTCATTTTTTTATTTTTTTTCTACGGTTTATTTGAAATAAATGCATTTTTATTATTATTTCGAAATGTGCGGCCATTTTCGTGTTAGTTCAGATTATTTGGTTGAATTGGCATATAATGTCATTGACCATTTACAAATAATTTTAATGTCAAGATGGCCTACACAAGAAATACACACGCATGAATATATAAAGATATTCAATATTTTAAACAGATTCAACAAACATATATTTGTTTTTATATAATTATAAAATGACAAAATTCAATGCAAGCGCACAATCATGTATTTTCGAAAAAAAATGTAGCATTGCAAAGAAACAAAATGGAATTGATTGTCATTAAGTTGTTAGTAAGTAATTATTACGTAATTATCTATTTTGTTTATGTTTCAGCTCGTGCTGTTTGCACGGTGTACGGAGATCCTCACTATCGGACATTTGACGGGAGGATGTTCAACTTTCAGGGACCATGTAAATACATTCTTACCGAGGATTGCTTTGAAAAAACTTTTTCCGTCCGGGTACGAAACGACGCGAGGACGAGTAGTAGTTACACATGGACGAAAATGATTGTGATATTTTTACAAAACGTTAGAATTAATTTACATCAAAATTTACGGGTAAAAGTGAACAGGAAGGCTGTAAAATTACCTTACAAACACAATGCAATTCCTAGTTTTACTATTGAAATTACCGGTCACATGGTTGTTCTGAACTGGTCACGCGGTTTGACGGTCTCCTGGGATGGAGATAGTTTTGTAGACATTTCCGTTTCTAGCAAGTATAAACGAAAACTTTGTGGTTTGTGTGGTAATTTTAATGGACTCGGTTTTGACGATCTGACCGGAAAAGATGGCCGCCAGTATTACTCCGGTGAGGAATTTGGAGAAACATGGCGGTACGGAAGTCGAAGCGCATGCGTGATAAAACCGGATATTCCTCCAGAATCTCAGTGTTTGAATGATACTATAGCAAGCCAAAGAGCCAAGAAAGAATGCAGCTTTCTTCTTGGTTCAGTCTTTCATAGATGTAAGAAAACAGTCGATGTTCGTCCATATTACAGGTAAACAATGACTGAAGATTTCTTTCACGCCTAAACTTAAAATTAACGGAATTATGCTCGCTTTATTCGGCGTAAATCGGCTTTTATCATTGATCGGACGTAAACTTTATTCAATTCAGAATAATTTCTTCAAATGGTATGAAACCTCCGCAATCTTCTCAAATTCGCTCAACTATTGTGGTAAAGAAATCAGCTTTTTTGTTTCAGTTCCTGCATCACGGACACTTGTGAATGTCCGACAGACAAGAGATGCGAGTGTGAGTCATTTCGGGCCTATGCTCGCGCATGCGCACAAGAAGGTGTGCATATCAACTGGGAGCCAGTCGCCCCTTGTGCAGGTGCGTGTCATTAAAGTTCACTAATATGTCAGATAATTAGCCCTTTTTAAAATATACGACAACCTTTATTTTTAAAAGGGGGGCCTCCGTGTGGATATGTGAATGGTTTGGTCCCGTATAAGCAATCCCTAGTCTTTCACCACCGTGAATTCGAATCCCAACCGGTTCCAGACGAATTCCACATGTGGCAAAGCTTTCCAGATAACATACAGAACGTTATACCCAGGTGTATGTATGGGGGTCTCCCTCCATCATCTTTGAAGCTGGAAAGTCGCCAAAGACTCTGACTTTGGGTGCGACGTGAAACCTCAGTGAAGAAAAATAGTTCTAAAATCATTACATTTCATTTAAGTTGCTTTCTAAACAGGTAAATGTTTATCAATTTCACTAAATGTACAAATTTGCCCATAAATCTTAATAACACAATAATTCAAAGGTTCCCAAGTCCCTGAATACATTTTTATGTGATTGGAAATTTTGTTTCAACAATAAATACATTTGTCGACTCCCAGCGGATTTTTTCTTCAAAGAAAAGTCAATTGGAATATATCATGCCAGCTTGGGTTTCATTTTACATTATATACGAAAAGGTATTAGTCTGTCTGTGGTGTTCTGTCGAAGGATTTGTAATGTAAAATTTTAACACCGAAACAATTTCAATTCTGCCTTAATGCGAAAATTATTAAATGTTAAACTTTGCATTTCATATTTTGGGATTTTTTTACGTGTGTCTTTCGTTCTTTTGAAACGTAGTTATAAATTTCTTTAGCCAATAAACGATCGCTTTTAGCTGAATTATTCTATTTCGGAAATTTCGATCAAAGTTTAATCCTAAGTAAAAAAAGCACTTCACGTTATCAGCTTTTATCGTCATGGCAGCATTTATCACGTAGTCTTTGGAACTACTTTCCGCGTAGGTACAAATATGTTGTTGCGATGAATTTCTGTAATTGTTTGCTTACAAATCGCTGTTCTTGTTTGCAATATAACTCCACAAAATGGCCGCAACTAAATTTGTTAGCGACTAATTTCTCTTTTTTTATTTATAAAACACAACTATGGATATTGTGCATTTAGTGTGTACATGAAGTGCATGCGCACTGCACTTTTTTATCGAAATCTCCAAAAGCGTTCCAGAATTCAGTGAAGTATTATGATTTGATTATAAAATTCTATTTCTACCGAATATCTATGCATAACTAGGCAACATTCTACGAACACAGCAACATGGTAATAAATTTTCTCTCTTTTCAGCGGAGAGCAAGTGTCCATTAGGTGCGAAGTTCAAGAAATGTGCCACGCCTTGTCCCAAAACATGTGATAATTATAACAAGATTGAACCGTGCCTGAAACCTTGCATACAGGCGTGTCAGTGTCGATCTGGACTCGTGCTTCACGAGAACACGTGCATACCTTCCAACAGTTGTCCGAGAAGATGACATCACGTAACTTGATAGGAGAATTAATACATGTATTTGATCAATATCACTCATTTATGATTTTCACCTAAAACGATAGCATGTTATTTTCTGATTGCGAATTGCCATAAGGTCATTATTAAAAAAAATGTTGGTTTCCAGTTACGTGACCGACTCTTTAAAAAATCCCACGGCTCAAAAAATATTGATTTTGCTCATTTTTTTTGTTTTATCAAAGTTCTCGTTTGCAGCACAAGTGTATAGTGTTAGCAGCAACAAATATGCCTACCAACTTACCCGCTGTTGAAAGGTTGTGTCACGTAACAGCGAACAAATATTTTTTTAGAATGGCCTAAGTATAAGATAGAATTAGATAAAAGAAAGGGATATTTCTGAAACGTTTTAAAGTCTTAAATCTAATAAAAAACGGGTCACTTTTACGGTCAATTCATGGTCGGGGGTATCCGTGGTCGAGTGGTTACGGTCTTTGATTAGTAATCATTTGTCCCTCTCAGCCGTGAGTTCGAATTCCACCCGTGAACAGAAAAAATCACATGTGAGGAAGATGTCCAGCTAGCTTACTAAAGGTATTTGGTTCTATCCAGGTGTACGCCTGGGGGTCTTACTTCATCATAAAAGCTGGAAAGGTCGTCAAGTAACCCTGGCTGTTGGGGTGACATTAAACCACTGTGAAATAAATTATGGTCAGACCTCACATTCTCCACTTACCAATTTTTTGTATATTTTTTTTATTTTATCTCTTGAATATTTATATTACACGATCATGGATATATCAGTTGTAGTAATTAATTGTATGATTATTTACACACTATGCACCAATCATCAGTAAAATATCAATTATTCGATGAAAGACGTCGTTCCCATAGTAACATAACTATGGGAATATAATATTTGAAAACGTCGACCAAAAACAAAAAAATGTTGATTTTGTAACTTTATATCGTTTAAAGTAAACAAAAAATACATGTACCTTAGAACGTTTGATGTAATTAGTCTTGATGTTATTGCTTTTTCTTGAACACCCAACTATTGTGATATCACGAATTTTCGTGGAAGATTTCATTTCGTGGATTTCATTTTTTAGCTTATGTACGAGTTAAGTTCCGATGTTCGTTCTATTACAAATGTAAACGTTTATCCTTATTTGGAAATGGTCGAATTTATGTAACCATGACATCGCAGATTGTGCGAGTGCACGAAATTTGTACCAAGTAAATTAAATGCAACTACAGTATATTACTAATATAGTGAATATTCCGTTCGCGAAAAATTACATATACAGAAAGAAAATTTTTTGTCATTGTTGTTTGAATGGTGAATTGTTGTTGTAGGTTATTAAATTCAGTAGCGTTCATATTTGGGTATTTAGGTAAAGTTGTAACTTCGTCAACACTACTTGTAGATTTTTGTATCAGTTTTACCGGTGAATTTTGTTTAAGGGCAAACTCAGTTTTTTTATTGTTTTAAGATTGATTTTATTACGTAATTGTAGAAAATACATAAACACACGCGAAGATGTTGTCAAAACGTGATTCTGTCACGTGGCGCACGTGAAATGTGACACTAATGAATTTCATTAATTAACTGACTCAAGATTCACATTTTTGTTTTTATGATTTTTTATTCAATTTTTAGTACATTTATTCAAATAATTAGTCTATGATCCACTGTATTTACTGCGTTGCGTGTTACGTGTAATGTACGTGAATGATTGGTTTTTGATTCATTAAAAATCTCCAAAAAACGTGCAAGAGTAATTACAGTTTTGCCTGAAAACTTGTTGTGGAAATTTCTGAGGTGTTGCACGATTAAGATACAATGTTTGATTGTACTCGTATCTCGTGATGTTCTCCGCTTGTCACGTGGCACAGACTATCCCAAATTTCATATGATGTAAAAGTTTGACTCAATTTCATAGAATAGGCCATCCTGAAAAAATATTGGTTTGTAGTTTGTAGTTACTGACTCGCAGACTCATTAAAACTACTCTGACCGAAAAAAGCTTTTTAGCAAGTTTGATTTTTTATATATTTATACCAGCTTTTTTTCAATACAAATATAAAATGTTAACAAAAGAAAAATACCTATTTAACTACATATTCATTGTTAAAAAACGCAAACCAGCATTTTTCTAAGGAAGGTCCTATGACCAATACTTGACTGACTGGTGTGTTAGCCTCACTGTGTATTTTATTATTAATTTGTGTCTTTCGATATGTAAATGGCCAGTGATGATCATAATCATGTATATGTACATGCATTCTTTACTACAGTGCAACCTCTCCAGAGCGGCCCTCTTTAGCAACAACTTCCCTTCCTCAACAGAGTTTTTCCTATTGTAAGATTTATCTAATAATTTAGCCTGTCTAGAGCAACAACCTCCCTTCCTCAACATACTTTTTTCCTATTGTAAGATTTAACTAATAATTTAGCCTGTCTAGAGCAACAACCTCCCTTCCTCAACAGACTTTTTTCCTATTGTAAGATTTAACTAATAATTTAGCCTCTCTAGAGCAACAACCTCCCTTCCTCAACATACTTTTTTCCTACTGTTAGGTTTAACTATTAATTTTAACCTCTCTAGAGCAACAACCTTTCAACAAAATTTGCTCAAGAGAAGGTCGCTCTAAAGAGCCGCACTGTATTCCCCTGGAACGATTGCCTACTGTTTATTTCATGTGAAGTTATTTGTTTTTTTCCTCATAAAGCAGTAATTTCTGACGGGATCTAACTAGTGACGTAAGTTAATTCTTCTTCAAATAGTGGCTGTTGAGCAGAGGTTATATAACTATATCATTTAATGAAATTAGAAGATTTAATCTGTGTGATGTGGTATCTTTACGTAAATGTTGTACTCTTTAACCGGAGTAGAGTTTTAATAATATACAAGTTGGTTGAATAAGTGCGGCAGGTGATATCCTTCTATGAAAATTTGACAAAAATTGCGATTTTCCTCCATATGAGGAGAAGTTGCCAGCTCCTTGTGGAAGGGTAAGTTAGTACTGGTTAGTATACAGTCCAGGAAAACTGGTTAGGTGAACCGGTCGCCGTATATAACTAAAAATTGTTGGAAAATGTGACAACATGGTAACAATAGAGTTTTTTAATTCTGTTCAAACAGAACTTTAATATCGATTATTTGTCATCATAGGTTCATGATATAAAATATGCCGCACTCGTGTTACTGGTTTGAACGGATTTTAGTTCCATTTTTGATTTCAAATGCGTTCTGAAAATATTTCATCAGCTGTTCATACCTTGTACATGAATTGATTCTTCTTATATTTACGTAAGCAGATTTTCGTGTTCTGGAGTACATTTCTGGCGAATATGCCTGATTAGGGATTAAAAAATAACGTGATAGTTGCTATGGTAACCATGGAAACGAGATGAATTATCTTTGTCCTTTATCTAACTGATTACTTTGCATTGTACGTAAATTAAGGAAAAATCCTTTTTTGTTATTCTTAGTATTTTGTACATATGTACGTTTGTTCTGTATAATAATTATCCCACAAATTGAATAAGGTATGGGACCTTTATCTTAGGGTTTTCCCATCACCAAACAATTAATAAAGATGAAGTTGTCAATACTAGAAGTATACAGCCCGCCGACACAAAGCATTGTTATTTTAAGACTGCTATAAAATCTATTCATTACCATTGTTAAACACAATACATGATATCTAGGTGTACAATTTCTCCATTGAATATGATAAAACAATACAGTGGAGCCCTCTAAACCGGTTCCTATATAAACCGGTTTCCCCGCAAGATCGGCCAAATGTCCTTGTCCCGACTTCATTATATAATTCAAAAATCCTCTCTAAACTGGCATCCCCTCTAAACCGGCCAAATGACATGGTTCCGGGCTCGGTCGGTTTAGAGGGGTTCCACTGTACTGCAAGGATTATATATTTCGCGGTTGTAAGTTTTTTTCCACAAATTGTAATATCTGAAACTTGTTTAGCTTTATTTTGTATTTATAAAAGTATCTGAGTAATTTTATAGAGTATGTTTTGGTATATTTCTGGTTGTAAACAAAGAAACACTCCTGGTATGTTTTCATAAGTACGAAACTTTTGTATTACCTTCAAACACACGCTTTTCCAACCAAACGTTCCACAAAAATATTCATGGGAAGTGATTTTTTAATCTTTAAAATTCCTTTACAAAAAAATGACGATCACATTTCCCCGGGAGGTTATACCCTTTCGAAAATGGCGACCACATCTCCATGGGAGGTAATCCTCTAACAAAAAATGGCAACTAAATTTCCACGAGAAGTAACTCCAGTTCTCAGAAAATGTAGCATACTGTACAAATTTTAAGATTTTTATTTATTAACTAACTGTCATGTTGTGATTGTATATATATTAGTTAGTAATTTATTTCCTAGCTGTACGGCTACATCTTTCATTTTTACCTTTTTATCTGTTTATTTATATTTTGTGCCATGAAAATGAATCTAAATAAAATGTGAAAATAAAATTTTGACTTTTTGTGTTTCGCTTGCATCTTGATTGTGATGTTTGCTATCAAGAATCAAATTTCAAATTAGGCCTTCCTTTAAAAAAGCGTCAGTTTGCTGTAATGCGACCGACTCATTCAGAAATCATCAAATCCAAAAAGTATTTTTTTTTCGATTTTTACAAAAAAATCTTTTTGTTCTTTAATTTCTAATTTCATTTCCAGTACACGCATGTATTACATCAACAAAAACAATGCCTAACCACCTAACCAATTTAAAGTTGTTTAGTTTGGTCGCGTAACCACAAACTAACATTTTTTAAGGATTGCTTTATCTGTAGTTTGTCTATGAGTGATGTGATATAATTATATTGGCCATAAATCTAGATCTGTCATTTATTTGCACAGTAACACAGTTGTAATGAACTCGTATATAGCGAAGAATCGGATAAAGTGAAATATTTATTCATCCCCCATGAACAGACCCTACTGTTGAGACAAATATGCCGGTCAAGTCTGAGAAACAAGGCTAATTTTTAGTTTCCGGTTGATGTTTCACCGGAGTTTGACATCGCATCAACAGTCACGATCATTTGGCGACTTTTCAGCTTTAACAGTGGAGGAAGACCTCCAGCTGTACACCTGGGTAGAACCACCGACCTTCAGAAAACTAGCTGGACAGGTTACTCACATGTGAACATTTGGTTCCGGGTGGGGTTCGGACCATCCTGTTGATAGTAAACAGGAGATGGACAAACATTTCTAACTAAATACGTGTATGCTACTGTTTAAGCTATATCGATTGAGGTAATACTTGTTGCACAAACAGAACACATAAGTATGGGACTTACCTATTCTGCATTTCTTATTAAAACATTGACATTAATTAGTATTTGGGTACATCATGACATGTTTCCCTATTGGAGGAAATATGTATCTGGTATCTGCTAGCATCCTCAAAAGTACAGGCTCGATAGGTCGGCGAATGCTTTTTATAAATACATGTGAACATATTTTTTTAGTTCGGAGATTCATGTATAATTCATATAAAATAAAAAATTTCGGCGAGAAAAAATTAGCGAAGCTGAATGAAGTAGGGCTGGTCTTTTTTACGCCACATCATAATCTGGTATTAATTTCTGGATAGTTACAAGTAAATCATGATACGGTTATATATATATTCGTCAGACGGTAAATTATTCCGCTATTAAACGCCATTTTCTGTAGAGTTACATAGAATTACATGTGATCGATTACTATTCGTTCTTACCAAGATGACGTCATATTGGCGTCACACTGTAACGCCCATGCAGCAACAGTCACGTTACAAATTTTTCAAATGTCCTATATCTGGACATGGTTACAGGTCGTGATTTGACGATTGTTTTCACTTTGCCTGTTATTGCTTTCGACCGTATGGTGGCATATTTCTGCATAAGATTATCAAAATATTTTTGCCAATATCTACTAGATTTTCATGAAAACCCAATACATTTTCACGCAAAATTCAATAACTTTTCATGATGAGATTTCTTCACCACATAGTAAACGTACTTAAGTGGGCGACAATAACATATTTTAATGAAAATGAAACATTTCTTTTCGCGAAAACTTAGAAAGCTTTCGCCAAAATTAACTTGCAAAAGTGTATGCAGTAATATGCCACTATACAACCGCAGATACAAACTTCTAATCATTTTGATCACGTGATGTTTAAAGTATTTGTCAAAAAAGCTGCAAAAGTCGTCATATGACCCTGGTTGTCGGTGCGAAGTTAAATTCCAGAGAAAAATAAAGTATTTGTAAAAAGAGGACCTCGCTTTGAGTAGTGAATTTTCTTTTAAATACAACACCCACCTTTTTAACACACCGGATGAAATGATTCCACACGTCTACATGATACCTCCATTTTGGAGGCATATTTTTGGGGAATTTGAATAAGGTCTCGTAACTGTAAACCAACAAATTGTGAAGTATGACCTCGCCTACTGTTCTTGCGTAAAATTTATTAATTGTTATAAACGGTAAGTTTCATAGTAACTAATCCGTCTGAACCATACAAACAGATTTGTACATGCGACGCCATCGGTCAGTTTCGGAAACTTGTAAGGAGACATTAACTTTGTTTTTATGTGACATATCCTCACTGGGGTTTAACGCCGTTTTTCAACAATGTTTCAGTCATATACGGCGACCGGTTCACCTAACCAGTTTTCTTGGACTGTATACTTACCAGTACTAACTTACCCTCTCACAAGGAGCCGATAACTTCTCCACATATGGACAAAAATCGACATTTTTGTCAAATTTTCATAGAAAGGTACGACCTGCCTGCCGCAACCGGGATTAAACTCGGATCACCGGGTTCCAAGTCCAGCACACTGACCACTGGAACACGGTTGCGGCTAAGGAGACATTAGAATTTTCAACTGAAATAAATAAACTCACCACCAAGTTTCACAATTAATTGACTTTATCTTTCACATAAATATCATGCATATATTAGATATACATGTATTTGAAATGATTCATATTTAATAATATATCTAAATCCATTATTAAAATATATTTGCTTTCTTAATGTGAATATCACTGCGAAGAAATGTCAGCCGGAAACGAACAGCAACGATGACAAAATGTCTTTTGAAGAAAGTTAAACTTTACCAAGAACACAGAAATGATTTTACGTAACGATTTGTTAAAGATTTATCTAAAAGGTTCATGTTTCAAATAGATCCATTCCCACCAGGCACATTAATCTAATTTTAAGATTGAAACTCATTTTTTTGTCTTTACGGGTCGTCATTCCATAGTGTCTTCGAAGTCAAGATTTTGGTCGTCCGCCATATTTGACACGTGATCCGTATCTCGACCAAATCTTCCTCCGCCGAGAGAGTAGTCCGCCCAATATCCTCTTTTACCAAATCGTCCACCGCCGAGACCATAATCGTAATCCCACGATCCTTGACGTTTCTTGACGTCATAAGTATTTGGGTCATCGTCATTCTTTAAAAGAAGTGAAGAAAGCAAAGGTTTTGATTGGCTGTCTTGTGATTGAATCATTGTCCCAGGGTGCATTGTGTCTTGACCGGAAATGTCCAAATCAGTCATTCCTATATCATTTTTCACAATTGAATTATCATTAAAATGGAGTTCTTTTCTTAATAAGTTTATCAATGCCTTTAGTTCTCCAAATCTCGTTTTTTCACTGAGCGTTGCCGGATATGCCATTGCGCATGCGCAGAAAATTGTCACCATCGATAAACACACTGCCACTTCTTTAAACCAATTCGTCATTGTCTTCATTTTTGTTGTTTCTGTAACAAGACAAATGTAGATAATTTAATATGCTGCTAAGCGGTGCTTCAAAAATCACAAACAAAGCCGCAATAACTAAATAATTCGGTTGCTTAGGAACGAACAAATTGTCAGACAATTATGCCTAGGCTTGCTTTTGGAAAAGCATGAAGCAGTGGAAAACTTTCACACCATTGCATATGATGTGCATAACGAAGCGAGCAATTCTAGTCATGTCATTAACCTTTCCAATTTTATCCAAACGAGGCTGCAACAATTAGGCTGATGTAAGCCGGCACAAACCAATTAAGTGATTGATCTGTTGTCAAAATACTTCAAAATGACGAAATTACCCCATGAAGTAGACGATTTATAAAGTCGCTTAAGCAAGGAACATCGAATCAATTGTTTAAATAAGTACTGCCGCGTGTGTAGGCTTTTAACGGTCTTATGGTTGGTCATTATGAATGCGTGTTGTAAAACAAGATAAATACGAAATTTTAAGCAATTGCAATAAATTTATTCGTGTCTGGTTCATATTTGTACTTTTATGTAGTCATGTCAATCCTGATTGCGAATTTGAAATGGGCAGTAGACTCCACAAAACGTGCAACCGCTACACAGCAACCAAATTAATTCCTTGTCACAACAATCAATGTTTTATGAAATAAAAATTCTTCATTCTGTAGCATTTCCAGTATAAAACCCGATACATGACCTTCCTAAAACTTAAAAACCAAATTACTGAGTCAATAACATGTAGTTAAAGAGAACCTTTTTCTCTTAATAACTTCGTCACGTTTTGAAACAAAATAGATTTCAATGATAAGTACTAAAAGATTAAAGTGATTTATGTTCATTTTTCAAATATTGTCAGGCTTTTGTTAAAACTGTCACAGAACCATAGCTCGTTCTCCCAGAGGGGCTGACTTCGTGTCCTATCTATTCAACATAAACTTAAATTTCACACAAACGGCAGTTTCCACAGATCTGTATTTCACTGATCATTATTTCAAATCAGTCACTAAAATATTGGAAACATATTTAACTACAGCGAACATAAAGTTCAGCAAAACTTGTGTGAAATCAACTGACTGCTTGCAATTGAAAATATTTAACACCCGAGAAAAAAAGGTACGCACGCATGTTTTGTTTTGCATCGCAAATTTTTGTTCAATTTAATCATGGGGCAGATTTTTTGCTAACCCATGATAGTATTGGTGAGGAAGTAATTACACGATGGTGACATAGGGTAGAATTAGACATCACTTCCGGTAGGTAATTATAGGAAGCCAATCTAGGGTAACTAACACAAACTGTAAAAATTTTGTTTCACGACTAAATAAATAAGTTTTAATTGAACAATTCACCAATGCAGAAAGGCGAGCTGTTAACTCGTCTAAAAATATCCCTAAAGATACCAATGATCGCCCTAATCAAAAGTTCGCTCTTGATGTGTAATTTCAGCACCTTCAATAACCATTGCTTCAGATTTGGAAACAAAAATGTCGATAAAGAATAGACCGATGAGGAACAGATGAAATTACAGGGGCGGGTACGGGATTATTGGTTAGGGGAGAGGGTAAAGTCTAGATATTTTTATGTAGAATTGTTGTTTCACAAAATTTCGTGGAACATAAATTTTCAGGATTACGTGTGTGGGCCAGTTCAGAAACTGAATAACAATGTAAGTATCCGAAAAAGTAAAAAATTAGTGCTATTTTGGAAACCTCTCAAGAGCGGCCCTCACTTGAACAACAACCTCCCTTCAACAACAACTTGATTTTTCCCACTGTACAATTTAACTACAACTTTAACCCCTCTAGAGCAACAACAACAACAGCAACATATTTTTGCTTTGTATAAGAGTTGCTGTAGAAAGGTTGCACTGTATACAAAATTTAATACGAAAGAATCTAATTGAAACCGCAATAATGGTCATGGGTGGAGTTATATCGGTGTCATGCTCATTAATTCATTAGTATTATTCACTATTCACAGAAAATCTTAAGGATTATATGAGGAATTAAACTATACTATACTATACTATACTACAGACTAAACTAGATGCATGAACCTTCAGAAGCAATCAGTCGTAAAACCAGACGTTATGAGACGGTACCTCAATCTGGTTAGCGGACTATTGAATAGTTAATTAAATATAATTACATGATTTGACAAACAAATGTAAACGTGTTTTAATCTTGAAAGTATTTCAATAGTTTTGTTTTCATTTGTTTCACAGGAATACAAAAATATTTATACTTTAACATTATTCAGCTGAACCATATCAATTAACTCACAGTGCCTCGTTTCAAACAGTCCAACGCGTGTTTTTTACACACTTCACGGAAATTTACGGAAAGATCCGATGTTTCACGAGTAATATAAATCAATTCACGAAAAAATCCGATGATCCACGATGATCCCACGAACAATGGTAATTAATTTACATGATAGAATCAGGAAAATTGAGTGCCTCTTTATTGAGAAAATAAAATGTGTCAATGCCTGACGACGATGGTGTATTTTATTGTCAGTTTGTTTTGTTTTTCAATTTTAATCGATGTCTGCTCTCTGTTGTTTTGAGACAACAAAGTTGACTACTCAATTTGGAGACTTGGGTTTATAACGTGACATTTTTATATCCTCATAAGACACAAGAACTAGAGGCGCATACTAATACTACAAATACAAAAGCTGATCATTGCATCTTCTTCTCAATCACGACCTTTGGAACAGAAATCATTTTGTAAAGAAAAACTACGATTATAGATTCTTGATTATTCGCCTTTGTTTCTGCACGAACCTCCCCATATTTTACGGCTTTCTGTGTCATGTCGTTTTAATCAGCGATCGAACATCAAACAGCGGCGTCCGTCTGTATTGGACTTAAATGTTTCAGACTTAAATATTTTAATCCCAGTGTGACAGACAAAGAATTCTAACAAACAAACATGTGTTAACAAGAGACGCTGGTTACAAATGATCTTTGGTGTATTTTTTTAAGTCAAAATGCTACAAAGCTCCGAGTACCTCGGTCGAGTCTCGAACTCGCAATATCTCGACCGACCGTCATTACTCGTACAGACTGGGCTTATCGGACGAGCAAGCGGCTTGAACTATTATAAAATAATGCTTCGCTTGTTTGTGTAGCCACGGCATCTTTATTATTTTTTGTATATATTACTGATTGGTCTGGCGGTAAGTAAGCTACAACTAAACCTGCGTTTGCAACCACCTCCGAATCAAGACAACCCTGTGAATAAAGACAACCCTGTGAATAAAGGCCATTCTTTGAAAAATCGTCACTGATTTTTAAGAACAAACTGACCCCCGAGTATCTGTCTATAAAGGCCACATTTTGGTCTTCCCCAAGGGTGGCCTTTGTTCAGAGGTTTGACTGTATAGATTTTACATTCAAAGGTTGTCGCAATCAGTTCAGATCATCTTTACGGCTTTTTTCCTTTTGAATTTCGCTTAAGCTGACAATTACAGACTGAAGTACATGAAGACGTGATAAGAATATTATTTATACATCACGAATAAAATTTCATTGGCGAATGTAACGGCGGGAGTTGTCTAAGATATAAGTATTGTTTCGACACTTGGCTTGTAATTTTTTATGCTTAGTGGTGAAAAAAATGTTTGAAGTTAATGCTACTAAAAACAGGCCTGAGCTAATTACTCGTACATTTTCAGCATGTTTCATCCAGCGACTGTTGCTCGAAGCGTCTGTACTGCGCAGTGTCTTATTTAATGTTTGTTTGTTTGTTTTCATGTGACATATCGTCGCTGTGGTTTAATGCCGTTTTTCAATAATTTTTCAGTTATACTCGGCGACCGGTTCAACTAACCAGATTTCCTGGACTGTATACTAACCCGTACTAGCTTACCCTTCCACATGGAGCCGGCAACTTCTCCACATATGGAGAATGAACAAGTCCGGCGCACAAACAACTGGATAATGGTCGCGGCTGTCCTAGTCTTATTTAAAGTTCAGATCATTACAGGAAATGAATTCAAATTCGTGTTAATGCGTGAAAATGATGTACGGCTCGCATTTGTTGTTAAAATCGTTATTTTTGTTCAAACGATTAGTTCATAAAAAGTGTAGTAATTTTAAGATAAGCATGAAGTAAATATCCCTAGATTTTGTACTGCATTTGTATCGGTGTAGCTTAGCTGACTTTGCGTATTCAATTTATTGACTTACGTTCAAAATGCAAGAAACATGTTATTGTCTATAATAGATTTTGTTGGGTGCTGGTAATGACTTGGAACGTCGTACCGAAAAATGAGAAACGACTATTTGAAATTCACATTTCAAACACGAGTGATGATGGCACATTTCTGTTCTAGAATCAGTCTTGTATTAATGCATCCATTGAACTCAATCAAGCCGAGAACAAATAAATTCTTATTGAAAAGCATCCGTCAAACTGTCATAAAATGTTTTAATTGTCATTAAAAACTTTAGTTCCCGCTAAAAATGTTAATATGCAATTAATTTTTTTAACGGTCATTTAAAGTGCTCAGTCGCCATTCAATTGCGAAAAAAGCTCAAATAAAAATATTCATCACTTGCAAACAATATTCAGAAAATAAAAAAAAACTTTATATTAAATGCCCCCTTAACGCAATTCCTTAAAAAGCTCCTGTCCAATGTGTGTCAGCCAAGACTGTGCTCGAAGTTACGACCAAACTTTCATTTAAACCTGTGTAGGTACGGTATTTTCTCTTTTTTGCAAGCACTTTGTCGTTTTAAAAGGCGCGTCAGAACCGGAAGCAGATCACGTGACTTTGTACAAACAAGATCCGGTTCAGAGATAAAAACTATAGAGTGACGGACAGTAATTTAGCCACAACCATGACCTTCTCGCAACACATTTGTGTGTAACCAAGAAATTGATTCTTTTGAATTTCCCGCCAGTTCATCACAGCATCAACAATTTAATTTTCAGCATTTTGCGGCGCCAATCACAAGTTGGTATGGTAACTGTTTTAACTTGTTTACTGGATGCAGAAAGAAGACATTATATTCAAAGAACATCAATTAGTTTGCTGGTCTATTACGACGCACCAACAGCCAGGGTCATTTGGTGACCGTTCCGGCTTTAATTGTGGATGACGACCCCCAGGTGTACGACTGGGTACAACTACAGACTTTCCGTTAGTTAGCTCGCGTGTGATTTTCTTCTATTCACGGGTGGGGTTCAAACGCACGGCGTTTAGGGGCTAATGATTACTAGTCAGAGACATTGAATATTCGACAACGGAGCCCCCACCACCTCAAATGACATTAAGCTAAATATACAACTGTACTAATATTCAAAACCGTACATGCTAACATAGACTTCTCCCGTTTTCATTCATTGAAACAGAAAACACGAAAACCCATTCATTGTCTGTTTAAATTTGAAAAAAATCTTAATCACCCGAAAGACTGAATTCTATGAGAGAGGCGGAAAAAGAACAAGTACAAGCGCCTGTATGATTTGTATTTATAAATTAATTCTCTGTTTATTAATTAGCTTTATTTTCGTCTTCTAACATTCATGAATGAAAACAGACAATATATTCAAATGAAATATTACCAGATAGCTAAGTAAACATTAATTAAGTATGTATTTTCGGTTGATTTTCATTATATAGTCTTGATTTATAAACATTGGTGAGATGGAGTTTTAAGATCCTAATAAGTCTTACTTAGGAAGAGTTCATTTAAGCACGATGTCACGAAAAAAATGTATTAATAATTATTAAAAGTTCTGTCTTAACATCATCAAATGACAAACTCCAGGGATTAATGTTTCTAAGAATCATTACGGACTACAAAAACAAATCTCCCGGCTATCTTTTGAACTTAAAATGCCTTTTACTTGTGTTAATATTGTTGTAACCTTCTAAGGTGAAATGACCAACGTCGAACAATGTAAACAATGTGTGGATGAATTAAGCAATCACTGAACGACAATAAACCTTAATGTATTAGAGTAAACAAGAAAACACTTTTATATATAGCGATACAATTGATTAAAAAATCAAGTTTTTATCAAAGCTTCGATTTTAGGCATAAGGGATTTGTCGCCTGCTAGTCGCCCTCCGCCTGCCCGTTCATCCACCCGGCACTGCCCCCTCCCGGATCGTCCGAGAAACTTGTTTATAGAATTTCCGGGCCAAGATGCCTTTCTATGTAAACTTCACTCTCAGAAGACGCATTTATCAAAACCGCTCTCCAGAATTGGAGGTAAAATAATTCTGTTTATCAATCCGTAATCTGACATCTCATGTCCTCATTTTTGTCAACCTGCTTGTGATCACAGCTAATTACATAACCCTGTATGATATGAGCTTCTTCGGATGAATAAAAAGTTATCTTTATTTAAGACAGTCCTAACTCAGAGATTTAAATTAGATCTATAGATTTCTCTGCAACAATTGGTCTAACAGTCATGTGGAGTAAAACCTGTGAACAAAGGCAACCCTTGGGAAAGACAAAATGTGGCTTTTGTTGACAGATGGTCTTTATTTGGAGTAAGGTTTGTTCTAAATTATCAGTGACGGATTTTAAAAGTATGGCCTTTATTCACAGGGTGGTCTTTATTCGGAGGTGGCCGCAAACACAGGTTTGAGTGAACTCTCTTTTCGCTGATGGTCACTATCCACACGCGGTCTTTAGCAAACATTACACTGTATTATAATCAAATTCCTCAATTTCTTACGAATAACTATCTGGACCCATATAATCAAACTTGTGTTCTGATTATTTAGAACAAACTGACTTCCGAATAAAGTCATCTGTCAATAAAGGACATAATTTGTCTTTCCAAGGGTGACCTTTGTTCGCAGGTTTTTACTATATATATGTATATAATCAGTTCTTCAAAGAATGAAAGTGGCCGCGAACATAGTTTGACGATATGGGTCCAGATAGTTATACGTATATATATTGCTCAAAGACCGCGTTTCATAATTTCCAACCTAGACGTTAAATATGAAAGGCAATGTTTTCATTGCTTGCCTTCCATTAAAAAAACAGCAACAAAAGATGAGAAAATCTATTTTCAGTGAGATCATTTCAAAAAAACCAAGCATATTTAAATGATTTAAGAAAGTGTAAAATATGAAAAAATCATGTTTATGATTACTCGACCAAAAAATAGGGTTGGTAGTTCGTAAAACGTTTTATTTCTATTTTTGAACAACTTTTCTGAGATTCCGAGCTACATTCATCCAAAACTTTAAATTTTGATGTCATAGACTTCAAAGACGACATAAAAGGGGGGGGGACGATCAGGTAACAGTAAACACAACTATTTTTTATGACCTAATATTTAACTCTAATGTGTTTTCAGTATGAAATATCATCAAAAATTATGTAATTATATGCATGATACCAAAAACAATTACGTGACTTTTTGTATGTCTACGTATACATTTTTAGGATTTTTATGTCAATCTGAGGTGGATACCCTTAACACGCTGAAATTACGGCAACAACAACAACAAATTGAAGATTTCTTTACTGAAAAAACAAATGTGTATTACGCACATTTTGAGAAAGCAAGAGCAATTCCAGACAAATTATGAAAAGTTTTCTACTTACATGCAGAAGTTATCCAAAAAATGGTTTTATTTTATTTCAGAATAAAAAAAAATTGCCCGAAAAATACTCAATTTATCAAACAGTACTTTTATCTCCGATTTTTGGCATCAAATTTTCAGTTTTAAAATCAATGAATAATAATGACTTATACATTACTGAAAACGAGTTGATGTCGTTCGTACTACATTAAATATTTCTTAGAAAATGTTCATAATGATAAATTTTCTTTAAAAAACAAAATTTTAATTGAATGAAAATGAACCTGTTTCATAAACAAAACCTCAAATATTTATAGGTAAAATGTAATTTGATGATAATACTGCTTTTTACTGCATCAAAATATGCAAATTTATTCCGAGATATCATTCCAAATAGTATTTCATATTACAACAAGTAAACTAATAAGCAAAGCCCTTATTTTCACAATAATTGCTCAATAATATAATAACGTTTATTAAAACTATTTTATTTCTAAAAACATATTACAACAAAGTATATCAACATGCAAAGCCCTTTTTTTCACAATAATTGCTCAATAACATAGTAACGATTATTAAAACTATATTTTGTGTCTAGAAACTTCATTATTTAACATACTTAAATCTCAACAAAACATAAAAACATAGTCAAATATTTTTCGCAATCAATGCTCTCATAGTTTTCTTAATAATGCCTTTAAATCCCAGATTTTCCGCGACTTAATCATTGATATAAATAAAAGAATAAACTCACTCATCATTTTATATAAATCAACAATGAGCTATGTAATACAACCTACCTTTAATATATAATATATACACACTTCTGTTCTCAGCGTATCCTCTTATATTCCCTTACTATTTAAAAAAATTAAGCAAACCCCTTTTAAACCCGTTTCCTATGATACATGCCGTTGTGAACGCTGTGTTATTTAACCAATGCGCGTCTAGCTCTAAAGTTTAGTTAAAAAATCGTAAATCCGATAAATGGTACACTTAATAGTTTTCAAGTGAAATGTTTCATTCTTAAATTTTAAGTCTTTTTTAAAATATCTAAAAGTGTTAAAAATGTTTACGAGTGTTTCTTATTTTTAAAGTCCAAAGTATGAAAATTTCTGATGAAAGAAGTTCTTTTAAATGAAAAAGCGTCTGGTGAGATTGATTTCCCAATCACGTGTTGGAGACGGAAAACGCTCTTGGAATCAATGCGCGGAGTATTTTGCCTCAAGAAAATATCAGTATTGAATATTGTTTGAACGCTCCTTATGGGCAATGATATGTAAAATGCATTACTCGCAAATAATATAGTGTTTATTACGGGTCTGGATCATTTTATGAGCTTTGCATATGAACGATTCAATTACATATTTCACGGCAGGGAGTAAACAATTCGGAGGCGGAACTTTCCAACAAATGGACGACTCAGTTCAAATTTCAAATGTTTTAAATAAACGGTTATATTGTCAAAAACTATTTAGGTCACAGGTCAGTCTTGGACATTCTGAAAAGCGAAATACCAGCTCTCGAAGCGAGTCTTCTTACAACTGATTCCTGTTGCACAAAAGAAAATGCCGCAAAGCACTGTGGGACTTGTCAATAACGAATTTTGACAGGGAATGGTCTTGGGAGTGGTCAGGAAGTGTTGTTCCAAAGAACGGGAACCAAGACTACAAGTCTACTACGATTACGAGTAACGAGTGGGCAACCAACAACAGCAACAGCAGCAACAACAACAACAACAACAAAAACAACAACAACAAAAAAAACAACAACAGATACAATATGGCAAAGGGGAGAAGATCGGAGCTAGTGACTCCCAAATGAAATTTCAGAGGCAGCGTTGGAGACGCTGGTGGCGATAAATAAAAGAGGCAAACGGGGTGGTGCGGCATACAGTCTTGCTCAACCGGCTAAACCTACTACATGTATGCACGATTTTTCAAGACCCAATCTACCGTCGCGGAAGCTAGACGGGTATTTTTATATACTGTAAGGCCTCAAACAGCGACCACCTTAATATTACGACCACCTTATTACAATGACCAAATATTTTCGGTCCGGCGTCCAATTCAAGTTGGTAATGAGACCACCTCATTATTACGGCCGATTTTTCGGGTCCGAAGATGGTCTCATCATTGAGGTTTTACTGTTTTCTCTACTTCGGCTTAAGAGATGCATATTTCATCCACTGACAGAGCAATATAATACACACGTGATTCACCGAAACCTTAATACACTGTTTACAACCTAACCGCCGGTAAATCGGTTCGACAAGAAAACTGCTTTTTAGGCCATAGTTGATTACATTTTAACGAATTCCAGAATTTACCAGACTAGCACAGAAAAAGACTCATTTAATCGCATTTTTGTCCAGATACGATCGCTATTTTTCGGGATGCTAACCCAACCATTTATTTACAGTCCAACCCAAACCTGTCAGAAATAAATCCTCTGTCTGCACTGAGTTTTAGCCATGTCCAGCATACTTCACTTATTCTTCGTTGGGTTTAACGCTGTTTTTCAGCAATTTTTCGGTTACACTCAGACCTGTGTTTGCGACCACCTCCGACGAAAGGCCGTCCTGTGAATACAGCGATTCTTTGAAAAAACATCACTGATTATTTAGAACAAACTGACCTCAGAATAAAAGCCACCTGTAAATAAAGACCACATTTTGTCTCTCCTAAGGGTGGCCTTTGTTCACAGGTTTGACTGTATATACGACGGTCGGTTCACCTTACCAGTTTCTTGACTGACCAGTACAACTTACCCTTCTACAAGAAGCCGGAAATTTCTCCACATATGGAGGAAAATCGACATTTTTGTCAAAATTTCATACAAGGTTATGACCTGTTTCACTGACTAGATGACAAAAAATACAAGGAGTATTATGAAGGTCAAACTGTTCTATTTTTTTTGACATTTTTATAACCTACTTTTCATGGTTTGCAACGATTTAATTTGTTCTGACACAAAAGCGGGTGTTTTATTCAATTTAAAGATATTTTTATCTTACAGGTGGCATGAGATAAAAAACGGAATTGTGTTTTTCATGAAAACATGAGTGTATTTAGTTTATTTTGACAATTTAGTCAATGAAATTCTTGTTTGATTAATATTCGGGAGACCAAGGCGAACAATTACCCTGCGCGTAAATCTCAAAGGGTTTCCATAAAGATTAATATCTCGGATTTGTTGTACTTTTACGTGTTAAGGGATTTTGCAGTTGAATTTGAAAATCATGGTATTTGTCCACCAAGCTACAAAACATTAAATTCCTGATATTTTTACCGTCAATAATTGACATTGTTTGCAAAGGAAATCAAAATATTGTCTTATTACAAATGAGCTTTTGACACCTCGGGTGAGCCACATTAAATTAAAGCTGTAACGAATGTTCGGATTTGTCAATGGAGTAACAATTATACTCAAATCGTTACTAATTCTAGGGATTCATCGCTTGTGATCGCTTTTAAAACGATGAGGAAAAAGTTGATACTTCATTGATTTTCAATTGTTTGTATTGATGTAATCATAATAAATTTTCAAATTAATTCCGGATTTAGCATGTTGTAATTTTTTAAACCACGAATAAGTTATCTCCATATCCCCTTATACTCAAAATAGTTTCGCTAAAACAGAACTTAATTGCTCCAAAAAATGCATTAAAATAGATGTACTCTAAATATTCTCTTATCCTATCGACGCGAGCTTCAGAAATTAACCATGAACAACAGTCAACCTTGAATTTACGACCACCCACCCGTGAATTGGTCACCTTTGAAAACTACCTTCTCACAGACGCACGTTCATTGATATATTATAAGTACAGTAGAAACTCTCTAAACCGGTTCCTCTATAAACCGGTTTCACCTCTAAATCGGCAAAATGTTCAGGTCCCGACTTCATTACCATATAATTAAAAAATCCCCTCTTAACTGGCATCCCCTCTGAACCAACTAAATGACCTGGCCCCTGGTTTGACCTGTTTAGAGGGGCTCCACTGTATATGGTATAATCCGCGAATCAATGTCAGCTGTGTATAAAGCCTGATTCTTATTTCTACATGCGTTGACCATTGGTAACGTTGTTGGCTGTATCATAATGCTTTTGTTTTCATATTCCTAAACAATGAGCAGCGTTTATAATATGAAGCAACATAACCTGCGCATGACAGACGCACGTATATAAGGCGCTAGCACGCAAGACCAGCAACATAAAATATGAAATAATTCTCCGGTGTCAATCATAAATGACTCTTTTTTGGCATGAAACGATGTACATGTACTTTTATTTCTCGTACGCTACAGTAGCAATTATTTCTGTCTTGTATTGTGGTAAAGGGGTAAATATGTGTGTTGTATATAGTTTATATTAAACCAATCAAATAATTTCCGTGAATTCTTTGCGGCGTATAGTTGTATCAACACTCAGGGTCATTTGCAACTTTGTCAGCTTCAGCGGCGGAAGAAGGTCCCGCGGATACACCAGGCTGGATACACCGACCTTCCTTAAGATATCATCAGCTTCTTCACAAATGAAATTTGATTTGTCTTCTCCCGGATGGAATTCGAACTCGGTGAGGGGCTAGCGATTACCAGTCAGAGACCACAACCACCCGACCACAGACCCAACCCCCAATTTATATGGACATTGCACATAAATTTCTTATTTAAAAAATATTTTGAATCCGCAAAAAACATAAATGTTCGGCAACTTCCGTTTCGATTTACGGAAATGTCCGAAAAGTTTTAAAAATAGATAAAGCCCGTCAAATAATGTTCGACAACTTCCGTTTCGATTTACGGAAATATCCGAAAATTTTTCTCATGTTTTATATCGTATATGATTACATACGATAAATACGCATTCAGTGTTTCTAGGAGAAGTCAATCGATTCTCAGAAAATAATTTATTAAATAGAAAAGATTAAGTTCAATTTCTCAGATAAAGGGTTTTAAATGGACAGCTGAAAAGCTATTGCTGGGATAATGACATAATTAATGAAATCTGCTTACCGGTCACGCATCATTATTCGCCATAAATAAACAATTCAAGGCATTATTTTATTACTCTCTGACAAAATAATTTCCGACTGACTGTATACATTAAAGACAGATCTGTTATTGTAAAGTTTTAATTGAATGGATGCAAGGTATGCGATTTCTAAATGTGTTCATCATTGCTTTATCGATGTTTTATGCTACAAAATTTCCTGACATATATACCATATGTGTTTGAAGTATTGTCTAAAGTTGCCGCAAAAATCAAAACATTTCGTAGACATATCTTTCCTAAGATAGCTGGTTTAAAAATCTTGTTTGAAGATGACGAAAAGTCTTTGCTAAGATAGCTAGTGTAAAAATCTTGTTTGAAGATGACGAAAAGTGTTTTACCTAATGATTGTTTAAGGTGTCTTTTGTAAGCTGTCTACGGTAAAAATCCGAAATGTTTATAATTAGCAAAGACTTTTAAGTTTAAAAACTGCTATCTAACCTAAGGTATTTCTACCTTTAACTCTTTCTTCTAACTCTTTAAACAAAAAAAATATATATTATAAGTTACAATACATAATGTGTGTATAAGAAAACATAGGTTTGGCAAGTTGCCAATAGAGGTTCGGATAATTTTGAAATGTTACTATAACAGAACTAGTTATCGGTTACCCTTTCATTTAATTTGACTTGTGATTCCAAATTTGAAATACAAAAACAATTATTCCAAAAAATGCCGCAGCCAATTTACCCATAATTCAATTTTCTACAATCCCATGATGCAATTATTTTGAAAATTTAAAAAAATGTTCGATAATTTTCAGTTGTACGTAAATACTATCATTTTCCCACAAACCATCGTAAATATCAGCGAAAATGACGTAAAGTCAATATCAAGTTATTAAAGATTAAATTTAACGTCCTTCATGTACGAAGCACAATACAGAAGACCAATTAGAGTAATGCCGAGTTCCGGTCGTGATTTTATCACCAGTTTCCGCGACGTATTTATAATAAATTTATTGCGTTCGAAACGAAACAGCGAGCTCTCGTATTTCGTATCCGATGTAAAGGCAAGACAGACCTACAATTATTACTGTTTACTTTATTGGAAATTGGAAAATATCACGGAACCTTATTAAATGAACTTTATTTCGGTTTAATATACGACTTTGCAGCAACTTTACAGCACACATATGCATCATGTGTCATTATAATACAATAATACAAACCATTTATATTATTAATACATTTACGGTTCCTACCCTTATGCTATCAATTGTTGAAATATGGATGTATAGTCTTCAGACACTTGCATTTTCAAGGAATAATTTCGTTACATCAAAGGAAATTTTACAGCCCGCAGTACGGTGTCTCTCCAAAGAATAACAGAAACGTCCCCATTATGACAATAAAGCTATTCTTACTCTAACAAAATTTAAACTATGAAAACCGAGAATTATTTAACTTGACATGCGACGCAGAGGTACCAAGTCATAAATTACTTTATCGCTCAAAGGATTAAAACGTTGCCCATATTTAATCCAAATAATGGTGTCGCAAGAAAAGCGCTTTGAGTTCGGAATAAAACGGTCGCAGGTTATTTTTAATGTGCTTCTAAAGTTTGGCAGCAACTTGATTGGATAACAAATAAATAGATAACAAATGAAGCTTCGGGGTCAGTTTTTTTAGACAACAGCTCAAAGGCTATAGGACCCTGTACCGTTTGGTCCCAGCTATGCCTATTGCTACCTAAAACTGTATCGTTTTTGTGTCAAACATTCCGTTCGTTTCGTTTTTATGCATTCCCTTCCATTTTAGTATGTGCCCACCCGTTTCAATTTACAGAATATAATTTTACCACGTGGAGTTCTTTGGATTTTTGGGATTTCCTAGAAAAAAATGTTTGTTTCATGTAAGACCAAAGTTATAAAATGATACCCAAGACAATATCTTTTTATGAATACTTGTATTAGGTAATACAGTCAAACATGCGTTTGCGACCACCTCCGAATAAAGACCACCCTGTGAATACCGGTCATTCTTTGAAACACTGTCGCTGATTATTTAGAACAAACTGCCCTCCTGAATAAAGGCCATCTGTCAATAGATTCCACATTTTGTCTTTCACAAGGGTGGCCTTTGTTCACAGGTTTGACTGTAAAATGACAGATTCAAGATACATCTGACTTATTACCGTGACAATTATTATGAATATCTTGACTAATAATAAATAAGTGATCAGAAAAAATTGATGGAATTTTCGAACAATGTCAATCTGTCTTAACGGCAGAATTATCTGAAAAAATAAATGACTTTTCCATATTTTTTTCTAAGAAATAATTGTATTATGATTAAATACTTAAACACGAGTGGTTTAAAGATTGAAAGGTCCAAATATGGCGAGCCAATAGAGGCAAGAAACCCATATGTGGTCATATACTACAGTGCAACCTCTCAAGAGCGTCCCTCTCTTGAGCAACATACCTTCAATAATAGCATATTTTCCCCACTATACAATTCAACTATCAATTTAACTTCTCTAGAGCAACAACCTCTCAACAACAACTTGATTTTGCTTCTCCCAAAGGGTGATACTTTGGAAAGGTTGCTCTGTACATATGTACCATTAGAATGATTAAAGAAAGGAACAGAGCGACAATTCATAAAGAAACCATCCAGATATCACGGACCACGTGCTTTATTTTACATGAAACCATTATACAGTGGAAACCCTCTAAACCTCATAGATTTTTTGTCGAAAAAAAAAGTTTGACAAGATATTTTAAGAGACTTATTGCGCATGCGCGAATAATGAAGCTTAATTGTAATTTGTCTCACCTCGAATTAAATAGAAGTATAGTGATTTTATCTAATTACTCGATGGGTCATTCTTTATAGAACAGCTAATTAAAAAAAATCATTTGACTTACTCATCAAATTGGTCATTGACAAAACGGATTTCATGTTAGTTTTAGAATTAAACTGAAATAGTTGACAAAAATTATATGCATGAAAATACTTACGTTTAAATTCCAGTATCACCGTACCGCTATATGTCCGTCTTTTTTGTCCCGGTTCCAAAATGACGTTTTTGGTGATTAAGATGTGTTTATATATTCAAATGCGGTTGCCCACATTGCAACGTTTCCGGTATGACGTCATCGATTTCCTCGCTGCTAATTGGATAATAGACAGATGACGGAAAATTTGTATAACCCTCGAGGCGACCCGACAATCATAACATATTTTACGCTTTCGGAATGAAATTATTGGACATATTTAAGAAAATATTATTGCATTTACGCCCGGGATATTGATTGGCGGCCAATCCATGCATTAGCAAGAAACATGAATATAGTTACCCCACTTCAAACGTGTTATGTTTTCTTAATATTGTGTTTAATTTACCCGGAAGCAATGAAAAAACCCTGAGTGTGGACGTAAGCTGCAATGTTTGCCATCACATTACATGAGTCATAAATTTTCAGACTTCAAAGAAAATAATTAATTAGTCAATCTTCTTACTTTCACAATAACAATGAATCGTGGAACGTCGTTGTCGCACAAACAATACAAGTAGAGGAAGTAGGGAAATGAAGCCGAATAGTTACGTAAAGTTTCTGAGTTCTAGTTTGTACCCTAGTCAAAGCGTAAGAGGTACTAAAGCTACAAGAATATGACGTGGCTATGAGAAATTTGAAGATATGCTCGGGTTGATATGTTTAACCTATAGGCTCTAACATGCTCATAGCACGCGACAGAAAACGGACCCACGTGACAGATGGGAAATGAAATTTAATAACCTTGTATATAATATCATCAGTCCAGTGTGTCTTGTAATTTCTCTTTTTTTTCCGGACCTGTCACATCTGATCTAAGATAGTACTTTATCTTAAGTTCCGGACTTACGATAAACATGGTCGCTGTTGTTACTGGTTTGGTGTTTGTGTCGAACCCATTTGAGCACGAACTGACCGGAAGCTGTGCCTGAGAACCAGACTGGAGGTTCCGGAAGCCGTCTAAAAGACGCTTACAGCGTGATTAGAAGAAGCTATACAATCCAGTCAAATTAGTGTAATAGCAAATTAGTGTAATAGTAAGAATTCAGTGGTTATGTAAATCAATATTATTACTTTAATTGCATGATTTGGTATGATTCAAAATCAGAATATCCTAGCAAAAGTTAGCATTGTCCGCCCATGCTTAACGGACTTCAAGCCAACTGGTCGAGCGACTAGCGGGCATTTCCATGTAACCATACGTCGGCTTATTTCTACAACCCCGTAACTCAATTTTTGGCAATATTTAGATTTTGGTATCATTTCTTTCGTCTTTATGAGGTCTTTACAATGATCCTACTTGTAGATCTATGTTAAATAGGGTTAATACCAATTGCAAAACCCCGTAGCTCGCTTAAAGTTATTGAAGTTCAAAACTTTAAATACGATTTTCTCAAAATGGGAAAAATGGCATACGAGTTTGTAGAAATAACTCGACGACGTGTCCTTTATTATGTCAGTTTGTTCTAAATAATCAGTGTCAGTTTTTCAAAGAATGCATTTAAATGATTTTCATTAATAGCAGAATGTGCTCGAAATCTAAAAAGTGGAAAAAGCGAAAACAGAAATGCACAATCCACAACCGGCGTCATGATATCGCAATGTTGAACTTGAAACACGACACATCGGCAAGTGAGCCAACTCAAACATTGTCACGTGATAAAATGATCACGTGATAAAATATTCAATTAATCAAGGAACGGAACTATTATTACAACGATGTAGGAGTTTATTAGATTGTGTTTACGCTAGAATCATTTAATTACATGTTTATAACAGTGAAAATATTCTCATGTTATATTACCGCTAATGAACACCACGCCAACATAATAATGCGTAGTAGAAACACCCATATTCCATCTACTGTAAAACAACAACAACAACAACCTCAACAAATAGGACACAACAGCCAATATTTGTTCCTCAAATGATTTTATCTAATGGTCAGCTTGTACAGGTTTTTTTTCATCATTTTGGAAACATGACCCGACCCCCAGAGAATTTTCGTGACATTTTGGACAAAATTGGGAAAGGGCCATACTGTATAAAAGTAATGCCAGAACATTGTACTAGTGTTAAAATAGTGATCAGCGATTGTGTTATTCACACCCACTACTTTCAACCCAAAAACACGTCGTAAAAATGGCGAAAATTATTTTTTTCTCATTTGAATTGAGAATTTTCGCCTTGCAATTGTGAAAAAAACAACATTTTTTGCCATTGGGAACGCGACCGAATATCGGTCGTCAAAACGCCCCCCCCCAAAAAAAAACACTGTTGTGGAAGATCTTTGTTAGAGCTGTACAAGTTACAAGGATATTACGACTTTGTCAGCGTTGACTGTAGTGTTATTGTCTCGTAGCGAAAGTATATTTGGTGGCTTTCGGTTATATATAGCGGAAAATGTTTGGTTTTGCTTGATGTATGTTTATATCGATCGTTAGTTTTAATTATTATGATAATTATAATTTAGGTAATGCGTTGGTGTTATTTTAGGAGCTATTTTTGTCGCACGTTACGGTTATATCCTGACTGGTGTATCTAAAATCATTTGACAAAAATCGATTTTCCTCCATATTTGCAAATGTTGCCGGCTCCTTGTGGAATAGTAAGTTAGTATACAGTCCTGGAAGACTGGTTAGGTGAACCGACCGTAGTATATAACTGAAATACTGTTGAAAAAACGGCGTTAAACCCAGTGGCAACATTACATAAATAAAAACAAAACATCTAGAATCTTATAATGCTAACACTATTCTCTCTTTAATGATCGCAGGCACTAGATTTAAAATGAATAATTGTAACACGAGCGAGTTCATAATTTCGCAACGAAGTTGTTCACCAAATCTTTCCATGTGTGTAATTATATCAGTAGTATTATGATGATATGTGCCATTATTACACCGAGTATCATAGCAGGTCTGTAAATATTGTTAAACTATTTTTCTCTTGAAAGCTTTTCAGCATTTTGTTCCTGTTTTTTTAAATACTGATATCAATATTGGGGGTTTACTGTAGGATTTGCTGGCTCTCTTATACCTACTAATATGTAATTCCTGTAAAACTTAATACGCAGATACAGTCAAACCCGCGTAAATCATTTAAAAATTTCAGACTTGAAGGAAGATATTTACAGTACCATTCTGGAGAGGTTTCTGACAAAATGAGTTTGAAAGTTGTTGCTCCATATTTGCATGCAGTCAAACCTGTGTTTGCGGCCACCTCCGAATAAAGACCTCACTGCGAATAAAGGCCATTCTTTGAAAACCCGTTACTGATTATTTAGAACAAACTGACCTCCGAATAAAAGTTATGTGTCAATAAAGGCCAAATTTTGTCTTTCCCAAGGGTGGCCTTTGTTCACAGGTTTAACTGTAATTGAAAGAAATCATGGTCTAAAAATTAAAGCACGCCATATTTCTCAAGTTATATTAAACAAGTTGTTATCAAAATGGTTTGGAAAGTTTCATGCGCCAAAAAAACCCACTCCTTGCTCGAGGTTAAAGTTTCAGCCAGCTAACACTGTCTTGCCAACATTTGATGCTGTCAATGTTTTCCGTCCCTCTGGACAAGTCAGAAAACACAATGATGTCTTAAATACGAGACACAAAGGAGACAAAACTATCGCAAGACAAAGAAAGGGGTTCCTGTGAAAGCTTTGTTTGTATTTATGTGACATTGTCACCAGAGCCTAACGTCGTTTTTCAACAATTTTTAGTTGTATACGGCGGCCGGTTCACTTAACCAGTTTTCCTGGACTGTATACTAACCAGTACTAACTTACCCTTCCGCAAGGAGCCGGCAACTTCTCTACATATGGAGGAAAATCGACACTTTTGTCAACTTTTCATAAAAGGTTATGACCTTCCGCGACCGGGATTTGAACCGAATCGATGGGTAAAAGTCCAGCGCACTTACCACTGAACCACGGTCGCGGCCCTGTCATGATGTACGACTTAATTTTTTTTATTTGGTTGATAATCAGTTCCAACTTCTCCTTGTGATGTTTAAAAAAGAATTATAAACAAGATTTATGATCAAATTTGAAATCTGGAATCAGATTATTAATTTACTAAAATTCAATCAAGGAATCTACCGTTAATACTGATTAGGTCCCCTAATTTGTAAGATCTTGGGCTAAGCTCAAAAAGTAGAACGTCTGATCTTAGGATTCTGAGTTCGAGCCCAGGGTGAGTCACATATTCTCAATGGTGCTATATTTAACCCTTGAAACCCAATCATTAATTATTTAGAACAAACTGACCTCTGAATAAAGGCCATCTGTCAATAAAGGCCATATTTTGTTTTCCCAAGGTAGGCCTTTGTACACTGGTTTGACTTTACTTATAAGTTATCAATGATAGCATACGACACTTAATAGTCACTTCATGCAGTCTTAAAGTCACTTAATGCAACTTTTCGTGGCTATCATTTGTAACAATCAATCCAGAGTTGCGTCCCTTTATTTTAGAGGCGTCAAATACGGTGCCGTACAAACGCTTGTTATTTGCAGCCACGTCATCAACAACAAATCCGATGCTCATGACACTCATTCAAGTTCAAAGCTAATATTCAAAACATCAATTTATTTAAGAAAATTGGGTTATTTCTCTCTGACGAATAGAAAACATTGTGGCAAAGAAGCCATTACTCATTATGTGTTATTTAGTGTAAATCAAAGCCGTCGAGTTAACATAGTCGTAGATTCATAATTTCTGCTTTGTGTGCTAGTATTTCCAGTTTTCGATTCACTTTGAACTGATCGACGGTTTCTCTATGTAACAAAGATACTTTGAATTACAAAAGAAAAAAAAATTAAGTTGACTATTCTTAATTTTCTGATGAGAGAAATAACCACAAGCGTGTCTTCAACTTTCTTACTTGTAACCATTCTGTGATAGGTGAACGTTTTTACAATACTTAGTTACAATGTGTATTGACATAATTTTTACAATACTTAGTTACAATGTGTATTGACATAATTCAAAGGCCACATTCAATAATTAGCCAATTTGGTTCAGGCAATTTGGAGTTGTTACCATTTAATTGTCAAAATTTTGTAATATTGTAAAATTAGCCTTGCCCGCCCTTTTAATGATATAAATCTAATCCAAACAGCACCAAATTTTGGAACATTGTATGCAGACATGATATCTAGGCAAGTTAAAAAATCAGCCAATTCAGTCTTCGCAATTCTGAGTTCTTGCCCTTTAATTGTCAAATTTTTGTAAAATTGACCTTGTCCGCTCTCTAATTCATACAATTCTGATCCAAACAGCACCAAACTTGGGAAGGTTGTACACAGGCATGATATCTTGTATAAGTTTAATAGCCTGCACACCAGTCAATTTGGAGTTATTCCCCTTAATTGTCAAATTTCCTCAAATAAACCTTGTCTACTCAAATTAAAGACATGGGAAATTACTATGTGAGGAAAATGTTAGTTCTTGTCACATGGTCATAATTGTTTCACTATGATTCTAATAAGGTCCACTTTTGCACATCAATTATCCATGATAATAAGCTACTTGGGTTGGGATAGTTAATTCTAAATTATTCATTCTTTCAATAAAGCATTGGAAGTTTAGTAATACATTCTACCTATGAAAGGTGACAGATGATCTCAAAATGTTGTCTCACTATTGCCAGTGGACTGCCAGGTACAAAATTGATAACTGTAAGTAATAAGTAATGATTTATATCAGAACCAACCACTTATCTGACCATTAATGCTTCTCTGATTTTCAACAATTTATTCGCTATCAGTGCTACTACTTTGTTTTGAAGTTATAGACATACACAAACTTTTTATGTTGAACAATGTCGGTGGTGTTTTTTTTCAACTAAGACTTGTCCGTCATTCATAATTATTACAAATATTACAATGTATGTAATGCATTCATTGTATGCAGCAATTACTTATGATTGTGAAATTATTTAAAATATTATTACTTGTGTGTTGTTTGGTTTAAATGAATATGTAAGATTAAACATTAACATTAACATTGCTGTATTTTAAGGGAATGTCCAAGTTAATGCCTCTGCTTCACTGATTAAATCAAAGAGAACAAGCTGTAGTAAAATGCAAACAAATCAATTATTTTGAAGAAATTCTACTTCATATTTAAAACATTAATTCCATTTTACCTCTAAGAAATAAGTTTCATCTTAATATGTCTGGTACAAAAATAATTATCAATACAAAAAATCTGAATCTGAACTGTCTGAATTATTTTCAAATGTTACAGAATTTGAAGAAATGTTCAACAACTTAACATGAGTTACTCCAAATACAATATCATCAATAAATCTTAATGAAGCAGCCAAATGCCTTAAAAACAATGATATATCTTTTCTATGTTTATATTACATGTTGCCATACCACAGTCTGATCTACTGTGAGGATCAAATACATACATCACATTATTTTCCTTAAAACTTCCACAAGAGCAGTAAGGGGTTTTAGTTCCCAGCGTAAATATGTAATGTCCAAAGTCATGATACATGAGTTCATCACTTGCTTTTTCAAGGTTATAAAGTGGACTTTCAGTCGATTTTATCTTGAAGGACCCATGCAGAACTCTACCGATGTTAAGCTTAACATCATCAACTGTAGCTGGAAGGTCTTCTAAAGAAATACATGTTGCTTCAGGGGATGAAATATGGCAAAATAGTTTGTCTCCACATTTCAAAATAGAATCAAATGTATCACATGTCCATGTTGCTGAAGATGATGACCTTGCATTAAGCAAAATCATGATAGAATTAGCCATTGACACCCATTACTGATGAACTTTTGTGGCCTTGATGACAGGATGCTTGGGGAATCATGATAATGATATTTTACTGACATTATAAATAAGATATTGATAGCTAGGTACATTTTCTGGAGAATACTGTCAGTTATTATCTATAATCATACAGCAAATTAAATGAAGATATACATTCCATATACTTAGTCAATAAAAAGAACCAATTTGTTTTAAAAAATGGTTTCATTAGAAGTGTTCGCCACAGTAATCTGCAAGGGACGCATATGTCTAAAATTTATTGCTTGCTGATCAAAGTTTATTAAACATAAAACCAATAATTTTGTAATATGTCTTACATGGAATATGGTCCATTAAATTATCAATTGTACATGCAATATCACTTTAAATAAATCTTCTCAATCAAACTTGATTAATGCAATTAATGCAATTTCTATATAGATATATATTACATGAATAAACAAGTAACTGGTGTTGTCCGCAATACATAATGTCTCCTACCGGCTTCACCTTGACTCAGTATGGTAATTAATCTGTATAACTGTCACACATGTATTAAATACAACATGAAAATCTACCATACTAGTTGTGTAATATTCAGATAATTCCATTGTGGTGAAGTATAGATCCAATGTTGATAAACAGACATTTGTTAATTTCACAGTTGTGTTTTGGGTTGTATAAATAAGCTACTTGATTTTGTTGTTTAGCCCTGACCGCCATTATAAAGTAGCTTAAAGAATCCTGATGGCTGACAATGCAGTTTATTTCAAGAATGAGTTGGTCAAACATCAAGCAGGTTAAGTTTACATACTGTCTATATTGATAATTAGTGAATAAAACCATCTTCTCATTGCCTTCTAGAATCTAAGTCATTTTATTTTATGTTTTCAGAGTTTGTATTTTGTTGGGGAAAAAGTTTGGGCATATTATGAGCCAAACGATAGAGCCAATCTAGCTATTGTGACAGCAATTGTAGGAAACAGTTAGTTACAAATTTATCTTATTCTGTATAACAAAACTTTTGCATTGAACAGTTTACCAAAGTGCATGCACTTCTGTATTGCACAGAAATTTCCTAATATTGTATAGTTTGTAAACTTATGTACTTCTCTTTGTATAGAAATTCATACTGTTTTGTATAGTGAGTAAATTTACACACTTCTTTATAGTACAGAAATTTGCACTGTTCTATTTAGTGCATAAATTAACGCACTTCTTCCTGTACATAATTTTCTACATATCATAAAGTGAGTTAATTTACGCACTTCCCTATAGAGAATAGTATAGAAATTTCTTCTGTTTTTTAAAGTGCGTAAATTTACGCACTTTTGTATCATACAGAAATTTTCTGTATATTATATTGTGCGTAAATTTACGCACTTCGCTTTAGTACCGGAATTTCTTCTGTTTTGTATAGTGCATAAATTTACTTGTATTATTTTCTAAATTTGTTGTAATTTTTGTATGTAGATAATAAAAACAGTGCGTAATTTACACACTTAGAACTGATTTTTTTGTTCTGTCTTTTTCTTTACACGGTTTTTGGACATAAATTTCGCAAAAAAGAGCGTAAAAATGATGGAATTTATAAGAAAATAGGGGTCTTTTTAAATAATAACCAGTACTAACCTACCTTTCCACAAAGAACCGGCAACGTCTCCACATATGGAGGAAAATGGACATTTTTGTCAAATTTTCATAGATGGGTATGACCTGCTGCGACCGGGATTCGAACCCATTAAATAAATGAAGATTTGGTTACTTCTATATGTTATAAAAATTTTAAAGAAGTAAAAATTAGCAAAAGCATTTTACATCATGCAAATGTAATATAAACATATAAAGAATTCTTTGCTATGTTATTACAATTTAGCTTTGTCATAGATATTATAGGTAAAATATAGTCAGGACAACTACAAGCTGGCTGCCTCAACCCTCTCCTTTCTTTTCAGGAGGGGAGGTAGAAGGAATCCAATGCTGCAAACAGTATAATGATCCTTATTACCTTCCAACTATTGGAGTATATGCTGTAACATATTGTCGCTATTTTCACTTCCAAGCACTTATAACACTATTATCATGATAAGTTAGAAATATCCCATATAAGAACCATATTTTAACTGTCCAGTTTTTCTAAATTGATTTTTAGTTCACCCAATCAAGCGTCTGTTACTTTTCCCATCAGTAAAGCTGTCACCAGTTTGCCTTGCTGTTTTCCCATATTTAGGCTGAAAAAAATGAGAGTAATTCATAATATAACAAATATGTAGCATTTATAACCTCAGGTCCATATCAACAATACTGCTATACCATGAATACTGTTTATACTTTAAGTACATGAATGCTATATTGAACTGAATCATAACAAGAAAATGAAATTTAACATTCAATGAATTTCGTTATATTTCACCTCAATATAAAACAACTTAAATTTAAGAAAACAGATATAATTACATAAAACCTCGCCTATAGAGTACCGTGTCTTCGCCATCTCCATCCCCTCACTAAAAGGATCAACATGAAAATAAAGAAGTAAAAAATAGAAATTTGTCATTAATTACCTTACTAATAACTTAACACTATTTACTCTACAAAGTTACAATTCAACATTAAATTAAGGTTACATTTGACGTTGAGCTTCAAGGTTACAGTTGAAGTTGAGCTTCAAGATTACAGTTGAACATTAAATTGAGGTTACAGTTGAGGTTCAGCCTCAAAGTTAAAGTTGAACATGAAATTAAGGTTACAGTTGAAGTTGAGCTTCAAGATTAAAGTTGAACATGAAATTAAGGTTAAATGTGAGGTTGAGCCTCAAAGTGAAAGTTGAACATGAAATTAAGTTAACAGTTGAGGTTGAGCCTCAAAGTTAAAGTTGAACATGAAAGTAAGGTTACTTTGAGCCTCAAAGTTAAAGTGGAACATGAAATTAAGTTAACAGTTGAGGTTGAGCCTCAAAGTTAAAGTTGAACATGAAAGTAAGATTACTTTGAGCCTCAAAGTTAAAGTGGAACATGAAATTAATGTTACAGTTGAAGTTGAGCTTCAAGATAAAAGTTGAACATGAAATTGAGGTTAAATGTGAGGTTGAGCCTCAAAGTTGAACATGAAATTACGGTTACTTTGAGCCTCAAAGTTAAAGTTGAACATGAAATTAAGGTTAGAGTTGAAGTTGAGCTTCAAGATTACATTTGAACATTAAATTGAGGTTACAGTTGAGGTTCAGCCTCAAAGTTAAAGTTGAACATGAAATTAAGGTTACAGTTGAAGTTGAGCCTCAAAGTTAAAGTTGAACATGAAATTAATGTTGCAGTTGAGGTTGAGCCTCAAAGTTAAAGTTGAACATGAAATTAATGTTGCAGTTGAGGTTGAGCCTCAAAGTTAAAGTTGAACATGAAATTAATGTTACACTTGAAGTTGAGCTTCAAGATTACAGTTGAACTTAAAGGATACAGTTGAAGTTGAGCTTCAGGATTAAAGTTGAACATTAAATTAAGGTTGAAGGTGAGGTTGAGGCTCAAAGTTAAAGTTGAACATGAAATTAAGGTTACACTTGAAGTTGAGCTTCAAGATTACAGTTGAACTTAAAGTATACAGTTGAAGTTGAGCTTCAGGATTAAAGTTGAACATGAAATTAAGGTAACAGTTGAGGTTGAGGCTCAAAGTTAAGTTGAACATGAAATTAAAGTTACAGTTGAAGTTGAGCTTCAAGATCAAAGTTGGAACATGAAATTAAGGTAACAGTTGAGGTTGAGGCTCAAAGTTAAGATGAATATGAAATTAAGGTTGCAGTTGAAGTTGAGCTTCAAGATTAAAGTTGAACATGAAATTAAGGTTAAATGTGAGGTTGAGCCTCAAAGTGAAAGTTGAACATGAAATTAAGTTAACAGTTGAGGTTGAGCCTCAAAGTTAAAGTTGAACATGAAAGTAAGGTTACTTTGAGCCTCAAAGTTAAAGTGGAACATGAAATTAAGTTAACAGTTGAGGTTGAGCCTCAAAGTTAAAGTTGAACATGAAAGTAAGATTACTTTGAGCCTCAAAGTTAATGTGGAACATGAAATTAATGTTACAGTTGAAGTTGAGCTTCAAGATAAAAGTTGAACATGAAATTGAGGTTAAATGTGAGGTTGAGCCTCAAAGTTAAAGTTGAACATGAAATTAAGGTTACTTTGAGCCTCAAAGTTAAAGTTGAACATGAAATTAAGGTTAGAGTTGAAGTTGAGCTTCAAGATTACATTTGAACATTAAATTGAGGTTACAGTTGAGGTTCAGCCTCAAAGTTAAAGTTGAACATGAAATTAAGGTTACAGTTGAAGTTGAGCCTCAAAGTTGAAAGTTGAACATGAAATTAATGTTGCAGTTGAGGTTGAGCCTCAAAGTTAAAGTTGAACATGAAATTAATGTTACACTTGAAGTTGAGCTTCAAGATTACAGTTGAACTTAAAGGATACAGTTGAAGTTGAGCTTCAGGATTAAAGTTGAACATTAAATTAAGGTTGAAGGTGAGGTTGAGGCTCAAAGTTAAAGTTGAACATGAAATTAAGGTTACACTTGAAGTTGAGCTTCAAGATTACAGTTGAACTTAAAGTATACAGTTGAAGTTGAGCTTCAGGATTAAAGTTGAACATGAAATTAAGGTAACAGTTGAGGTTGAGGCTCAAAGTTAAGTTGAACATGAAATTAAAGTTACAGTTGAAGTTGAGCTTCAAGATCAAAGTTGGAACATGAAATTAAGGTAACAGTTGAGGTTGAGGCTCAAAGTTAAGATGAATATGAAATTAAGGTTGCAGTTGAAGTTGAGCTTCAAGATTAAAGTTGAACATGAAATTAAGGTTAAATGTGAGGTTGAGCCTCAAAGTGAAAGTTGAACATGAAATTAAGTTAACAGTTGAGGTTGAGCCTCAAAGTTAAAGTTGAACATGAAAGTAAGGTTACTTTGAGCCTCAAAGTTAAAGTGGAACATGAAATTAAGTTAACAGTTGAGGTTGAGCCTCAAAGTAAAGTTGAACATGAAAGTAAGATTACTTTGAGCCTCAAAGTTAAAGTGGAACATGAAATTAATGTTACAGTTGAAGTTGAGCTTCAAGATAAAAGTTGAACATGAAATTGAGGTTAAATGTGAGGTTGAGCCTCAAAGTTAAAGTTGAACATGAAATTAAGGTTACTTTGAGCCTCAAAGTTAAAGTTGAACATGAAATTAAGGTAAGAGTTGAAGTTGAGCTTCAAGATTACATTTGAACATTAAATTGAGGTTACAGTTGAGGTTCAGCCTCAAAGTTAAAGTTGAACATGAAATTAAGGTTACAGTTGAAGTTGAGCCTCAAAGTTAAAGTTGAACATGAAATTAATGTTGCAGTTGAGGTTGAGCCTCAAAGTTAAAGTTGAACATGAAATTAATGTTGCAGTTGAGGTTGAGCCTCAAAGTTAAAGTTGAACATGAAATTAATGTTACACTTGAAGTTGAGCTTCAAGATTACAGTTGAACTTAAAGGATACAGTTGAAGTTGAGCTTCAGGATTAAAGTTGAACATTAAATTAAGGTTGAAGGTGAGGTTGAGGCTCAAAGTTAAAGTTGAACATGAAATTAAGGTTACACTTGAAGTTGAGCTTCAAGATTACAGTTGAACTTAAAGTATACAGTTGAAGTTGAGCTTCAGGATTAAAGTTGAACATGAAATTAAGGTAACAGTTGAGGTTGAGGCTCAAAGTTAAGTTGAACATGAAATTAAAGTTACAGTTGAAGTTGAGCTTCAAGATCAAAGTTGAACATGAAATTAAGGTAACAGTTGAGGTTGAGGCTCAAAGTTAAGATGAATATGAAATTAAGGTTGCAGTTGAAGTTGAGCTTCAAGATTAAAGTTGAACATGAAATTAAGGTTAAATGTGAGGTTGAGCCTCAAAGTGAAAGTTGAACATGAAATTAAGTTAACAGTTGAGGTTGAGCCTCAAAGTTAAAGTTGAACATGAAAGTAAGGTTACTTTGAGCCTCAAAGTTAAAGTGGAACATGAAATTAAGTTAACAGTTGAGGTTGAGCCTCAAAGTAAAGTTGAACATGAAAGTAAGATTACTTTGAGCCTCAAAGTTAAAGTGGAACATGAAATTAATGTTACAGTTGAAGTTGAGCTTCAAGATAAAAGTTGAACATGAAATTGAGGTTAAATGTGAGGTTGAGCCTCAAAGTTAAAGTTGAACATGAAATTAAGGTTACTTTGAGCCTCAAAGTTAAAGTTGAACATGAAATTAAGGTTACTTTGAGCCTCAAAGTTAAAGTTGAACATGAAATTAAGGTTAGAGTTGAAGTTGAGCTTCAAGATTACATTTGAACATTAAATTGAGGTTACAGTTGAGGTTCAGCCTCAAAGTTAAAGTTGAACATGAAATTAAGGTTGCAGTTGAAGTTGAGCCTCAAAGTTAAAGTTGAACATGAAATTAATGTTGCAGTTGAGGTTGAGCCTCAAAGTTAAAGTTGAACATGAAATTAATGTTGCAGTTGAGGTTGAGCCTCAAAGTTAAAGTTGAACATGAAATTAATTTTACACTTGAAGTTGAGCTTCAAGATTACAGTTGAACTTAAAGGATACAGTTGAAGTTGAGCTTCAGGATTAAAGTTGAACATTAAATTAAGGTTGAAGGTGAGGTTGAGGCTCAAAGTTAAAGTTGAACATGAAATTAAGGTTACACTTGAAGTTGAGCTTCAAGATTACAGTTGAACTTAAAGTATACAGTTGAAGTTGAGCTTCAGGATTAAAGTTGAACATGAAATTAATGTAACAGTTGAGGTTGAGGCTCAAAGTTAAGTTGAACATGAAATTAAAGTTACAGTTGAAGTTGAGCTTCAAGATCAAAGTTGAACATGAAATTAAGGTAACAGTTGAGGTTGAGGCTCAAAGTTAAGATGAATATGAAATTAAGGTTGCAGTTGAAGTTGAGCTTCAAGATTAATGTTGAAAATGAAATTAAGGTTAAATGTGAGGTTGAGCCTCAAAGTGAAAGTTGAACATGAAATTAAGTTAACAGTTGAGGTTGAGCCTCAAAGTTAAAGTTGAACATGAAAGTAAGGTTACTTTGAGCCTCAAAGTTAAAGTGGAACATGAAATTAATGTAACAGTTGAGGTTGAGCCTCAAAGTTAAAGTTGAACATGAAAGTAAGATTACTTTGAGCCTCAATGTTAAAGTGGAACATGAAATTAATGTTACAGTTGAAGTTGAGCTTCAAGATAAAAGTTGAACATGAAATTGAGGTTAAATGTGAGGTTGAGCCTCAAAGTTAAAGTTGAACATGAAATTAAGGTTACTTTGAGCCTCAAAGTTAAAGTTGAACATGAAATTAAGGTTACTTTGAGCCTCAAAGTTAAAGTTGAACATGAAATTAAGGTTAGAGTTGAAGTTGAGCTTCAAGATTACATTTGAACATTAAATTGAGGTTACAGTTGAGGTTCAGCCTCAAAGTTAAAGTTGAACATGAAATTAAGGTTACAGTTGAAGTTGAGCCTCAAAGTTAAAGTTGAACATGAAATTAATGTTGCAGTTGAGGTTGAGCCTCAAAGTTAAAGTTGAACATGAAATTAATGTTGCAGTTGAGGTTGAGCCTCAAAGTTAAAGTTGAACATGAAATTAATGTTACACTTGAAGTTGAGCTTCAAGATTACAGTTGAACTTAAAGGATACAGTTGAAGTTGAGCTTCAGGATTAAAGTTGAACATTAAATTAAGGTTGAAGGTGAGGTTGAGGCTCAAAGTTAAAGTTGAACATGAAATTAAGGTTACACTTGAAGTTGAGCTTCAAGATTACAGTTGAACTTAAAGTATACAGTTGAAGTTGAGCTTCAGGATTAAAGTTGAACATGAAATTAAGGTAACAGTTGAGGTTGAGGCTCAAAGTTAAGTTGAACATGAAATTAAAGTTACAGTTGAAGTTGAGCTTCAAGATCAAAGTTGAAACATGAAATTAAGGTAACAGTTGAGGTTGAGGCTCAAAGTTAAGATGAATATGAAATTAAGGTTGCAGTTGAAGTTGAGCTTCAAGATTAAAGTTGAACATGAAATTAAGGTTAAATGTGAGGTTGAGCCTCAAAGTGAAAGTTGAACATGAAATTAAGTTAACAGTTGAGGTTGAGCCTCAAAGTTAAAGTTGAACATGAAAGTAAGGTTACTTTGAGCCTCAAAGTTAAAGTGGAACATGAAATTAAGTTAACTGTTGAGGTTGAGCCTTAAAGTAAAGTTGAACATGAAAGTAAGATTACTTTGAGCCTCAAAGTTAAAGTGGAACATGAAATTAATGTTACAGTTGAAGTTGAGCTTCAAGATAAAAGTTGAACATGAAATTGAGGTTAAATGTGAGGTTGAGCCTCAAAGTTAAAGTTGAACATGAAATTAAGGTTACTTTGAGCCTCAAAGTTAAAGTTGAACATGAAATTAAGGTTAGAGTTGAAGTTGAGCTTCAAGATTACATTTGAACATTAAATTGAGGTTACAGTTGAGGTTCAGCCTCAAAGTTAAAGTTGAACATGAAATTAATGTTACACTTGAAGTTGAGCTTCAAGATTACAGTTGAACTTAAAGTATACAGTTGAAGTTGAGCTTCAGGATTAAAGTTGAACATGAAATTAATGTAACAGTTGAGGTTGAGGCTCAAAGTTAAGTTGAACATGAAATTAAAGTTACAGTTGAAGTTGAGCTTCAAGATCAAAGTTGGAACATGAAATTAAGGTAACAGTTGAGGTTGAGGCTCAAAGTTAAGATGAATATGAAATTAAGGTTGCAGTTGAAGTTGAGCTTCAGGATTAAAGTTGAACATTAAATTAAGGTTGAAGGTGAGGTTGAGGCTCAAAGTTAAAGTTGAACATTAAATTGAGGTTACAGTTGAGGTTGAGCCTCAAAGTTAAAGTTGAGCATTGAATTAAGGTTACTGTTGAAGTTGAGCTTCAAGATTACAGTTGAAGTTGAGCTTCAAAGTTACAGTTGAAGTTGAGCTTCAAATTATAGTTTGACCTTAAACCTTAAAGCTTAAGAGCTTAAGACCCTAAACCTTAATACCTTAAATTTTAATAACTTAAAGCATAAAGCTTAAGAGCTTGAGAACTTAAACCTTAATACCTTAAACCTTAATACCTTAAGACCTTAAAACTTAAAACTCAAGCCCTTAAACTTCATGACCTTAAACCTTAATACCTTAAAACTTAAGCCCTTAAACTTTAAGCCCTTAAACATTGAGACATTAAACAGTAACCCTTAAACCTTAGTGTTAGGTTAAGTTATTTTGAATGACAAATAATATACTTAACTTTTACTGAGTCAGCTCCACACAGGTACATCATTTCTTCAGATTTGATCCAGGGAAAGCTGTGTGTGTACACGTATATTACTTCAAAATCCATCAGAATATGACTGACCATCATCATTTTACAGCCTGTGAAAAAATTACAACAAAATCATTAAATTACATTGAACTTTTAAAATTTTTCAATGACTTAAAAACTTTGAAACTGTTTTCATTCATCTTAGACAATTATGCTTAACTAGAATTTCAAAAGCAAAAGTTTTCATTCATTCCAATATTTCATGATATTCAACTGCTTTTTGATATAAAGAAACACATGAGACAATGACCTAACAAAAATGTAATGAAATATAGTCAAATTCACTTGTTCATCAAGACTATAAGTTTTATTCCCAAATTAAGCAACTGCACTTTATTCAAACCACTAATTTAATGATGTAGTTTAATGTTACAAATAAAATAAAATTTACAGTTTACTTTAAGGCTACAGTTTAAGCTTACAATTTAATTTATGTTGACAGTTTAATTTATGTTACAAGTTAATTTAAGTTTACAATGCATCCTCTCTAAAGCAACACCATTTGGGAGACGCAAAATTATATTGTTGTTGAGAGGTTGCCACTCTAGAAAGGTTAAGTAAATAGTCAAAACGTACAGTGGGGAAATAGCATGCTGTTGCTCAAAGGAGGTTGTCGCTCAAGAGAGGGCCGCTCTGGAGAGGTTACAGTGTATACATACCTCTACGAATACAGTTTCTCAATTCGTATCATTCTTCAATTTTCCTCCAGGGAAAGCTGCGCTTGTACACATGTTTCACTCAATGATCCATCAGAATGTAACTGACCATTATCGTCGTCAGCCTGTGAAAATAAAAAAAAATCCATTAAATTAAGCCAACTTTAAATTAAACTATAAACCTTAATTAAGTTTAAGGTTACAGCTGAAGTTTAAGGTTACAGTTGAAGTAGAACTTTAAGGTTACAGTTAAACTTTAAGATTCTTCACATTAACCCTCACATAACAACACAGTTTACATCAACCCTCACATAACAACTCAGCTTACATCAATCATTACATAACAACACAGCTTACATCAACCCTCACATAACAATTCAGCTTACATCAATCCTTACATAACAACACAGCTTACATCAGCCCTTGCATAACAACCCAGTTTACATCAACCCTCACATAACAATACAGCTCACATCAACCGTCACACAACAACATAGCTCACGTCAACCCTAACACAACAACACAGCTTACATCAGCCCTTATCTATGAACAGAGTTTACATCAACCCTGAAATAAGAACACAGTTCACATCAAGCCTTACATAAAAACACAGCTCAAATCAACCCTTAAATAACAACACAACTTAAATCAACCTTCACATAACAACACAGCTTAAATCAACCCTTACATAAGAACACAGTTTTCATAAACCATTGCATAACAGCACAGCTCACATCAACCCTCACACAACAACACAGCTTACATCAACCCGTATTTAAGAACAGAGTTCACATCATAACAACACAGCTCACATCAACCCTTATATAACAACACAGTTCACATCAACCCTTATATAACAACACTGTCCACATCATCCCTCATATTGCAACACAACTTACATCAACCCTTACATAACAACACAGCTTACATCAACCCTCACATAACAACACAGTTCACATCAACCCTTATATAACAACACTGTCCACATCATCCCTCATATTGCATCACAACTTACATCAACCCTTACATAACAACACAGCTTACTTCAACCCTCACATAACAACACAGCTTACATCAACCCTCACATAACAACACAGCTCATATCAACCCTTATATAACAAGACCACTTACATCAACCCTTATATAACAAATCAGCTTACATCAACCCTTATATAACAACACATCTTACATCAACCCAAACATTACAACACAGCTTACATCAATCCTCATATAACAACACAGCTTACATCAATCCTTCTATAACAACACAGCTTACATCAAGCCATACATAACAGCAAAATTCACATCAATCCTCCCATAACAAGAGAGCTTACATCAACCCAAACATTAGAACATAGCTCACATCAACTCTCACATTACAACACAGCTTACATCAACCCTCAAATAACAACAATGTTCACATCAATCCTTATATAATGACACAGCTTAGATCAAACTTTATATAACAACACAGCTTACATCAAACATATAAAACAACACAACTCACATCAACCCTCACATAACAACTCAGCTCAAATCAACCCTCATATAACAACACAGTTCACATCAACTCTTACACAAAAACACAGCTCACACGAAACCTTACATAACAACACAGCTCAAGTCCACCTTTACATAACAACAGAGCTCAAATCAACCTTTGCATAACAACATAGCTTACATCAACCTTTAAGTAACAACACAGCTTACATCAACCCTTACATAACAACACAGCTTATATCAACTCTTACATAAGAACACAGTTCGCATTAACCCTCATATAACAACATAGCTTACATCAGCCCTCACATAACAACACAGCTCACATCAACCCTTAGATAAGAACACAGTTCACATCAACCCTCATATAACAACACAGATCACATCAGCCCTCACATAACAACACAGCTTACATCAACCTTTACATAACAATACAGTTCACATGAACCCTCACATGACAACACAGCTCACATCAACCCTTTTATAACAACACAATTCACATCAGCCCTTACATAACAACACAGCTTACATCAACCCTCATATGACAGCACAGTTCACATCAATCCTTATATAATGACACAGCTTACATCAACCTTTATATAACAACTCAGCTCACATCAACCCTTACATAACAATACAGTTCATAAGAACTTCTGCCTATATATAATAGACTATCTTCAATTGTATGACAATAGGCCAAATAAGTTTATAACCGAACAACAGAATAAATTTATCGGCTCAAAAAGGTATCAAAGAATTGATAACCCTGATAACCCTTATCATCAGTTTCAAGTATCATCCAATCAAAATTAATTAAAGGGACCTAACTTCAGATGAACAACTCAGTTTTTAAAATTAATTCCATTTGATAATTAATGATAATGAGTAACCAAGAAGGTGCAATAAATTTAATGGCATTCAGTAAGTTTTCATTTTGTCATTTTCTAATGTCAATCTGGTGTTAAGTCCCTTTAATTAAATGTGTAATTTGTGCATCAGTTTATTGCTGAGTTTAATACACTTTCATAATTAAATCTAGAAAGAAAATTTTAATGCTTCCTTTTATCAAAATTATGGAGTAAATCAATATCAGATATCATGTTCAGATATTCATCATGTTTTACTCTTCCAAAGTGTATCACAGATAAACACAAATCAACAATACACCTAATCTTGAGTGCACAATTTAAATTAATCCCAACATAAACAGATAATTTAGAAAACAAGATCATATTTTACACACACAAAAGAAATGAATAGCAGAAAAAATAATGTTAGATAACAACATAACCAAAGGTAATAATTGTACAATGTCCTGACATAAGTACTGACATAAGTAAAAATCATTCCAAGTTTACATCATCATTAATTCATCACTTAAAAAAATTTTAAGTCACAATAAACATGGATATCACACACTTCATGTCTTCCTTTCACTTTGAACACATCAATCAATTGCAAGATAAAAATGAAAATGTTATTAGATAGGTACAATCAGAGATTCAAGTTATTGGGTAACCCACCTATACTCAAGTTTTTAAAATCTTTAATGTTGGATGAAGTCAGTTTAATGATACAGATGTACTCACAGAACCAAAGAGATATTGAGTTTTTTTTTCTTCATCTTCTTCCATTGAAGTACAGGTACCAAGTATTTTGGGTATTCTCGTATCTCGTCTCAAACCGGGGTCCAAGGACATAAAACGTGAGATTGACCTTCCAGCTCAAATCTGCAATTAAAACAAATCATAAGTACATTCTGAAACTTCACAGAACAAAAGACATACACAAAATTGTAATAAAGTACTAGGAATTTGTTTTGCTATTATGATAAGAACTACAGTACCAAAATATTAGGACTTATTAAGTTGATTTAACCTTGGTTACTCACCCAGCTATACACCAGTGAAATAATCACGGACGAGTAAGTGTCTAAATTCCAATTAGACAAGTATTGTGCTTTGGTAAAACTGGATTGCAAAATATGTACAAAAGAAACATAGTGACTGTATTTCAAATGCAATAGGAGGCAGAAAATAATGTTCCCGATGCGGGGCTCGAACCCGCGACCTTCTGCTTGCAAGTCAGCTGCTCTACCAACTGAGCTAATCCGGCAGACAGACATACAAACTACTATAAACACACACACACACACAACACACACACGCATATATATATATACAACACTTTTACATTCCTCTTTCCGTTTAATCAATTATTAAGCAACAACCACAGGTTCTTTAAGCTAACCCAGCCTTTGCTTCATCCTAGCTCTAGGATTCCAAGGCTAGCCACACACTCATGGCACCAATGTAATAGGAGGCAGAAATGAAGTTCCCAATGCGGGATTCGAACGCGTGACCTTCTGCTTGCAAGTCAGCTGCTCAACCAACTGTGCTAATCGGACAGACGGGCATACAAATTACTATAAACACATATATTATATATATATATACAACACTGTTACACAAACAAAACACTACTTACTGCATATCCAATATCCCTGAAACACCGTAAAATACAACATAAAACAGCATTTTCAAGAAGGGCTAATATGTGACTTTACCCTTGGCTAAATTGAAAGCTAAAAACACTTCCCGTTTAAACCAGGGTAAATCTGATTGGTCAGCATACTCTGTCAACCAATCAAGATATTCTTAACAAAATTACAATATCCACCAATTAAAATTCATGTTATTGCTGTGATAGAAATGACAAAATCATGTACAGCATGTGTGTCTTTTCAATAGAAAATACCTGCTAAACAAACACAATGAATGCCAACACAACAGTGAACACACACCTTCAAAATTAATACTTTAATTGCCGTTGTAAGTTATCAAAACTTTTCTTTTCAAGCAAGAAAAGAGAAAAACACTGTCAATGAAGAAATCACGGGTCTAATTCAACACATCAACACATGTATAAAATCTTGATTAAATTTATACCAAATATTAATATGCTTCTGTTAATAAAAAAAATACCAAGTCATTAAAATCTGAAAAATACTATAAAATATGTGTTTACAAAAGTCAAATTATACATAAGGCCTTAAGAAAAAATGTTTCCAGTTGCATGCCCAAAAATTACAAGCCGAGAGATTGTGACAGTAGACGAGGCCAGGTTCGAGCCAAACAGCTGAGAGAGTTCCAGAGATAGATCATTATGGCCGACCGACTACTCTGTGAATTTTCTCAATGTATTCCATATGTGAGATTTTTAGCTATGGAGTCCATTCAGTAGTATGAAATGTATTTTTATTTTTTACATGTTTGATGATTCTTTTTATGTTTATTCCTATTAGCTTCTTGAATAAAAGTAAAGTTTTTATTTTACTTGAGAAACTGAAGAAGAAGTCAATGTGCCACTTACTCCCTGTTCTTCATTTGACTCATTTCTCTGGTTTTGAATTATGTCTCCTAAAGTGGAAGTGCAAATGTTTGTATTGCCCTATTAGTGAGTCAATCAACTTGACACAAAGTTTATCCAGATATTGTCAGCTAAACTAATGATTGGATACCTGGCAAAATTTATGACAATATCAGCTTCAAGTCTAATATTACCCACATTTTCATGTTCAATAATTAACTGGCAAAATGACCAGCTATACAAATCCTTACTTTTGTACTTGTTCCTGTGATTTTTAGTTTTAGTTTAGACTGTTTGATATTTAATAAATATTGTTTTATCCAATTCAACTCTATTGAAAATTATTTAATAAATGAATAGTCAATTTGTTAATGTTTTGTTTGATCATTATGCACAGAGCATGGCACCAATAATTTACTTAGTTAAAATTCTTTTCATTTTCAGCTTTTGAATTTCTTGTCAAAAGATGGATTGCATCTATACATGGATGGAGCAAAGCAGTGCTTTGAGGCAATATGTGATGACTTCTAGATATTGTACATTAAAGATACAGAAGTTACTCAAGATGATGTCTGTGAGGACTGACCAGCACTCCCTGTGGAGTCATCTGTACTGATTGAAGGAGTGAAACTTGAATTTTCCCAGATGCATCCCTATGCATCTGTTCTAAAAACGGTATTCAGTTAATTGAATCATGTGGAATGCTTTAATTCAATTGTTTTTAATTAAAAAGTTTGGTTTTTGATAAGCGGTCAATTATTTAACAGCAATTGATGTTGTATTGGCTGTTTTTATCAACATGAAATCGTTAACATCAAAAATAACAAAATTGTACTTACTAGAATGCAGACTTTGTTTCAAGAACTGTTTGTTGTTTTGCTTACTAGAGTCCCAGCTGGTGTTAGCTTCACACGCAGGCCAAAAAAGAGCCTGACCAGCCATATGAAGGTAATTAATATTTACTTTTTGTGAAGGTATGTGCCTTGATATTACTATAAAACGGGCTTGCTGCATTGCTATGTTGTTTATACTCTTACATTGTATCTAGTAATAAATTTCAATCTTTAAGAATATGATATATATAAATTATGTGTATTGTTCAATAAACGAGAAAATGTGTTACCTATGATTTTTTTTGTCGGTGGATTTGTTTCAATATTACGTTTCTAGATTTTAAAGAAAAGGGTTTTAGGATGTTTCTATCTAGTTTATGTAAAGTTGTGATGAAAAATCTTCTTTATGCATTCTTGTATGCATTTTAATAAAGATTTTCTCCATATTTTATAAAAAAAATTATCGTGTTATAGTTTGTTCAATGTTTTGAAACTTATGTATTTATTTTGATTACACATGTTTTATGTTATCCTTTACTTTTTTTGATAGTAAGTGTTTATATAGGTACTTTACTATTAACTTATTGAGTAGAATATTTTATTTACTTTCAATACATATTCTGTAATATGGATTTCATTATCCTCCAATATAATTACTTTATGTGAATAGAAAATCAAATGGTCATTATTGCATTGGACTAAACATCATTTTAATGTTCTAATCTTTTAAATATTTGTGTGTAATTAATATATTTCAGGGTAAACACTCACTCTGAGAAAATGATACATTTAGGCCTGTCCAGTGATGTGTCTGTTGTGGTGAAGGCTTCAGTAGTTCAAGCAAAACTGTTTGAAAGATATGTTTACTGCTTTAACTGATCTATTGCTATTAAAAAAGTAATCTATCATTGATTAATACAATACCTTGTTGCTGCATACATCAAGTATTTACCATTGTAATATGTGTTGATGATGTGGAATTATGTCTGTAGCATTTGCTTGTACTCTTTGAATTCTGTTTACATGTTATTTGTCCAAAATGTGAAATACTACAATACAACATATTTCTTGCATTTAAGTTGTTTTATGTATTATAGAAACAGACATCAGTACAGCAGACAACTTGTTCCAAAGTATTTCCCAGAGCAGTTGAAAACAAAAAGATTTGTAGTAAAAAAGTCAAGGATCTGTTTAAGGTAATATTATATAAGACCTGATAAAAATTTTACTTGCTCAAATTGGTTCCATTTAAATTAGATAAACTGTACTTTAACATGTACAACTTTATGAATAATACAATATTTACACAAACATCATTATATATTTCCAGAAGAACCTTCAGTGTCCTGAGTGCAAGGTTACTTGTCCCAGAGAGGACTTTCTTATGGATCATATATATTGCAGGCATGTAAGATATGCAGTGGCTTCCGTTCCTAATCCTTTGTTGAATACTGAAATGGTTAGTATGTTTTAGTGATGAATAAATGTTTTTGCTTCTTACTAATTAGCATCTTTAAACAATTGAATAGAATTAACCATACTTTAAATATGTATTTGCTAGGAGACCAAGAGGGATATCGGGCACCACACGACAGCAACAACTCAAGACAAGAGAACTGATGATACTATGTCCTACCACTTTTGTGAAGGCAAGTAACAATTTGTTTTTTATAATCTGTTTTAACAAGGGAACACATATGTGTCATCTTTGATAGAAGTTGGTTTAGTCATACATATTTATTTCGATTTTGTATGTCCGGCCATAACTGTATTGGTCAGATTTAATAAATGTTTTTTTTATTACAATAAAAATTGAAATATGCAAACTGTTTTATTTAGCTAATGCTTCCTATGTACTCAAATGATTATCTTTTTGTTAGGATTTTATTTCATTTTTCCTCCTTCAACTTGGAGAAGATTATTTTAACTGATGATTATTGGACATTTGTGTGGGAGAGAGGGATTGTATCATGTCATGATTAAACTGTTTACAGAACGTCAAAACAGCAAGATTGAGGCTACTTTTATCCAATGAGGTTGAAACAAACCCTGGACCGGTATGTCATTTCTAGACAGCTCTCAATAAGATTGTAGAATAGATAACTTTAATTTTAAACAACTAACTTGTGGTATCAATTTCTTGCTTCAAATTGAATTGTATTTATTGTTTTCTTATGTACTATTCATGTCTTAGGTATGCAGTTGTCTTTGGGAGGCATGTGCTTATGTGATGAATGGATATAGTGAGTTAAAGGATCATCTACAGAAACATGCAGAATTCAGCACACAATGTCATTGGGGCAAGGTGTGATGGAGTGGAGCAGCATGAAGTTTCCTTATTAAGAAGTCATATTTTACAACATGTTTACATGTAAGTGCATTGTTTTATTGATTTGGTTATATATATTATATTGTTATTTATATGACTTCCTTTGCATACTGCTGGATTAACATGTCACCACTGTATTATTTATGAGCTTACATATTGAAATATATAAATTAGCATTTTGTACCACTTCATAAAATTCTGTGAAATATGTCTGTTGAGATATTTTTACATGAATTATTTTGATGCCAACAGAGTAATAATGTTTTAACTGGATTCTTCAATAAAAAGTACTTCTTGTTTATTCTTATTAGAGTGAAGATATTTCTACAATTGATGACTGGATTGCTGCTTTGCCGGAAGGCTTTGATGAAAAGAAGACAAATTTGCATTTATGCCCAAAGAGACTGGTATGTTTATTTCCTGCAAGTTTTATGTATTTTGTTCTAGCTGTTCATTACTTGGGTTGTCTACTCAAATTTCCACCTTAGTGCCAATTTGACTCACTGGAATTTAATTACATGTACCTCTGAATTGTGGTAGTTTGGAGAAGACCTTACTTTTCCTTCAGGCATTGTCTAGAATTTTGAAAAAATATCTTTGTACATATATTATCATGAGAAGTTCACTCTATACATGTATTTGTTAGCAAGGACTCTTTATTGTTATAATTAATTTGATTGCATTTATTACATGTTGATTTCAGAGATCAAAACTGTTGTTTTATATCTTTGATGAGGACTTATTATCAAATATTCAAACTACACAGCTCAGGACCATCAACTTTACTTAAATTGGCTAAGTGTTTTAGAACCTTCTCCATTTAAGGCGATGGAAATTAGCTCTATCCACAAAAGGACTGAGTATGGAGAAACCTGGTCAGCTTTTGAGGTCAACAAAGCAGAAAAAAGTACTCCTGTTAATGATATTGTATCTCAAATCACACCACAAAAATCCATATATGTACTGTACCACATGAATGCAAATATGAATTTGTTTCAACCACAAGGTCTGAGCTAGCCTCAAATTATTTTTCTGGTACTAAATTTACTAAGTCTCTGGAATGCAAACATGACAACTGATATAAACATGAATTTTCTTAATGAAACAAACTCCTGGTAACAAAATATTTTGGGAAATTTGTCTCTATGTGAAACAGCTTTAAGGATTCAAAACAATATAATGTGTGGCATGTTAGAGAATAATATTGTTTCTTCTCATAAACAAAGTTTTTTTAGAATAGAACAGTCCTTGGCAAGATTGTCTGCCAATGAAAAATGTTGTTCAGGTTCTTTCACATACACAGCCTTTAGATGTTCTATTGGTGATAGGGAAGCTTTTATATTAGATATGTTGTTATATGCATTAGATATGCAAAGTAATGGTCAGAAAATAGTGCAATTACAATGCAAAAGTGAGACATGTAAGTATTCCATTCTTGGTGCTGGTGATGATGTGCCCTCTTTTGTTCACCTAACATTTCACACAAAAGATTAAATAAATTTATTGTCTCATGTTTGAATGGTAAATGTAGAGCCATGAGAGGTCATAAGAAAACTTTAGGTAACTTTCAGTCAACTTCTCTTTGTAAACATCTCTCTGAGTTAAAAAATGAGACAAGCTATTGGCTTCATTTGACTGAATTTGATACAACTACATAATTTGTTCAAGATGATGATAATTCTAGTATTAACAATACCGACAATGATTGGAAAATATTTGACGAAGATTCTGGACTTTGGAATTTTAAAGCCTTGAGTCAGCATTCTCCTAACAAATCTGATAGTTTACTTTTAAAAAGCAATATACTTAAGAGGGACTCATGGAATGACAATGAGTACATAGTCATATTATAATAAAGTCATATTTCAAAAGTTCCACTAATTGTTACTGTACTCTTTTATTTAAACTTCTCATATATTAAATAACTTTAAAATTTTGGTATTTTGACTCTTTCTTAGCTTTACTTTTTGTTGTAAATTTTGAACTTTATAAATATATGTGATTTTTCCTATTAAATGCTCTATGCGTATTTTTTTTAAAAAAATGTCTTTATAGTCTATATCATTATTGTCTTAACTTTCTCAAATACATGCAGCTAACGGCAAGTTTAAATATGAAAAAGTAGTGGGTTGGGGCAGCCGGCTCGCAGTTTTCCTGAGTGTCTTGCGATTTGTGCGTTCTAGATATATATATATACAAGCACTTGCTTCTTTTGCCACAAAGTTTTCAAAAGTAGCATTTTCAGATGCGGAGATTATGAGGCAAAGGAAGGTTGAATTCATTTTTGTAACAACAACAACAACACTTAAACTTAAATTCTGTTTTATTTGATGCAAAATATATAAATATTTTTTTTATATGCGAAGCGATGAAAGCAATCAAGATAAAAACTTATCTGTACGTTACAAAGATAAATACGGTGTAACCTCCGAAAACCGGAATTCTCTGAAAATCGGGCGATTTTAAAGTCCCATGTTGTTTTTTTCTGTATTCAATTGTTCTCCGTAAACCGGAATTCTCAGAAAATTGGGCGATTTTAAAGTCCAATTTTCTTCTTTTCTGTATTTAATTGTTCTCTGAAAACCGGAATTCTCAGAAAACCTGGACTTTTGGACCAGGGTTCCAGTTTTCAGGGGTTACACTGCATTTGATTATTAAAAGAAATAGCGTAAAGATTAGTTTGCAAAACTTAGACTAAAAACATTGATTCTTTCAAGACAAATATCTTCAGACACTATCCTAACGTTGCCATTAATAAAAATATATCTGTGATTCTATAAAACATCGTTAAAGTATACAAGTTATCTTATTTGTTACTAGAATCAGATATTAATCAATGTATGTAGGTTTGCAAATTTTATATACAGTCAAACCTGTGAACAAAGGCCGCACTGGGGCAAGGCAGATGGTTTTTATCGGAGGTCAGTTTGTTCTAAATGATCATTGATGTTTTTTTCAAAGAATGATCTTTATTTACAGGGTAGTCTTTAATGGTTGCAAACAGGTTTGATTGAAAATATTAAAAATATTTAATCCAGATTAGGAAAATATATTGAAAGCAAAGAATAACGATGTCAAACAAATTGGTCATGGTGTTGTAGAAGTATATGGTGTGATGGAATCTTTTGTGGCATTTTCTTGGAATCCGTTTATGCGGGAAAATTAAAACAATACGCAAAAATAGATTAGAAGATAGGACAGAGGAAGTGATAAATAAATAAATTATTTTATTAATATATGCATAGCAAATACAATTACTTCACTTGTGACTTTTACGTCATTAAACAAAAAAAATGGCAAGACTGTATATACAGGTACAATAAAACCTTGTTATCTTGAGGATTCATCAGAACTGACTAATTCCTCGAGATAAACCAGGTGCTCGTAATAACGAGGCATTTGCCTGTTATACACAACTGAGAACAAAAAATAAAAGTACTTTAAGAACTCCTCGAGATAAGTCGGGTGTTCGTGATACCGCTGCTCGTAATAAGGAAGCATTACTGTATTTACTCGTCCTTATATACAACAAAAAAGATTAAAACTAGAATTTCCAAACGTCCATTTTGTATTTTAAAGCACTGGAAGAAAATTGTTGAACACGTTCGGCTGATTAGCAGGTGGACTTTTAACATATTCAATCCAACATTTACTTTGAACACTCGATGTCTGTTCCTGGATCGAGTGAAGGTATTGTAAAACTTATTATCAAACTTAAGAAATTGTTCAGATATATGAGTTCTCCCAAAAAATCCAGTTTTATAAAGTATTGCTGTTAATCTGGGCGCGGAGTGAGTTACAAAGTGCACCAAACTTGTCAACACTTATTACTAAATGTAAAATTTACTAAACTATCCAGTGTGATACTACGCGGTGATTAAATTTTGGAGGCATTGTTAAATCTCACGTTTGTAAAGAGATATTTATGCTTGCAGACAAGAAAACACATGTCCGAGATGGAGAACATACGTAATTCAACGGGCGCCATACCGATAAAATAAATGTTCATAATATATATAAACAAAAACAAGCTCCTTGTTTAGAATTTTGATACAAAAATTTTCAATTGCTCCCTGAACGATCTTGTTTTAACGTTTCTCGAAAATTGGCCTTATATAGCAAAAAAGTAAGTAAATTACAGCGCAACCTCTCCAAAGCAACACCATTTGGGAGGAGCAAAATTATGTTGTTGTTGAGAGGTTGTTGCTCTAGAGAAGTTAAATGAATATTTAATTCGTACAATGGGAAAAATCATGCTGTTGTTAAAGGGAGGTTGATGCACAAGGGAGGGCCACTCTGGAGAGGTTGCACTGTATATGTTCCATAAAAAAATACAAAATGAAAAAAAAAACATATCACACATGTCGTTAATATACAATAAACTATACATATTACTATTTAAATTAATTTAGAGAAAATATATCACAGAATATTATAAAAAAAATCATGACAATGTTCGTGATAATAAAACAATTAATGAATTACAATTTAAATTGCAACACAAATAAATAATCAATAACAACACGCGCAATTATAATTCTTGTTTACAATCGATTTAAACATAAGTGTCCATTTATTTCTAACTACGTTTTAACACCAGTGTAAAAAATGAGACATGCGAAAGTGTTGAAATATTCACAGCGAAATGCTTATCCTAAAAAGGTACCGTAAATGTTTAAGCAAAAGTTTGTTCAACTAGTAGGTCTAATGAAAGGCTTAATCAAGTCACCAGCCGTCTCTTCACCTTTATGATTTCTTTGTTCAAGTTTTGTGTTGAATAACTGTGACATAAAGATCAACCAACCGATAATGATAATTATTCTTAGGTAGAAAAACAAAAACAAAATTCAAACAAGCCCGCACAAATACATATAAATATTGTTTTTGTATTGTATTGTATTGTATTTTTTGTATGCATTGTATTGTTTTCACTGGACGTTAACGTCGCACCAACAGCCTGTGTCATTCGGAGGATGACCCAAGACATACGCCTGGATTGATCCATAGGACAGCTTCCTCACATGTGAAGTTTGTCTGGACCCGGATGGGAGTCAAACTAGCAGTGGTGAGGGGCTAGCGATTACTAGTCAGATAACATAACCACTCAACTACCGAGGCTCCTTCTATGTCATATATACCTGTCCATTTTTTTCAGTATAGAATAAAGCCACATCAATGACACACTAAACACAAACCAAAACACAAAATGATATACGAGCTAACTCCACGAGGCATACTCCGTGTACGTGCAGACAATAGATGATGTATAAAATATACCTGGATACGTTGCTGGATTTAATGATTTGCTCAAGAGAATGATCATGACGATGTTACTGTACAAAAACTCCCTGGACAAATTCCGAAGGTTGATTACAGCGCAATTAGGATAATTCATACATAGCTTTCGTTCAACCATTTGTGATTAATAATAAAAAGTCATATAGATAATCAATTAAGTACATTCACTTAATTTAAAGGCAATACAAAGTAGTTTTGTTAAAAATTTGTCCAAACAATGAAAAAAATTGTCAACCATAATGTGACTTCAAGTTGGAGAATACAAAGTTATCACTAAAGAGTTTAAAAATGAACATCCAAATTCGTTTGTGAGTAGGCATAACTATCCTCTTCGGGCCATTCATCATCGTCAACCTCTGGTACACTCAGTTTAGGTTCGACATCTGCGTTCACACTTCCTGACGATGAACTCTCAGAGTTCGTGGATTTCCTGGATCCCACTGGGCGTTTTCGAATACTATCAAATTTAGTGTTGATATCATCGATAGATGAATAATTAGGATCCAGCATGTCTGGCTGATTTTGTTCTACTACCGCTTCAGTTATCGTTTCCACGGTAACAGGTTTCTTGGTCATCATCGGTGAAGGTCTCTCTTGAATCTCTTTTATTTCGAGCTCAATCTGTTCCACTTTGTGCTTGTTGCCTGCAGCTAGAACCACATGACCAAAATCTGGTTTGTCATGTTTCAGCTCAGCCATTTTCATGCGAACAAGACCCTGAAACTGCGCCACATTTCTCTTCTTCTTTAGTTTTTCTATTTCTACTTTCTTGTTCTTGATACTCTCCTTCATTTTCGGATCATTTGTCATCATTTTCAGGACATGCAGCGACTGAGGACGCATTCTATTGAAATGCAACTTCTTCTGAAGCGCGGCTTCATCCTCCATCTGTGAAAATCAACAATAATCACAGGAATGATTTATTAAAATTTCAGTATAATTGAAAAAACCCACTTCAAATTAAAATACAGGCTACCTCAGAATAAAGGTCACCCTGTGAATAAAGGACATTTTTTGAAAAACAATTATTGATTATTTAGAACAAAATGACCTTCGAATAAACACCATCTGTCCATAAAGGCCACATTTTGTCTTTCCTAAGGGTAACCTTTGTTCACAGGTTTGTCTGTATTCAATTATTCAATTTTCAGTATAATTAAAACAAACACTGCAAGTCAAAATAGCACAATGTGTATATAACTTCGAAACACACTCACAAATTAATGGGGCATTTTCTAAAAGTATTCTTTTCTTTTCATTCATCATTATTATGCAGTTTCGTGCAGATTGCTTAGAATATAGATAAGAAGAAACATTTCTATAAAAAAACACGTACAAGACATCCCACCTTCCCCAAAATGCTCCATTCCTCCAAATCCCCCAACCTAAAATCCACGCAATATATAGGACCATGCCTCCCGGACGGTAAGACGGGGTACTAGTTTTTGAGGGCCCAGTAAGTTAAGAAAAATTATCTAATTCTATAGAAAATACAAAAAAATTACAGCTTCATCAATATCCGTCTTTCCGTCTCTAATCGCCGACTGTAATCGAACAAAGTTTTTCCGGAAGTTGGCCCCTAATGTTTTATTATGTACATGTCTTCTGTGCTTTGCCAACTTCTTCCACCTCTCTCTGTTCAATTTCCTTTTAGCTTCTGCAATGCAGGAACAAATTGGATTTTAATCTTTGTAAATGGAGTGTCTTAGTTGGGCCCATAAAGCTTTTTTTAGTTTGGAGATATAATTCACATTAAAATGAAAATGTCGTCCGGAAAAAATGACTGCGACAAAAAAGTCAACGTTAGGCAGGGTTGGTCGAGTTACCGGAAACCATGAACTTTAGCTTCTATGCCCGACGAGCAAGCTGTATCCGCAACAGATCCACAATAAGAAATGCCCATATTTGTTGACAAACAAACCCGAAACAAAATAGATAATTGCAAACAAATTATATTTGTGCTATCGAATTCAGTGAATGTGAAAATGTCTTTTTTATCATAACTGGCCGCCATTATAAAAAAATTGACTCTTCAAAAAGAAGTTTATTACCAGTTGCTTCATCCTCCTCATCCAAATCACTTTTCCCGCCAAAACTGGATTCTGACATCATTGACACAGTATCTTCATCCTGGTCTTTTTGCAAATCTTTTACAAACTCAAACACCTTAAAATACACAAATTACAAATAATAACAATTAAATAGATTGATCAATTGATACATGATGTTTGTTCTATGAAAAGGCGCAGTCAAGGGTACTCAAGTTTTGCCTTTTCTCAAATTATTTTTAAGAGTTGGCTGTTGATTCATAAAATACAAGGGGCCTTCGTGTTCGAGTGATTATGGTCTCTGACTTGTAATCATTAGCCCGTCACCGTTGTGAGTTCGAATCCCACCTATGTAAGGAAACTGTCTTTCTAGCTTACGGAAGGTCGGTGGTTCTACCCATTCTTCCACCGTTAAAACTGGAAATGTCGCCTAATGACCGTGGCTGTTCGTGTGTCACGTTAAATCTCAGAAAAAAGTTCATAAAACATATCGCCAATAAATGTTTAATGAATGTCTGTCGTAAACAAGACTAGAATGTGACATTGTCATTGTCAATGGGTTTAGCGACGTTTTTCAACAAAACTTAGTTATATACGGCGGTCGGTTCACCTAACCAGTTTTTCTGGACTGGCAACTTCTCCAGATATGGAGTAAAATCGACATTTTTGTCAAATTTTCATGGAAGGGTATGATCTGCCGCGACCGCGATTTGAACCCGGACCGCCGGGTTATAAGTCCAGCGCACTAACCACTGGATCACGGTCGCGGACACAAACTAGAATCTAGAAAGATATATTATAAAAGAGTAAGTACCAAAAACATGTGGGAGTTTTAAATCATATTAACGTGATGGAACTAAATAAATCAAAGTCAAGATGGGAGAAGAACAGAAAAACAAAAAGTAAGACTGCGAGTGTTGCAGCACGCATTAAAGAAAGCAATGGAGAAAACAAATGAGATTGTTGAGTTTCACACCATGGAATAATTACACCAAATGAAGAAAACACCAAGCGCCACAGTAACAAATTGAGGATTGAAAAATAAAAATGTGAGGTAATCGGCTATGTTTTTTTTAAAAAAAGTAATAAATCAATTATCAAATAGCTTGCGCGCATATTGTAAGACCTATTGAGTCACAGTTTAAAGTTCACCTATGCACAATAATTAGATATATTACCTTTTGTCGCATCTACACCAAAAGTTAGCAATAAAAGAGAATAAGCAAACATTAAAATTTCACTGGTATAAATAACATTATTTAGTAAAAACATCAAAAATAAACAAATGTTAAGTCTGTCTAAACGTCAGACATCTGCAGGAATGACACGATAAGTGTAAATCGTTCGAAGGTTAATAATTATGATGATTGTGAATTTAAAAATGTTAGCAATGGTGTTATTTCTCCTATCTTGACTAATGACAAACGCTTAAAACAAACCTCCTGATAGGACATTTCCGCTCTTGTAGGAGTGTTGTCTGTACCTGTCTCTGGGTCGGACGTCTGCAAGTTGATCTGTGAAAACAATACCATTGGATAATATTTATTATATTTTATGACCTGTAAATAAACGCTCTCCCATTGGACAATTCTGTTCAGAACCATTCAAAAGATAGGATAATGATTAACAGAATATTTATGTTCGAAAATAATGGTATAGACCTCAGAATCTATAAATAGAATATTGCACGGTTACTATGAATAGAATATATCACGGTCACTAAATATAGAATATTGCACGGTTACTATGAATAGAATATATCACGGTCACTAAATATAGAATATTGCACGGTTACTATGAATAGAATATATCACGGTCACTAAAAATAGCATATTGCACGGTTACTATGAATAGAATATATCACGGTCACTAAAAATAGAATATTGCACGGTTACTATAAATTTTTGTATTGCACTATTACTATAAATAGCGTATTACACGGTTACTGTAAATAGAATATTGCACGGTTACTATAAATAGTATATTGCACGGTTACTACAAATTATATATTGCAAAGTTGTGATGAATAATACATTGGACTTCTACTATGAATAAAATATTGTACTGTTCTTATAAGTAGTATATTGCACTGTTACTATTAATGGCCGTCTGGGATAACCCGTCCCCACAGTCACCAAGAATATTTTCTGTTTCAAATAAAACAGCATTGCACATATGAATAATTCATATTTGTATGACATTTAATTTCTATCAGCTGTACATAGTTTTAAATAATTTAAACTATTTTTATAAGTTGGGTCATAGTCATATTGAACTGATATACGAATAATGATGTATACGAAAATTATTACTTCCAAAATTTCCATTGCATAAAATATTTAACTATCAGCTGGCAAGTACTGAAATTTTGATTTACGCCAACCTATACATGCATTACAATGTGCAATGAATCTAGCTATGGCAAAAACAACACAACGATATTATGATAAAATCAAACTTCATCGAGACTATGATAATACGACCTGGTAAAAAACTTGCTACATGTAATATTAATCAATTACAACAAATTAATATAAATTACAAAGTTTCGCAAAATGATTGTTGTATAACCAAAGATTCCAGAATTACTCTATATTCGCAAACAAACAATACCACTTTTAAATTCATAAACCAGTATAGTGCAACCTCTCCAAAGCAACACCCTTTGGGAGAAGCAAAATTATGCTGTTGTTGAGAGGTTGTTGCTCTAGAGTGGTTAAATCGTACAAAGGGAAAAATCATGCTGTTGTTGAAGGGTGGTTGTTAATCAAGACAGGTTCGCTCTGGTGAGGTTACACTGTATATATATATATATATATATATATATATATATATATAAATGATGATAAAAAAGGCTCAGTTATAATTTATTGCGCTTTTAACAAGGTAATTCTAAAACTAGCCTCATAATATTCTACACAGGGCAACCGTTTGGTACAATTGTTATCTAGTAAAACCCTACAGCTAATTAAAGTCGCTGTGTGTCCACGTGAAATACATTGTTGTACAAATGTTAATGGTGCTGTGGTACAATACATCACACACTGCACTCTAAAACTAAAACCTAGCTAAGATCAAAACAACGCTTCATTATTTATGACTATGACAAAGTGTTACCATGGTAACAAATACTTACACCGCTACCCTGTTAGTAGTGCATATTCATTAATTAGTTTGTCAAACAAAACCGTACATGTTATATTAATTTTGTATCAGTTTAAATTAATGTGATTTCTAAACGGAACAAAACGAATACACTCATCCTAATGGAATGATATGTATTTTATTCAATGTAGAAGGAGCATTACAACATAAACACAGTCACCATAAGTTCTGTATGCAAGATATGGTAATATTTTAGGTTTAATGTAAAATTCTATACTGTAAAACCTCAAATAGCTTGACCACCTAAATATAACGACCACATATTTCGGACCGGCTTCCAATAACTTTCCAATAATTCAATTTGATAATAAAACCACCACATTATCATGGCCGATTTTTCGTGTCACGAAGGAGACAAATCTTATGGTGCTTATAACAAGGTGGCCGTAAAATTGAGGTGATCGCTATTTGAGGTTTTACTGTATATAATTAACATTCACTTTTTAAAGAAATTCCCCACCTTTCTCTTCTTCTTAAAGATCTCTGTAGCAGCGCAAATGTGAAGTAATGTCGCCATTCGATGCATCAACATACAGATGAACTGTACAAACAGAAGAATTCCAAACACCAGAGTGAAAGCGACACTAATCGGCTCCACTTGTTGTCCACTATCCGCTTTACCGGTTTCTTCGTCAACTTCAGCACATGGTAGGTTAAATGAAAGACTACCACCTAAGTGAACAAAGTTTCTCAGTACAGTGAACCCTGTCAACAAAGGTCACCCTTGGGAAAGACAAACTGTGGTCCTTATTGACAGATCGCCTTTATTCGGAGGTCAGTTTGTTTTAAATAATCAGTGACGTTGTTTCAAAGAATGGCCTTTACTCACAGGGTTTATTAGGGTGGTCGGATAACCAAAAGCTAAACATTTTTAGACCATTTTAAACTGCCAAAAGTGCAGCTATTTATGGACTGATTTCACTGTAATAGTAAAGATATACATCATTTTGCCTAAAACAAGCATTTAAATTCGCTCTAATAATAATTAGTGCTAGGAGAAGATACTTTGCGAAACAATTTCGAATAGTTCAATTTCGTTAAACATCATTAATCAAAATAATTAACAATTAATGACGTCAAATAATCGAATGGTTTGTATTTATTATATTTTGTCTGATATAAATGTATCTACTATTAATTAAATGAATTTAAAAATAATATTAATTTCATATTATAGTTTCATTAAATTATCAATTTGAAATACATATTATGCTACCACACTATGAAAAACCACGCCCTATAAACACGGCATACATACCACACCGATCAGACTTATAAGTCACTAGGCTGGACAATTCCTAATATTTCTCTTAACTGTCAAAATGTGTGACTGATCTTATAGCGCCCCCAGCAGCCAGAGTGGTATTTGAATTTTGCATAAACTTATTTATATACATGTATATACATGTATTCATCTGGTATAACATTTATAAGTAGAGTGGAGATTATTCCAAATGTTTCAGTATTAAAGGTTGTGGTTGCATTAACCAAACTAGTCCACTCCCCTTCTTTGTCTTCTAACCTTATCATAAACGTAAATATTTAGCATCCAATCAACACATTGTAAGAAAAACATCAAGTCAGTCAGTCAGTCAGTCAGTCAGTCAGTCAGTCAGTCAGTCAGTCAGTCAGTCAGTCAGTCAGTCAGTCAGTCAGTCAGTCAGTCAGTCAGTCAATCAATCAATCAATCAATCAATCACTCGACTGATCAATGAACAAACGCCGCTCACAACTTACCAGAACTTGGTTCATTACTATCCCTTTCTGTAAGGTACACGTTTATCAGTCAAATTCTAACAAAAATCATTTTTCATTAAAATTAACCTAGCCCCCACCCCCTAGTGTGATTTATTCTCATTTCGAGTCATTATTAACATTTAAATCTGTGAAAAGTGAGATCTCGCTCAATGATCTCTTCAATATTAAAACCTTCTTAAAATATCTTATTTCCCTACTGGTTGCAAACACAGTGCAACCTCTCCAAAGCAACACCATTAGGGAGAAGCAAAATTATGTTGTTGTTGAGACGTAGTTGCTCCAGAGAGGTTAAATTATTAATGCTGTTGTTGAAGGGAAGATGTTGCTCAAGAGAGGGGCCACTCTGAAGAGGTTGCACTGTAATTGTAGATGTTGGCAAACATTCAAAATACGATTCGATCATCATTATAGAAAAATGTTTTGCTAATGGAACAAACCACATTTTAACGACAGTAAATGAAAAGATAATATTACAATATATAGTAAATTAGTTGAATACAGTAAAACCTCGTTATATTGAGGAGTTATCGGAACAGACTAACTGCTTGAGATAAACGTGGTGCTCGTAATAACAAGGTGTTTGTTTGTCGGTAGAAAATTATAAACAACTTATAATCAAAGAATTGAGGGACTTTAAAAACTCCGCGAGATAAGTTGGGTACTCGTGATATCGATGCTCGTAATAACGAAGTTTTACTGTAATAATAATGATAACAACAACTGTCTTACCGTCCTCAACAACTTGTTGTAGGCTGAACACGATGATAATAAATAAAGAGTTTATCAATATGAAAATTAGGCAGACTTTGTTTCTCAGTTCTATTAGTTGTGACTGAATCTCCAATTCTTTATCCTTGTTAGAATCTAAAGGTTTCAGATACTCTTCAATAAGTTCCCGCCAAAACTGTGATTCCTCAGACGAGATCTCTTCACGCGTTAGAAGCCTCATGTCAGGATCTTCATCTATCCAATAGGGATTCTGCATTCTGTCACGTGGCCTCTGAATATCCTCAAATAATGGATTATCTGAATCATAGCATAAATAAATTATTCAGTTAAGTTATTTTACCTGGTAATGGATTATCGGTCAATAACATATGCAAAACTTGAGTTATAAGTAAAATGGAACTAGGGTACGATTCGTTGTCTGTGTTTTTGTTATACAATTAAAGTGCAACCTCTTCAGAGCGGCCCTCTCTTAAGCAACAACCTCCCTTCAACAACATCATGATTGTTCCCCACTTTAGGATTTAACAATTAATTTAACCTCTCTAGAGTAATAACCTCTCACCAACAACATAATTTTGCTTCTCCCAAAGGGTGTTGCTGTTTTTGAAGAGAGGTTGTTGCTCTAGAGAGGGCCGCTCTGGAGAGGTTGTACCGTAATTATTTAAAATTTGATAAGATTTATAAAAGCTTACCTCTTTTACCAGTAGCTGAAAACAATTCTGCTGTTTGAGTAAAATGTTGTTGCTCCTTATCATCGCCCATCATTATATGGGACGCCCTTCCTGTGACGATGGAATCGTTTAAATCTGACATGTTACGGGAACTTCCATTTGTGCTTAAGCCCCTGACCGAGTTCTCAATTTCCTCGAGCCTGTTTAAAATTGCTCTAAGACTGAAATAAAATAGAAACAAATAAATCAGTAACGTTTGTATTCATTACGAGAAAGTGACTCGGATCCCCAGCAAACGCCACAAACAATGTTTTATTTTATAGTCTCAAAAGAAAAGCTTCTTGACAGAGTACGCGAACATGTAGACAAAGTACAGTCAAACCTGTCTTTTAGGCCACTTCAGAATAAAGACCACTCTGTGAATAACGGTCATTCAACCTTCGTCACGGTAAGGTGTTGCGAAAGCAAAGTCTTTGGCAGTAACAATAGGTAAATGAAGTTTCTAAGGTGCAAATTTTAATATAAAACATGCATGCAAATAAATAAATAAACAAAATAGACCCAAACCTGTCATCCTCTTTATGTATTGATGATAGTGTCCAGGGACAACACCCATTAAACATCGATAATAAACCTGTTAATTTGTTTTCTTTCTTCGCTTTTTCAGCTTCTTGTGATGCTGCAATCGGAATTTCAACGTTCAGACTTTCCTCGATATCTAGATCATCATTTGGGACTTCAAAATTGTTCTGATGTTTGTGTGGCCTTATTAAGATAAGTGGTTATCATACCGGGGTCATATTTACATTCAGGTGGTCGCTTAGTGAAGTTTTTGGTGTTTGTTATGTGTGTTAACATGTTGCTCCTTGAAACATTTAATGTTCTTTTAGCCTAGATATTTCTACATTGATTGTATGATAGGATAGTGGTGAATGTAATGCTTCCAACAGTCCATTTATTACGGATTTTAAACAGTCCCAAACAAACAAATAGTTTCTTCCGACTTTCGATATGGTCCCCGGACAAATGCTATAGATGAACTTTCGACCAAAACAATTTATCTTAAAGCATAGAACTAAAGGCTTTTATACCTGGTGTCTGTATAATATAAATAGTGAACACTAATATACTGGTTCCTAAGATTTCTTTGAAAAAATAAGATTGAATTAATCATGGCAAGCATCATTCATTAATATCGCGAAATACATGAAGCGTAAACAACATTTGCAGCTTTGAAATAAGGTAAAATATAGAGTGAACAAAATGAGTGTACGAACCCTCGACATGCCGATATTAAAAAAAATATAGTTTTGTTACCTGCACTCTTGTTTTCCCTGGTTCCCCAAGACACAACATGAAGATTACCCAGCGCATAGAGCATCAGTATCATAGACATAGATGGAATGGCCAGAAAGTACAGAAAACCATGGATAATGCACCAAAACTCCTTAAATGAATAAAATAGGAAAATGATTTCTTGAAAACAAATCCTTAGTCCAACAAATATCACCTTCTCCCAAAATCCCACTTTACTCAAAGTCCCACCTTCCCCCAAAATCCCACTTTACTCAAAATCCCATCTTCTCCAAAAACCCTCTTTACTCAAAGTCACACCTTCTCCCAAATCTCACTTTACTCAAAGTCCCATCTTCCCCCCCAAAAAAACCCCTCTGTTCCCAAAACCTTTTCGACTCCAAGCCCACCCCAATATTTAAAAGCATTCTAAAAATGGGGGACAAGACACAACCTCCCCGAGGGGTTCCGCCTAGGAACGGTTTGCATCAAAACTACAAAAGGGTTTAAACAACCACGAACACGTCATTTCTCGAATAGTTCCAATATGCATTGTTCATTTGTTTTTTTCAAGAGTTAATGATTTCAAGAGTTATTTTTTTAAATGTCTTATTTTCTACAATCATGCCTTGAAAAAAATCTAAATATCATGATTATCAAATGGATGCACTATATGAAATATTGTGTCTGACTTAAAAGGCGTTCAATCAGACAAATGTGTTCAGATACTTGACTGATGAGTATTGGGTATTTACAGTTTTACTGAGCAGTTTTCATGAAATAAAAGAAGCGTGTTCATCACGTGAATGTGTCAAGTTCTGGTTTTATACTTTCGTATGCAAATTGCTTTATTTTGCTTATTTGATACACAAACTAGAATTATTAACTTTTTGGCAATGAAAACAAATTTCGAAATTCTCCATACTTGTGGGTGAATAAATGCTGATAAGACGAATACTCCAGCAACAAAAGCCAGGAAGAAAGTGGTTACAGAGCACCATCCAAACTGTGCAGCTTGTCTTAACAGTCCCACAATTACAATCATCATAACCAAACTGTATAAGGTGGATAAAATAGCCGCATAGGTCAACTGGAACAAACAAACATTACTTTTATACTATACAGTACAACCTCTCTAGAGCGGTCCTCTCTTGAGCAACAACCTCCCTCCAATACAGCGTTGTAGAAATGAGCCGGGAACCGGAAAATCAGCCAGCTATCTGAGCATTTTATCTGAGCCGGCTACTTTTTCTCCAAAGTGGGCATTGCCCCTTTGCATCCTACTTGGGGGAACCTTCAGACTCCCTTCTCCTTTAGTAGCTTACCGGCTACATGAAAACATTTCTACACCCCTGCAATAACAGCATGCTTGTTTCTAACTGTACGATTGGACTATTAATTTAACCTCTCTCGAGCAACAACGTCTCAATAACAACATAATTTTGCTTCTCTCAGAGTGTTTCTTTGGAGATGTTGCACTGTAACATGCGTGGAAGTTCATATTATAACTATAGACAGTGAATTATCATATGTGACGAAGCTATCGATTAATTTAGATTTTACTCATTATGTCTTCACATAGATTGGCGTGGAAATGGAATGGAAAGGCATTGTTTTGCAACCGTTCTAAACAAAGCAGAAACTGAATCGCAGTTATTTACCATAAAGTGTATAAAGTGGCCTTTATTCGTAGGTAAGCTTGTTCTAAATAATCAGCTATGGTTTATCAAAGAATCGCCGTTATTCACAGTGTGTTTTTATTCGGAAGTGGCCGCAAACACAGGTTTGACTGTATTTACATTTGCAAGGGAGGTTCCGGGTAATTACCTGCGTTGAAGATTTGGCACGGAAGCACAGTGCAACGAATGCCGCAATAGGTACGATGTTGATAAGAAGAGCATACCAAAGCTCAATTTGTGGGTAAGCCAAATTGATTGCACCCAGAATCATTAGAAAAATAGTTCCTGGGGTCAGTATTGAAGAAACCATAAGTAGGCCCTGAAAATAAACGTGAATTGGATGAAAGTTTTCAATAATTAATTTATTTAGCTAATCAAATATATACAATTATTCAATGCAGAAAAACCAAATCCACAACAAATAACAAACATCAAATGTACAGTACAACCTCTCCAGAGCGGCCCCTCTCTTGAGCAACAACCTCCAATTAACAACATCCTGATTTTTTCCACTTTATGATTTAACTATTAATTTAATCTCTCTAGAGCAACAACCTCTTAACAACAACATTATTTCGCTTCTCCAGAATGGTGTTGCTTTGGAGAGGTTGCACAGTTTTTTTTCATTTCGTAACTATTGCAGATACACAAACATACATAATGCATAATTTTTGCGAAATAAGCCTAGTTGTTTTGGTTGTTTTGGTCTATGGACCATCTATTCAAATGATGCATTTTTCCCTACCTGAAGAGTAAGCTATTTGATATGAAATCTGCCAGAGCAGTCTTACAATTTAACCATTCGTGTTTAATACAGTTTGAAGAAAAATCTGCCATATCACAGAGCAGAATTCTCGACACTACCATAAGATACCTGATACATAATGTATGCCAATGTAATCTCCGTATTCTTGGTCGTAACATTTTTCCAATCCGTCAACAAATCTAGAATGTTTGCCATTGTGGATGGAGTCCACCTTCGCCTTTGGTTGAAGAATTCATAAAAACCTTCCGGAGCATACGTCAAAGCATCGGACGCAGCGCAGTATTCCACCCTGTGACCTTGCTGGAGCAGCAGTGTACACAGCCATCTGTCTTCACCTTGAAGTAATTAAAAAGGACTTACGTTAGTTTTACACAAAAATAAACAATCTCTATTAATTTACATACTGAGTGTAAGAGTGAGGCACATTCTTTTATGAGTTATCGCTCTTCGTGTTTTTTTCTGCTGGGATTCTAGTCAAACCTGTGTTTGTGGCCACCTCCGAATAAAGACCACTCTGTGAATAAAGGCCACTCATTGAAAAACCGCCAATGTTTATTTACAAATAATATAAACTGACCTCCGAATAAAGACCATCTTTCAATAAAGGCCACATTTTGTCTTTCCCAAGGGTGGTCTTTGTTCACTGGTTTGACTGTATATAAATCATAACAAAACAGTAGCAACACAAACATAGACTTACCTTGGTCATACTGTACATAGTGTCTTGGCTCAGACGGTGGTGTTGTGTATTTCTTCATCACGTTTTCGTCCATCAGAGCAGACCCTCTGAACAAGCTGAAACATCCGGGACTGCACAGGACACAACCGAACTTGTCCTCAGCCGCTTTTTGTAACCAATGACTGACAGCGTATTCAAACTTTTGATACCAGACCATCGCACCTGAAAATAGAAACTGGAATTAAAAAGGGCAAACACATGGAAGACCGCGATCAAGATTAATGACAAAACTTATCAAATCCAAAGGGTTTGAATTAAGATGAGACACTTTGAAATGCCAAAATAAATATTAGTATTACCCCCGTCCACAGATAATATTACAATCACTCATGAATCGTGAGGGGTCATGTCATAGACACAGAACTTAAAATACAAGTTCACTAAAATGGTTCAAACCAACTTCGGAACGACATACATATTGCACATGAATGTAAAGGGAAGACAGATACTTTTATTTGCATCGATTAAAATTTTTGATATTTTGGAAACTGAATACCTGAACGAAAAAAATGTAGATAGGTCACAATGTTTTTCTATTTTTCTGGTTCTATCATTTTAATGCCTTCTTAAGGATATATGAAGTCGTAGCAGAAATTACCACAAAGAAGTCACCGTATATTTAAATGATCTTATAACGTTACCGTTTCCAATAGGATGAATTCTCCCACATGCTGCTCCTACGTCAGCGTTCTTTCTCATTCTGTCCACTAGAAGTAGGACTGCTTGTGGTTGGAAATCTACGTCACCGTCAAGGGCGAGCAGGAATGTGTTCTCGGCCCTCTTTTGTAGGGTTTTTGCCTTGTAGCCCTTTTTGAACAGTTCGTAGCCGAGGAAATAATACATGTACATCACCTACAATACGATACATAAAATTTGTACAGTCAAACCACTCTAATCCGAACCTTTCCAATCAAGAATCCCTCTAAACCGAGTATATAAGCTAGTCCGGATTTTTGGACATGTATTTAATGCTAAAAACATTTTGTAATCAAGAACCTTTGTATTCCGAAAACCTCTTTAGTTCGAACATTTTCGTCTGTCCGAGCAAATTCGGATTATGAAGGTTCTATTTCACTATATCCATAAGGATAAAATATATAAGGGTTTCACTGTATCCGATTCTTACCTATATCCGAGTTCACTATAACCGTGTTGTACTGTATTAAACAATTCATTGGTTTTTAACATACCTGGCTCCATCTCTTTCTGTGGCGAATGAAACTCTTGTCTTTCAGGTGAGCAATCAATTTGTTTTGACCGGGTAATGTCCAGACAAGACGTCCACCGTACGGTGTAGGAATTTTTACCGGTTTCTTCACCTTAAAACTCGGACCATGGATGGAGCTGGAAAAGAGTTTGCAGCTAAAGCAACCGAAAAAAATAAGCCATACAGTAGAACCTCGATAATCAGACCTCCTTCAGGACCCGAACAATGTCGTAATAATGAGATGGTCTCATTATCGAGTTGCGTTATAGGGAAGTTATAGAAAGCCGGTCCGAAAATAAGTGGTCGTTATAACAAGGCGGACGTAATATCCAGGTGGTCGCTATATGTGAGGTTTTACTGTACATGTATATGATACCTATAATTACATAATAATTATGAACAAGATAAACGATATCGGATGAGAGCACAAACAACTGTAGGAAAAAAGAGTTTAAAAAAGTTACTGCTCTTCGATAAATATTTCAATTCGAACTTTTGACTTTATTTTTATTTTCAGACTTTAATTACAGCGAAACCTCAAGTAGAAGTCACTCTAACATCAAGAAAGCGTCAAATGAGATAACTTATTTTCGTACTTCTTTTTAACATTTGTTCAATATTTCTACTCCATTTATGAAACTAACACTATGTAAAACCCATCATTTTAATGATGTAAAAAGACGGTCTTAATGTCGTTGTTTTACTGTACTACAAAGCGGTTGCTATCATTTATTTGTCAAATGAATGATTAAGATATTTGTACAAATGTTTTCTGTAGTTTTTGATTGAAATTGCGATAATACTGAAAAAAACATCAGTTGTTTCCCCTATGATCACTATTATAATCACAGTTGTTCCCCTTGTATCAATAATAAATTTATTATTTACGGGGTTCTCCTTTAGCAATATTTAACAATATAAACGCCAATGTTTAACTATATAAGCGTCAATATTTAACAATATATTTATCCTTTGACAAGCTAGTACAATTAAAGTCGTTTCCTTATACTTAATCAATTACTGAATAACATGTCAGAATTAGAATTTTTTTACCAAGCTGAAACATCAATAGTCTTCAACAACAGTTTCACGTATTCGTTGACTGTAAAATCATATTCGTCATCTTTGTGTCCTTCAAATGCGTCATCAAAGAAAATATGTGCTGCAATATAAAACAGTATAACTATGTACAGTTGAACCTCTCTAATCCGAACCTGTTCAATCCGAAATCCTCTTTCAACCGAATATATCAGCTGGTCCCGATTTTTTTTATCACGTATTCAAAGCTAAAAATATTTCGAAATTCACTCTAATCTGAACATGTTTGTCATTCTGAAAAGTTCGGATTGGAAAGGTTCTATTGTAATTGAAACTTCCTACACACCCTGGTGCATATTTCACGTAACCGGAACACTGGCGAAATCTAGAAAGAAATACGAGTTGCGCGCGCAGCCTACTTTATTTTGTCTTGTACAGAATCCTATTGCGTCCGCATTAAATTTCACTAGTACCACGCATGCTCTTATTATCGCGTGGTACTACGCGGCGAATTTAATGTGGACGCTGCAGGATTCCGTATCTTCCCTCCAAAAAAGGAGCTGGTGAACCATGAACGATTTAGCAAAAATTTTTACACTAATATATTGATTGTACCTACACACTAACATTATGTGAAAAAAAATTCACGCTCTTATGAAAAAATTTTGGGAGTTTCCTCAAAAGTGCATTTTTTAAGACAATTGAGGATATTGATTGGTCTTCCATGATGACAGCCTGGTTCTTAGTTCATAACCTCTCAGGTTAAATATTAATCATGTTTACGGTTAGTTGACCAAACAATAGGGAAGATAAGTCCCTAAATTTTTCTTTTCTAATGTTTTATTCTTCTAAGCATATCTTTCGTACTTTGGCAGAACGATTCGTCCCCAAATATTTTCGTACTTTTTTGCTATTACACGTGGTCACTTTAGGATGAGCGAATAGCTCGCCTCTAGTATTTTACCTTCAAACTCATAATAATCCGGGTCTCGTCTGTTCATAAGAAACTGCGTGTGTTGTCTTGTTATTTGATCCAAGTCCATTCTGTAAGTAGATAAATATTACAATGTACAATACAATTACAATGATACATCCAATGTATATATACAGTAAAACCCCAACTACCGACCATCTCTACATTACAACCACCTTGTTATAACGACCACATATATCCGGACCGACTTCCAAGTACTCCATATAATTCAGCTTCTATACTACCACATGTCTATACGACCTTCTATATTACCACGTGTTTCCTACCTGTCAGAGATGTGAGAAGGTTTTGTTATTCATAGATTCACTTTCATGGCGATTTTTGAACTTTGACCTATTTTTGGGATGTTTAAATGTACGCAATCTATTTAGAATAGAAGCCGATTGACCCTTATGTACGTAATTAAGTATTTTTCAGTAATAAATAAACATTGTTTCATTAATGATAGAAATAAACAGAGAAGAAGTAGAGTATTGGACAGGGGGCGTAACTCGTCAGTCCAAAGTCTATTCGGCACACCTTGGCCGCTTACGTCCAACCACGGTTGTACCTAGTAAGTCGAGATTGGAACTATTTAGAATTTCCCGGATGTAAATCAGGCCAAAATGTCGAGGTGTCCCGACTTTTTTAATGTCACCTTACCTAAATATTGACTTCAACAGTTGTGTCATTTCGTTTTCGGATTCATGCCACATTGTACCACACATGTATATCATCGGGGTATCTGCCGTAGTAAACTGAGAAAAGTCGTCTGCTCCACCCGTCAACTCATCAACAGATAGAGGAATGTTAGTAATCTTACTTTTCTGAAAAAAAGTATAAACAGGTACGATTCGTTCACAAATATTTTCGCACTTTGGATTTTGCTATTACAGTCAGACCTGTGTTTGAGACCACTTCCGAATAATGACCACCCTGTGAATAAAGGCCATTCTTTGAAAAAACATTACTGATTATTTAGAACAAACTGACCACCGAATAAACGCCATATGTAACATGGGTGGCCTTTGTTTCACAGGTTTAATTGTACATTTAGAAACTTTAGGGTCGCCTCCAAAGAGAGTCGGTCGGGTAAATATGAATACGCCTTATTAAGAATTCGTTAAAACCTAAGTATATTTCAGAGCAAAACAAAGTGATCGTGTGATTATGTCTTGATAAAAACTATTTTTTATTCGACACAATCTCGTAACGATAATTGTAAACAGGAAAAACTCACAGCTTTATTGGAACTTTTCGCTTTTTCAATTCTCCTTCTGTTTAAGAGAAGTGACTGGTCTGTGAAGATACCACAGTACAACGGTTGTACGAACAATCTGAAAACAAGAACTAGTTATTGTAAAAGAAACACACAACACAGATGAATTGATCTTACAAGCAGGATCTAACAATACTGATGGTTAGTACGTGGACAAGTTTCACGTTATCTCTTACTGGGATAATTATGCACCAAGGAAATATTTGTAGAGATTAATACAAAAGCACGTCAAATCCAGTCCCTGAACTGTTACAGTAAAACCCCACATAGTGACTACTTCAATTGTACGACCTTCTTCTTATAACGACAACTAATTTTCGGACTGACTTCCTAATTACTCCCATATAATTCAACCCGTCAATGAGACTACCTCATGATTACGACCGATTTTTCAGGTCGGGTCCCGAAAGTGGTCTCATTATCGAGGTTTTACTGTATCTGTTTGTTTTTATCTCAAATTCGTTACACGAGCATACACCCGAATAGAACCATCAACTTTCCGTAAACTTCCTCACACGTGAAATTTGGTCTTTGGTGGGATTCAAACTCACAGCAGTGAGGGTCTGGTGATTAATAGTCATAAACTATAACCACACGACCACGGAGGTCCCACTATTATGTAATAAAAATACAAACTATCCTGTAACTTACCTGTCTGTTGTTTGCAGACGTTCTTTGCCCGGGGCCCAAACGTGATTTGTAATTATTAGGAAGGAAATGAAAGCTGCCAACCCCGCAATGACTGGTAACCAGGGAGTAAACCCGTCCATTAACCTTCCAAAATATTCTCCCGAGTTCTCTCCCTTGGACCATAACGGAAAAGGAAGTGCACATCCGGTGTCAGCGGTTGTTATAAATCCCGCATACATCCCTAAGATCAAGCCGAGAGTGGCTGGTGTTGAAAGAACCAGCGGAAGTGAGTAATCCACCACTTGTGTCATTATTTTACAAGCTACTTTACCAACTTTAAAACACGCGCCGCTACAAAGAATACCTACAGACGCTACAATCAAAGGGAGATAACTGTTACACTTTCCAAAATCTTTCACGGACGTTAACTCAACATGTCCAATCCCTGAAAACAGTTTCGCTCTGTCTTGCTTGAAATAAACTGACTTAACGCAGAGGTCCTGGGCATCTTCACACACTAATCCGTATATTGCTGTAGGAACCAAAATCGTCAGAATGAGGTTCCAAAAACTGCTGTAAAGCGTTAGCTTCGTTCTACACTTTCTCATTTGTCTCGCTAGGTATCTAATCCCGGTAGAATTTTTGTCCCCCTCATAGATAAAGTTCTCCCACCAATACACACTGATGAAGACAGGAGCAACAATCATACAGACGATTAGAACGAGCTCTGTGTCGTTATGTTCAATAGTCTTATTTACGTAATACACCCACAAGCCTGCATAAAAATAAACACGTGTGTTAGATTTATAAACATAATTACGAATTATAATGACTCATAGAAAAAAAAGCATGCTGAAAATCCAACCTTTCTCAAAATATTGCATTCTACAAAACCCACTAACTTATTACCCACTCAAAAACATAAATAAAAATATACAAAAAAGTACAATATAAATTTCATGGTTGAAGACCATTATACGCACTTTTTTACATAACAAAGTAATGTTTATAATCCTGAAGTAATCAAGTGTTCAGTTGTGCAACTGATAGTGAAGGCGTGAAATCACGAGCCCCTCACTTCGAATTAAGGACTTCGAATCTTATCCGGGACCGGACAAAACTTAAATGTGAGGAAGCTCTCCACTTATCGAACTGAAGGTCGCCAATTACACCTAGTTATAAGCATTGGGCCTTCTTCTTTCATCGTTAAACATGGATCGTCGCCAAATGACCCTAGCGGTTGTTTCGACGTTAAACCCCAGAAAGTAAGATTCAAAATTCATAAAATAATTACCGATAGCACAAAGTTGACCCAAGACTCCAACAATGCTCATAAGTCTAATGAAAACTTTCCGTAAAAAAGATGGCTTTTCCATTTCCGTCAACTTTTTCATTGGTCCAACAGTTGGGTAAAAAATCTGCAACCATGGACAGTTTTTGTTACAAAACATTCACTTGTAAGGAACAGGTATTTCAAGCAAGCAGCCTTAACAGTACAGACGAGAATTTTTTAATGTGGATACTGAAATATGAGACAGAATGCAAGACAAGATCCAATCATTTTGGGTCTTTGTTTTTACGTCATTGACCAACAGTTACTACGCAATAAAACACGATCAGCTGATTCATAAAGTATTATTGACTCTTTTCCCATCAGCAGCTGAATATTACACATTACAGTGGAAACCCTCTAAACCGGTTCCTCTATAAACCGGTTTCCCTCTAAATCGGCTAAATGTTCTGGTCCCGACTTCATTACCATATAATTAAAAAATCCCCTCTTAACTGGCATCCCCTCTAAACTGGCCAAATGATTAAGAGGGGTTTCACTGTATTCGCGTCAATATTTTACAACATATTTCTAACAAAATACCTTTCAAATAGTAGTTTAATCATGAGATTGAAAACAATGCATGCAAGATGTTTGTTATACATGTATTTATTCTTTAACATTATGCTGGATTTTTTATCAATGTGATTTTGATCTAGTGTATAATTACAACTTGTATTTTGACGATGTACATGTATGTAATGTGTACATGTGTAAATAGATTTCTGCTCAGTTCTGTTCTGGGTTCGAGGTTATAAAACTTGAGATCGGTCTCTGAACCCAAATCTCATATCTTATCTTTTAATGCTTCAAAGTTAATTATGATCAGACACGAATGGTATCACTGATACATTATTCTCACAATATTATTGACTTGAATAATATTCCATCATTAATCATCTCTATCTTTCTAACCATAATACTTTGAGAATAGAATTGAGATTTGAGCTCGGAGACTGTTCCCAAGTTTTATGACCTCGGAGCCTTTTCGGGTGAAGAAAGGCAATGCACAGTTAGTGGATTATTACCATGAGTTGACTTGAAGCCGGACAAACTTACCTTAAGTGTACCTGGTATAAATCCGATACAAAGGGTCATTAAAAGACCGGAAATGGGGTCAAAATGTGGAATCACGATAAACATCATGACGTTAACTCCAATAGAATGTATGGTTTCAATCAACAGAATCTGGAACAAAACAAAATAGTTGTCATGACAACATGCATATTTCTATCGTTCTCATATCATATAAATATCTCAATAAAGTCCTCTGTTTTTTGTTAACTGGAATGACGTAATCCATTTCCTAATCCCAATGAATTTATATCCATTTGCGTATTGTTAAGTCTTCGAGATAAAGTTTACTAAATAGATTGTCTCCCCTTAAATACGAATAAGTTGCTTGTGCAAATTAATGTAAAGATTTTTACCGAAAATATTGTTGCCCATGAAGGATTCGTCCTTCCAGCTTTCTGGAACAAAAGCCTCCAAAGGTTTTTCATACACGTGAAGAAATGGGGGGCCCCTGCCATCATAATTAGGGCCCAAATCCACTGCACGTTTGTGTTCGTCGTATTATATATAAGAGTCGAATTCAGAGTCTTTAGGGTAAAATGTTTGTCGTCGTCTGCGCTTTCCGCGGGGAAAATGTTGGCTGTTATGATGATAAAACAGATTTTAGCTATCACCGCTGTCCCGAGTGTGAGTAAAAACAGAAGAATGCAGACGATCAGTTTGGTGACTACAAACACCTTGTCCCAAAACTGTATGTCTGAAGTTGACATGTTGTCTTTCGATGTCTCCTGAAATCTGTCCCAGGACTTTGGTGTCTTCCTGTAAAGAAAATTCAACCATTTTGATTGTCATCTACAGTAAACCTCTCCCCGCGATATTGAGACCACCTTCAGGACCCGAAAAATCGGTCGTAATAATGAGATGGTCTCATTTTCATGTTGCGTTATAGGGGAGTTATTGAAAGCCGGTCTGAAAATAAGTGGTCGTTATTGTAAGGTGGCCGTAATATTGAGGTTTTCTCTATGTGAGGTTTTACTATATTTCTTAGAACAATTTCATTACAATATGAGCCTAAGTATTACACAATTTATTGTAAATGCCCTTTGTAGAGTATTCGCAATGATTGCAATCATCAACATCAAAGAGAGTCGAGTTGATTATCATGATAATAAAGGCTGGCGAGGTCATTGGTAACACAAAGCATGAGCCTTTTATTAAAAACGGGATGTACAAAGAGTGGCTATCTACAGTCTAGCGACGACAATGTTATCAAGCGACGTGATATCGTCCTGGACCCTATTCTGAATATCTTGTGAGCAGGACTATTTTACTTAATTTGATACTTCACAGATGAAGCGTTTAATGGCACTCTATTCTGTCTGTTAGCTTCACTTATTCTAAAATATTATGACATATTACATTTTGTATTGTCTAGACCTTCAGCTGCCATAATTGTTTCAATGGTGTCATCATAAAATTCACCGGCGTATATTTACAGTCAACACTTGCCAATACAACATAAACACTGACTTTTTGTAAAGGAATTCATTAACTTCAGACCAGTAAATAAGAGTTCCACAAAGCGGCGTCAACGCTCTTTGTGCTACTTAATAAGCAATTTTGACCAAATTCTTTGTTGAAAAGGGGCATAACTAAAAAGATATAACTTTCAGAGTAATGTCTTTTGTCTTGCATCCGCGCCTTGTCATGATAATCAAGTATTCCAATCCAAGCGTCGTGTTGATATCTTTAAAGTAATTGAGTAATGGGCTACATTAAAGTTTTTGCACGACAATGACAACGATGATGCCACAGCAAGCATAATAGCTCGATTATTTCTCCGAAACAAACGAGCTAAATTCAAGAAGAAATATCGTATCATACCCTTTCCTTGACGGTGATCTTGGTGCCGGCATACTGGTCGTTTGTTCTTGCAATTCATCAAAGCCTACTTTGAAATTCTTCCCTCCATTTGTAATATTACCATTACCTATCGGATCTTCAGTATAACCATCGGAAGTTCTGAAATAATTTGACAGAAAACATTCGTCTATGGCTACCACTAGTATTTGACAATCAGCTATCCACTTCACGAGTTTCGGTGAACCAGTATTCAATTAATTGCCATCAGTACAGCTATTTTAGTGGTATTACAAGCGACAACATTTGACATTCAACATATTTCTCTCCTTTCCATTATATCTACACTATCGTACTAAACCTGTCTTTACTTGCCCTTTAACAAAACGTTTTGCACCGCAATCGGTTCTCTACATAAAGACAGTGGACTGGTTTACAGTTTTAGACAATTCAGTAGACATTTACCTATCATCATCGTCAACATCAGACAGGGAACCAATCGAGGAATCACTGTTGCATTCTGGGTCAGATGTAAGATTATCTTCCGCGTCTTCCTGTTTCTCGAACGCGGGGTTCACGTGACCCGTTGACATTGTGGTCTGGAACGGCATAAATACGGAAGGTTGATTTCCACCGAAGAATTTCCTCGGAGGTGATTCTGTGGTTGATGTCGGTTCGGCCTTGAAATATAAACAATACAGCGCACTGTAAGCAATGCAAGAAAACGTACCAAAGGAAGAAAAGGAGAATGGCAGGAAACATCGTCTTTATGCCCAGTTGGTGTTTATTTAGAGAACAATTTGGCTTGCAAAATCATTCTTTGTGCACTAAGTAGAGAAGTTTGTTTGTATGCTGGAATTAATTCACAAATGATCGTTTATCCAGTTTTAAATTGTATATGTCTGAATTTTGTCAATAATACTTGAACAGATTCAATCGGGTATGGGATGCATTGGTGTAAATCAAGGTACAATAAAAGTCAGTTTTAAGAACCCATTTGAGACCTAACGGACAATTGTTTTACGCATGAGAATGAAGTTGGCTCATTATTAATGTTGAAATACATAAAAAATAAGAAAACTTGTAAAGAAATGACAGGTCTTAGCATAAAAAATAGATAACAAAAAGATTATTATCGTTATGTATTTTAGTCCTTACGAGCATAATTTGAATGTATAACTCACCATACTAACTGATAACAAACGTGGCTCATGAATACATTGATATTTGCGTTTGAACATGTTAAACGATTATATCACTGTATTCATTGATAAAATAATTTTATCTTATAGCAATAGTCAGATGAGTTATGTGAAAATTACATCCATAAACAAACTTAAATGTAATTTCACAAAATTATCGCTTAGAACATACTAGTAAATATTATCTCCATGGAATTACTACATTTATGTTTTACGTTTAAGCAACATGTTCGTGTTTTACAATATACAAAATACACTAACCGTGTTTGTTAAAATTTTCAGTGACTGCGCGAGATCCGTTTTTTCATAATTAATCATTGATCATATTTTTTTCAATTTAGTATCCATTTGACAATCTATTCATTTTTTGTCTTTCTTTTCACTTCAGAGGTAATTCAGTTCTTTTAAGTTAGCTAAAGCCGAATTGGACTGTAAGTTAAATCATTTCAATAAATCAAACCATTTCAATAAATCACATCATTTCAATGAATTAAACCATTTCTATAAATCAAATCACTACCGGAAGTACAGACAGTCACGTGAGTAAAAGTAAAAAAAATACTCCAATATTCTTTGTGTAAAGTTGGTCATTATTTAGGGGTTATTTTGTTTACAATATCGATGCATATTTGAAAAATAGTGGCCTTAATTCAAAGGTGTACGTTATTTAAATTGGGACCTACTTGTAATCACTAACCCCTCACCACTGTGAGTTTGAATCCAACCTAGGACTAAATTTCACATGTGAGGAAGCTGTCCAGATAGCAAACGGAAGGTTCACAGTTTTGCCCGGAAGTATGTCTCAGGTCTTCCTTCACCATGAAGTCACTAAATAGCCCTGATTGTGGGTGCGACGTTGAACCCAAGTGAAAATAAAGTTATACTTGCACTAGAATCATGTTAGCACTTGGATGAAACACGGCTTAATTTAACTATTGAAACTGAACTTACTATAAATTAAATTATACTTTAGTTCTACAATATACAGCCAAGCCTGTGAACAAAGGCCATCCTTGGGAAAGACAAAATGTGTGGTCTTTATTCGGAGGTCAGTTTGTTCAAAATAATCAGTGACAGTTTTTTTTCAAAGAATGGCCTTTATTCACAGGATGGTCTTCATTCAAAGGTGACCGCAAACACAGGTTTGACTGTAGGTTAAAGTATACATTATGTATTAAACGATACATTATATATTAAATTATATATTATCCCCATTCATTTAGATTTTTTACAAATTTGTAGCGATATACAGCGTGTCATATCATTTTATTTTATGATAACAAAAACATTTGAATTATTATACAGTTATAAAAACTTGTCATACAGTTACGTTAAGATAATAACTTGAAATATTACTGAAATCGTATTGCCCATGTAATAAACGAATATAAATTGTAACCATTATCCACTCAATAAATACAGTGCAACCTCCCCAGAGCGGCACTCTCTTGAGCAACAACCTCCCTTCAACAACAGCATGATTTTTTTTCCTCTGTACGATTTAACTATTAAACTTTTAAACATTTTAACCTCTCTAGAGCAACGATCTTTCAACAACAACAAAATATTTCTTCTCCTAAAGGTTGCTGCTTTGGAGAGGTTGCACTGTATGACACGAGTATTGTATGCAAGAACATTTATGTGAATTATTTATTTATCTAAAAGCATATAAATTGTAACCAATAACTCACTTAATATATATCAAATATGTGCAGGAACATGTGAAAGGAAACAAATATGCACTTGGTTCACTTCGGACAAATATTTTCATTATTAAGTGTTGTTTCCATAAAAATGTAATCCAGCCACGTGTGTAAACACCAAGACACAGCCACCTGTCTTACGAACAATGGGCTGTGAATTATTGCAAAAAAATAAAAACAATGTAGAGTGAATTATGATTCAGAGCCCCTTAAAGTTGATTATGAGGGTTGTACAGTCAAATCTGTGAACAAAAGCCACTCTTGGGAAAGACGAAATGTTTACATTACTGACAGATGGCCTTTTTCCGGAGGTCAGTTTCTTCTCAGTAATCAATGGCGTTTTTTTTTCAAAGAATGGTGTTTCATAACACTTCACAAACTTTAAGCAAAATGGTGGCTTGTTTTACAACCGGAATGAACTTACTTTACACTCTTTATTTAGGCCGAAGATAATTTAATGTTTTTCCTGTATCAATTAATTAAAATCAAATATTCTTTTATCCTTATACATGTATTAGAAGTCACTTTCGGGTCGTTTTTTAAGGAAAGTTTGCTTTCATTCACAGTTGAAAATTTAAACAAAATTATTCGTGCGCTTTATCAGAGAGATTTAAACAAAGACTAACAACAGGATTGAATTCCCAATGCCAGGGATAAAAGCCAAAGCCATTCTACAATATTTCAAAACTTCCTTGTTCTTGTAAAACTGTGTTTAGTTTTTATTGATGAATATACAAGTCCTATTGTTGCTTCCCATTGATGAAGCCAGTTTGTCACAACACACACCCAGGGATATATGAATGAGCATAATAGGGGAGGCATCGTGGTCTAGAGGTAGAACGTCCTACCTCTGATCCGAAGGTCCTGAGTTCAAATCCCGGCTTCGACGGGTATCGTTCATGAACTTCACAATCGGACGCAGTACTGGTGTAATGACTAGGAATCGAGTGTGCTTAATATAAACAAAATTGCTTGGTTCGCAATCGAACTTATAATTAGTATGAACTCAACATAATATTTCATATCGTTGTTGGTGAGACACCTCCGGCTTTTTAGGGACAGGGAAGAGCTGGATAGAGCTATTGACCCTCTTTAAGTTGTACGGACAGCTTCATCTCATGTTAATTTTTCAGGAACCGGATGATATTTAAACTCGCGAACTCAAAGGGCTTGTTTTTACCGGTCAGATTACTCCAGCAACTCAAAAAAAAAATGGAGGCCCCGTCGTATAAATTAATACAGTGCAACCTCTCCGGAGCGATCCTCTCTTAAGCAACAACCTCCCTTCCACTACAGCATGATTTTTTTTCCCACTGTACAATTAATCTATTAATTTAACCTCTATATAGCAACAACCTCTCAGCAATAACATAATTTTGCTTCTCCTAAAGGGTGATACTTTAGACGGGTCGCACTATATTATGTATTGTAAATTACCGCAAACCTGTGGAAAGTGAATTATGTGAATTTGAATCAGATCTAATGTTTTAATCTGTTTTGAGTATTAGAAAAAAAAATTTAAGAAAATGGCCTAAACATATCGCCTAGTTTTAACTGTGTAATAATTGAAAACTAAATCAAAGAACAAATCACAAAGTTAGAGATATTTGAGGAAGAGCGTGTGTCAATCAGTAGGACGCAGAATTCGGGTATTTGGTTGTAATCCTGCTTGGAACGTCCTTGAGCAGGAAAATTATCTATGATTTTGCTCCGCTCAACCCAGGTGTAGTGGGTACTTACTTAAAAGAATTCAGCCGAAGGTGCGTGGTAGCTTAGAGAGGAGTCAAGTGTTAACGGACAACTTATAAACCAACGTTTGTCGCGACCATGACTCAGTGGTTAATGCGTTGGACTTGTAACCCGGTGATCCGGGTTCAGATCCCGATCGCGGCAGGTTATATCCTTCTATGAGAATTTGATAAAAATGTAGATTTTTCTCCATATGTAGAGAAGTTGCCGTCTCCTTGTGGAAGAGTTAGTTAGGACTGGTTAGAATACAATCCAGGAAAATTGGTTAGGTGAATCGGCCGCGGTATATAACTGAAAAATTGTTGAAAAACGGCGTTAAACCCAGTGGAAAAAAACAATGTCCAGGGATTAAAGTGAAAAGACGGTTGAATATGATACTCATATTAAGTAACCGATTTCAACTTTTTTAAATTTTACCTTTATTTTACCTTCCAAATATGAAACATAAATGTGTGAAACCATGTTGCGCGGTTTATGCCAAAAAGCAGGAAGTAGGTGATTTAAATAAATCTTACTTACCATTCTAACTTATAATAATTTCAAACTTGATCTCTTAATGTCCCATTAGATTATCACTAATCACGTGTTTTGATAATTTACACCCTTGAAAAACCATTAATCATACAATCCCCTTTCTAGAATATCTCACAAAAGCTTGAAGTAGTTATAAATTATATTCTTGTACCCAATTTAAATATAGTTGATTTAAAAGCTCCAGAACTTCTGTTTGAAAGAAAATAAAACATTTCGTATTCTAATTCTTCAGACAATTTATGGCCACTACTCGGAGTAAAGCGGTGCATGATAGTTTTATATGCAAGTTCATACGTCGCTCAATGAGATAGTTAACATGTAGGCTATGGTTTGATAAGATAACGCCATGAACATTTCTCTTTTGTTTAAATCTAGTGTTACAGAAATTTGTATCGGGCTTAACCCTGTATTTTCAACCGGATTACGTTTGTGTACGATGCCAGGTGATCTAACCAGTGCCAGGCCGCGACCGTGGTCCAGTGGTTAGTGCGCTGGACTTGTAACCAGGCGATTCAGGTTTAAATTTCGGCCGCGGAAGGTTATACCCTTCTATAAAAAATTGATGAAAATGTCGATTTTCCTAAATATATAGAGAAGTTGCCAGCTCCATGTGGAAAGGTAAGTTAGCACTGGTTAGTATACAGTCCAGGAAAGCTGGTTGGGTGAATAGGTCGCGGAATATTTATAACTGAAAAATTGTTGAATTACGGCTTTAACCCACTGACAATGTCACATAAAAACATACCAACCAGTACCCGCATTGTTTCCTTGCTCCATTAAAAAGCAATTTCTTACTACCAACGCGCTTTATGAGTCAAAGATAGAAACCAAGTGGTTCTTGAATGCAAATTTTGACACAGAATCATGCTTCACTTCCTGGTACTGAACTGAGAATATACAGTAACAAGTTTCCAGTATTGCGATAACAAACGTTCTTTCGCAGCATGGAACTTCAACTGGGCAGGCAAGAAGCATGTCTGACATCCCAGCAGCGACAAAATGTCAAAACACAAATATGCTTATGGTCGAATATTTAAGATTAAAATAAAAACTTCTTTTTTCGACGACAATTTCATACCATTAAGATATGATTAGGCCTGAAAAATCCTTGTTTGAATGTACTTGACCAAACAAAAGGATAGGCGGACCGCAGTCCTGACCTTTTCTATTTTTTCTGAACAAACCTTTCGAACTTTGGTAATGCGATTCGTCTCCAAATATTCTCGTACTTCGGAACATGCTGTTAGGAAAATTTAGGCTCGGTGCTGAAAACTAGGATCGGTCGGTTAACCGGAAACATAACTATTATTCTGGCTTAGGCAGGGTTGGATTTGAAAGGTTCCACTGCACATGCACTTTGGTATAAATCATTATGGCTACAGAAAAATGAGCATACTAAAAAGCATATACTTTTTGTCACGTTTATCTAGGTTAGGCTCATACCATGATATTATCAGTAGACACATGTATTCAGCAAATAAAACAAGTTTGTAATCTATGAGCGTAGTTATCGGAAAACAAGTACTTAGTTATTCAGACGAAGTTAGATTAAACATACTTCTCGCAGATAACTCCAATGATTCGTTAAATAATAATTTTACATCAGACGTCAAGCAAGATTTCACTACGACATGTAAAAATTTAATTCTAATCTAATATCATAAGCTGATAATCAGAGTCTATGTTCGCAGTTGTGTGGACGTGGCGGTATCGGGCGCCAAACTTGAGCCCGGCGCTCTCTCCTTGACAGCGATACTTCTTGTTGGGGATCTGTATTCAAACGTTTTGCAAGATTACGCTATTCATAGAAGCTTAAGGCCTAGTTGAATCATTTCCTCAAGATTTTACTATAAACTGATTCAGCGTTAATTCTTAAGACACAATCCCTTGATTGTTAATTTCTGTTGTTTTAAGATTGACCCATACACGGATGGCTGTTTTTTTTAAATTGTTTCCCAACTTAGAAATTATGTGGTAAAGCTAGCATCAGCTTAATGAAGGAGATGTGATATGTTAGTACCGCATGTATTAAATCATCCACGAGGACCCGTTTAAGACAAAGACCGCCGTACTTACAAGAAACTGATATACGGAGTTTTACTAATTCAAAATAACAAAAATATATTCCTCAAAGTTTAACCCCTTGTCTCATACTACCGAATTTCCCCGCATCCGAAACAGACGACTTTTGAAAATATAGTGACAAAGGAAATCGTTGCTTACAATGAGTAATGGCTTCTTTTGCCACAATGTTTCCACTCTGTCAGAGAGAAGTAACCCAATTTTCTTAAATAAATTGATGTTTTGTATATTAGCTTTGAATTTGTGAGAGTCCAAAAAATGCTTATGAGGCGAAGGGTTTATTGTTAGTTTTAAGCCCTGTACATTGTAACTGTTTTATTGCTATAATAATAATAATTATTAATCATCTACAAAACTATCCAAGACAATTTACCTCAGTAAACGAGATTTTTTCTTTCAGTAAAAATCCAATGGATAAATCACTGATTCTGCTTATACGAGTGTTCTACACCACAATATATGATTAAACTTTAATATGTCATTTACAACTAAGATAATGATCAGTGTGACGGAGTTTCCCTTTCCGGGAACCAGACATGATAATTTGAACTGATAGCAACATGATAGATAATAATATGTATATATGGTAATATATGAATGATTAGATATTATTAGGATCTGTCAGTTGGCCGTAACTATATTGAGATCTAGTTATACACCAGTAAAACCTCACGTAACGACCACCCTAATATTACGACCACCATGTCACAATGACCACATATTTTCGGACCGGCTTTCAATAGTTTCCCCATGATTCAAATAATTCACCTTGATAATGAGACTATCTCATTATTACGAATGATTTTTCGGGTTCTTAAGTGGTCTCATTATCAGGGTTCTACTGTATTACAAATATTGCATTGAGTGAAGATTAATTAACCCGCTTGTTAAGTTTTTGCTGTTTTCCTTTTCCAACCACGAGATTGTCGCTAAATTCTTGATTTCAAATTTTTAGACTGGTTTTCACATTTAGACTGTATTCATGTTATAAACGACTGGTTCTTTTCAACGAAATGGAGTTTTTAGTTATTTTACGAAGGTTTCCGGAAATACCCGATGTTTTGCAATCTTCGTATGATTAGATTAATGAACCGGGAAGTATCTTTTATGCTTTTTATCACTTCGTTATCAATAAATCAAAGTACCGAGTTATTTCCCTCCTGCAAGGTTCAAAGTTTTGGCAAATAAAATTTCAACTGTTTGTTATCATCTAAACGCTTGTCAATCACATGTTTTAATCATGAAACAATCGAACACTCCATATAAATTTAGTTGCTTGTTTTAAATGTTGTCATTCGTCACTCTTAAAATCTAATCTTTTTGGGCGAATTTTCAAATAACACCGCTAGGAAGTTGCTTTGTAATGATCTAAACAGCCGCACGTAACACTATATTAAGTATGGAGTGTTGTCACATTATTTGTCCAACGCTATGAGTGATGTTTTCAAAATTTGTTAGACCATTTTCTAAAGTATGTGTGCATTGGTTCCAATTTATTCATATTTATCTTTTCAATTCCTTTCTATGCGAACAATTTTCGCCTTTGCATTGTTCTTAGCGTCGTTTCCTGGACTATAGCGTCTACTTCTTGTTTTTAGCGTCGTTTCCTTGACTTTAGCGTCTACTTCTTGTTTTAGCGTCCTTTCCTTGACTTTAGCGTCTACTTCTTGTTTTTAGCGTCGTTTTCTTGACTTTAGCGTCTACTTATTGTTTTAGCGTCCTTTCCTTGACTTTAGCATCTACTTCTTGTTTTTAGCGTTCTTTTCTTTACTTTAGCGTCTACATGTTTTTAGCGGGTGAATATCTATGGTGCAGTACACTTTAGTATAGGTAATTATTTAATATATATTTACAGGAACTGTTTTAATAGGTAGTGTGTGTGTATCAATAAGGCAGAAATAAATAATTAGATAAAATATACAAATTAATAAAACTACTACTTTGTGCGTTTGTTCATTTGTATTTTTATTCATTCATTTATTTTTTTTGCCTTAATCTATGCCAATGAACACCGTGTCAATTTATAAATTCACATTTCACTACACAATATCTTACATTTGAATTATTGTCTTAGTTAACGAATGTCACGTTTCATGAAAGGTACTTGCGATTCAAATATTCCGGGCGGGACGCGGGGGGGGAATGAATCATTATCAAAGGTAGGTGGCGCTGTTTGCATTGGCGAAATTCTTCTAACCTTATCAATTTCGAACGACTTACATGTATTTCCAATGAGTTTCACCGTTAATCATATCAGAACTTTAAACGAGGCTTCAAGGAAATCTTAATCATTAAACGGAACGGAAAAGGTAATCCTTGTTAAGTTAATAATACAGTAAAACCTCACATAGTGACTATCTCAATATTACGACTACCTTGTTATAACGATCACTTATATTCGGACCACCTCTCATTGACTCCTCTATATTTCAACTTGACAATGAAATCACCTCATTATTACGACCATTTTTTCTGTATAGTACGCTTGACCCTGGCATAAATTCTGAAGATCAATTAACTCGTACACTTTTTATGGACGACGGTTTGAAACCCAAAGCAAATTAGACAGAAAGTAATTAATAAAGGAATATAATGTTGTTTTTATGTGACATTGTCGCTTGCTTTAACGCCGTTTTTAAACAATTTAGCCGGCTCCTTGTGGAAGGGTAAGTTAGTACTGGTTCGCATACAATCCAGGAAAACAGGTTAGGTGAACCGGCCGCCGTATATAACTGAAAACTTGTTGAAAAACGGCGTCAAACCTCAGTGAAAAAAATACACAGCACGGCATCGTAAAATGAACAGGATTTAATTAAACACAAAAAAATGCTTTTTTATCAGCCTTTCTGTCGTACAACTTGAAACTTATTGCTTGTATCAAATGCCTTGGTAAACACAATTCCTTTATTAATGTCTATCCCCTAGGCTTAAATACCTTCTATTACAGAAATAAAGAACAAAAATGTCTGTTCTATATTATTAACCCTACTTGACAATCCCAAAAGCCGAACAAAGTCTACATTGTCAGAATATTGAATATTTTTACCTATATGTACAATAAAACATCAATTTACGAAAACTTCATTGCAACTATTTGTAATTGGTCAAAGGCTTTATTCCGATCAAACCGATGAACTTGTAAACTTGTATTTGTCTCACACTACTATTGTATTTTGGAGGCATCGTGGTCTAAAGGTAGAGCGTCTGACCTCTGATCCGAAGGTCCTGAGTTCGAATCCCGGAACTTGTCAATTCCATTTTTCGACACAGTGTAGTGCCCATGAAGCGGACTCGAGCGGTTTTAATACAAGCAAAAGTGCTTATTTCATAATCGAGCTAAATAATTTAGTATAAACTAACTTTTGTATTTTAGGAATACAACAAGCTAGATCGTAGGTAAATTAAACCAAATACAAACAGTCTGGAGTATTTTATCAGTGTTCAAACTCAGACATTCCAAATATTGGAAAGCTACGGAATCCTATAGCGTCCACAATAAATTCCTCTAGTACTACGCAATAATTATCGTTTTAAATTCAATAATTATCACCCGATTTAGAAATAAGAAACATTTATACCTGACTTAACCCATCAGGTGATAATTATCGCCTTTAAAACAATAATTACCGCGTGGTACTAGCGAAATTTAATGTGGACGCTATAGGATTCCGTAGAAAGCAGTCCACATTGCAACGATTAGCAACGTGGTAACATTACATTCACTCAATAAACCGAAACAAAAAGTTTATCGTGTCCGCATATTTCATTGACTTTCTTTTGTTGCGCTATGTTTGTTACTAAAAACAAAGCCACACAACAGTAGAATATTTAGGGGAAGTTTATTCCGGGATAAGATATGAAAAAAATGCTGAGTCATTGCACTCGATAAACACCTCATCGATTGGGCATGCGCTGTCCCATAAAATGACCATTTGTCGTCTGGTTAAAGTGAGGATTATTTTGAATAGTTGAAACATTCCACGCAAATGACTTCATAACAAGGAATTTGCAACTAATAATTAAATCAAGCTTTATTAGGCGTGTTTGACATAAACATAGCGTACAATTATTGGTCGTTGTTGTTGTTCATTTTTTTACAAGGGTTTTAATGTCACACCAACGGCCAAGGTCATTTGGCTACCTTTTCAACTGTAACGGTGGACACAAGGTGTACACCTGGATAAAACCACTGGCCTTCCTTAATCTGGCTGGGCAGCTTTCTCTCATTGTTGATGTTTTAGTTAAAATGTCACATCGGTGAATAAAACGAGTACATGTCCTTAATTATTACTGTTTTGGCACGTTCCTTTTGTCTAAACTCGGGGCTTAATAGCTTATCGGTGAATCGTTGAAAATGCATTCGAACATTTACGAAAAACAATTCGTGTATCTGGGGCTTATTCGTCTGAGAGTTTGTTAAAATCTTATCATAAGATTGATGAAAATCTAACAATTTTTATCTTGCAAACCTACCAGATTTTTTCACTTGCGAAGTGGTCCAACACTTATTTAGTCTGGCAATTGTATTCAAAATGTAAGTATGATTTTTTTCGGTATTGAAATACATGCACTAATTAATCACATGATTTAGGTGACCTTGACCTTCCCGCAACCCGGAAGAAAGTCGATAAAAGTCACACGACCATAGATTATATCATTAAACAAATAGAGACGAGATTATTTCAGTTCGTCACCAACAATTCTCGTACCTATAAGCAATGGATGTCAAATACGAGCAGACACACAGTATTGTTACCTATTGTTACACAGTCAAACATGCGGACAAAGGCAAAGGTCATCCTCCGGGAAGTTGTAAAAGTTGCTATTGTTGACAGGTGGCCTTCACTCGGAGGTCAGTGTAACTGAGATTAAATTTCACTCGTAAATTTATCATTAGTTCGAAGGCTTCAATCTTTTGTGTTAAGAAAAAGGATTTTTTGATTTTTGTATGTATTATTTTCAAAATGTAAGAAAGAAACATTAATATCAATTTGAGCGAAATTAATTAAAGTAAATGCCAAATAGATTCATGTCTTTTTTCCTTCTAGACTTAGCAATTAGAAAAACGAGACAAATCATCAGTATTTAGGTCAGGTTCAAAGGTTAAATGATTCAGCTTCAGGTCACATGATAGCAGGTTGGACGTAAAAAAACCGTAAAGATTACAAAATGTTAACATTGTATTTCTTCTCTTGGGTTTGACGTCGCACCAACAACCAGAGTCATTTGGTGACTTTTCCAGCTTTAATGGTGTAGGACTCTGAGACCCCGGGTATACACCTAAATAGAACCACAGAAAACTAGCTAGACTTCTTCCTCACATGATATATTTTGTCTAGGTAGGATTCGAACTCACAGCGATGAGGCGCTAATGATTAATAGCCAGAGATTTTCACCAAAAACCGCCTTCATCCTTGGACAACTCAAATCAACACGCATGCGCAGTCAGTAAAACAAAAAACTTGATCGATGTGCATTCTGTTGCGTTGACAAGATAAAACGATCAAGTGGACTTTGGTTAATATTGATTTAGTCTCTGAAATCTTTATCTGATTGTTTGACAAGATATTACAAAAAAACTTGTCATAAGCCGCCAGAATAGCATAAAAAATATTGATCAGTTATATTCTGCTCAAGTAAATGGATTGTTATGACTTGTGTATTAAAATATCTAGATAAAAGCATTCATTTTTTTATCAAATTTGTGTCAATAAACCTGTGATTAACAATTTCAGCTTAACCTCTCCAACACAAGACCGTTTGGAAGAAGCAAAATTATGTTGTTGGTGAGAGGTTGTTGCTCTGGAGAAGTTAAATTTATAGTTAAATCGTACAGTGGGGAAGAATCATGTTGTTGTTGAAGGGAGGTTGTTGCTCAAGAGAGGGCCGCTGTGGAGAGGGTTGCACTGTATTTTGTTGCACGCATTTCTTTCAGACGAGTGAAAGGATGAACAACCACCGCAGACGAAAATTGAATGCAAGCTCTTCAATTATTTTCCGTTAAATTGAACATCTTTGTTAATTCCGTCTTGGGTTGTTAAGATATTCATTGTCAATTCTTCCAGGGGTTATGAATGTAAGATGCATCTATTCGTTTATTTATCAAAGTCAGGGTTGACCAGAATTAACGAAATATCCTTTGATGAAAAACAAATCCGTTTACCCACCAGTGCCGTAGCCAGACCCATATTTGGACCGAGGCAATCTAGGGGGATCCGGGGGCATGCTCCCCGGAATTTCATTTTACTAAAACCTAACATTTTTTGCCCAAATTTTAAATGAGGCACGCGCCTCTGTGTGCCCCATTGTAGATATGGCGATGCCCACATTTTGAAAGTTAATCAGATATAGTTTATACATGTTCAGCAATTAGCCGCTATAATAAGCATGACAATATATGCAAACATTGCAATAGATCATTTAGAAAATGACGGGAAAATACGACGGGATAATTCGCGCAAATTTAACATTTAACTTAAGTATTTTCTGCAATTGAAATAAACGATCATACTTAACAATATCCCATCAGTGTCGTGCATAACAACGTTCGAGTGTAAAGCCTTATTTTCAAAGATAATGGTAGGCAGTATTCTGACCGTGAGGTTAAAATAAATTTTACTTCAGTGTTATGTCGTAAAATTTATATGTCGTAAAATACTTGCGAGAAAGTTTGATTTGATTAAAGGCAACATGAGGAGAAAAACAAGGACACTGGATAAAAAAATTACAGAACAGAACAGTAGTTTATTTAGACGTTTACAGTCATATATGTACATACATACACATTAAAATATAAATTTTAACTTATCTTATGCTGTTTGTTTTTATAAAGAATTGTATGTTATTTAAAGTAATTAAGGTTTATGTGGCTAATAAGAATGAGCTTATCTTTGATAATAAATTTCAAACAGTATGAAATACAAATAATGTTTCAAGCATAATTCTATAACGAATTTTAAATACATAACTGTTTTTTTTTCTGAATTCCACCTCAGAACGAATAGTTACCCAAATATTCGCAGTTGAAACTTGTCACATAAACTGTTTTGTGTACATAAATATATTTTATGTTTGTTTGCTGTTTGTGTTGATTCTGTCAGGTAGCATAATGCCAGAGACTTTGTTCATTTATATTTAGGGGACCTGTTTGTACGGTGGACGTGGTTGATGCAAGTACTGTGAAACCTCTCCAAAGCAACATCTTTTGGGAGAAGCAAATTCATGTTGTTGTTGAGAAGTTGTTGCTCTAGAGAGGTTACAATAATAGTTAAATCGTACAATGGAAAAAATCATACTGGAGGGAGGTTGCAGCTCAAGAGAGGGGTCGTTTGCACTGTTGCACTACATTTAGCATACAGGCCTTGTACTAGGAAACGACAAAACCTGAACGTTCCGCAAAGTCGCAAGAAGTTCAATTAATCTTTCAGTTCATACCCCACCCACTCATTATAATATTAATATGTCTGATATATATTCATAGTGAGTCTAGCTACAGTCATGTGCGTTATAACGGGATTGTAAATTATTTAAGCGTCAAAGTTTGAAAAAAATCTGTACAAGCATTTTGTCAAAATACAAATATCTACTGACAGGACATGCTGGGTCTCCGTGACTGGGTGAAGTGTTCTTATCAGCCGTCGCTAATCAATGTCATTCGAATTACATACAACTTGGTGCATAAAAGAGGGACGTATCGAAAGTTTTAAGTGGTGCGTGAACGAGGGATGTATCGAAAGTTTTAGATAATAAATGAACGATGGTTGTAAATGGTTCATGGCCGAGAGTTGTATCGAAGGTATTAGATGGTGCATAAACATTTAAAAACAAAGTTTTAACGATAAATTTCGAAATTTGTTTTAGAATAAATTCTTTAAATTCTTAGTTTGAAATTCACTGTGAAGGGGACACCAAGGTAAATAAAATGAAATTCAGTTTCAACTTTAAAGTTTGGTTACATAATTCACATTTCCTCTCAGATCGTTGAATTTTATTGTATCTTCCATTTCCAATGACCAAAATCGTATTTTTTTCTACATGACTGATGGCTCAAGTGTAGGCTTTTATGACTGAATGTTCATACATCATTAAAATCTTTGATATACACTGAAGATTTATTTATTTGTAGTAAATAACAAATGAAAAGGAAACATGAACTCTAAGTCACTCATGCGTAATCTTGCATTAATAAGTAAATATCAGAATTTACTAATTGACGATATTACGAAATACAGTGAAACCCCTGAAGACCGGATTCCCTGAAAACCGGAATTCTCTGAAAATCGAACTACTTTTGAAGTCGCATTTTTTCTCTTCTGTAATCAATAGTTCTATGAAAACCGGAATTCTTAGAAGGCCGGACTTTTAGCCCAGTCCGGAAGGGTTCCGGTTTTCAGAGGTTTTACTGTACATGTATAGTTATTTGAATTGGTAATCACAATTTAATTAGCAAATATTTTCCCATATGCAACCATTTTACAACTCCCATATTTTTAAATATGAAATAATACTAAAGAGAGATTTATTACGGTAATATTTATTACGGTAAAATTTGAAATATTAAGCGATTGTCTAGATAAGGGTGTATCATAAATAATGTCATGCATGTTTAGTAGACATTTAATGAATACACGTATGCACCTGTGATGTTTATTTTGTTATATGAAATATCAATGTAATCTTTTTCCATTTGTTTGTTTCACAAATACTGAATTAAACACTCCTTGTCATCTTTTTCATATTGTCATCAGAAAATATTACAGTGGAACCCCTCTAAACCGGCCTAGACCGGGACCATATCATTTAGCCGGTTTAGAGGGTATTTTTTAATTATATAGTAAGGCCATACCAAATTGCGTCTATGTTTGGCGTAACATCAATGTTCAAAAACCTATCTAGCTATCCGGAAAAAAACAAACATGTACCTCAGGAAAAAAAAACAAATTTACTACTTAATTGCCACAAAATATTAGCTTCTATCAAAAGTTCAAACAGTCACTCAGTGAGAATAAATATGTTTCATTTCTTAAATCAAAAGATAAGTATAAAATTGATAGATTTTGACGACCGGAAGGCATAATGATACCAAGCAAATCGTTCCATCATGTAATGGTTCAATAAAGATATTTCAAATGATCAAATATTTAATATTACGATATATTTTTTTTTATTTGACTCAGGTGATCAAAACCTTTCCGTTCGCGGACGCTAAACATAGATACGATTTGGTATGGCCTAGTGAAGTCGGGGCCAGAACATTTGAATGATTTAGAGGGAAACCGGTTTGGAGGGTTTCAACTTTATTTGTTTGTTTTATGTGACTTATTGTCACTGGTGTTTAGCGCCGTTTTTCAACAATTTTTCAGTTATATACGGCGACCGGTTCACCTAACCAGTTTTCCTGGACTGTATACTAACCAGTACTAACTTACCCTTCCACAAGGAGCCACATATGGAGGAAAATCGATATTTTTATCAAATTTTCATAGAAGGGTATGACCTACCGCGACCGGTATTTGAACCCGGATCTCCGGGTTACAAGTCCAGCGCGCTAACCACTGGACCACGGCCGTGGCTTATTTCCACTTTAACACAAAAATAACTTGAGCAAGCAAGCTTCATAAAATCGCCATTCCTCTGTATTAGAGATACGTGAACATCTATTAAAGTAATTTTGATTTGAAAAATCTTACTAAATTACACCAGGGAAAAATATTTCTTCAGTATATGCAGCGTATAATACATTAGACATGCGTACAAAGGCACACAATGTACAAGACTCAAAACTAACAGTTAAAGAGGTCGAGTGCCGTGAAGATGGAACTCCCACTAGACACGCTAAAATTTCAAATAGTAGAAAAAAAAATCCATTTAAGGATTGTACGATTGACGGAAACTAGATGTGAAAATGTACTCGACGCGCTAAGAACCCAATGAACACAGAATACAAAAGAGTAAATAAAAAGTAAACTAAATGTACAACATATAGAAAGTTTCAATGCTAGTAAAAAGATGTTCCTTTTGTATCAAGTCACCAGCCTACTAGATAAGAGTTTGCACGTAAGAATTTCAAATATAACATGTTTTCGTTGCCACACAAATTTAATTCATTAAAAATAAGCGAATTTGGCTTAAATATACAAAATAATTGAGTACAAAATTAATAAGTGAATTACATCCACTTTTTTGTCATTCGCATGACACGCTCCATTTTTAAAGTAAAAACGACCAGGACAATGGTCTTTTTTAACAGAAAATAAATTAAGCCATCCATAAAAAATGTTGGTTGCGGTTTCGCAACCTAACCTTTAACAGTGGGTAGGTAGGTAAGCCCTTTTTATTAGGATATTATTCTTGTACTGAAAACAAAAAACTTGAATAATTAACAAAACTTTTTTTGTCGAAATCGGTAAAAACAATTTGGGGTCAGGGGAATTTTGAATGAGTCGGTCGCATAACTGGACTATGGGATATTGGGTCTAACACATATAAATTCGTAATAATGGATTAAAGTGTTATTTATCCTATTAAATTATTATATGATTATGAATATCTATTTTATTTGAGAAGTTATTTTAATAAATGTTAATTATAGTGGTTATACTTCATTATTATAATTAATATAAGATCACAGAATCACGGCTACTTATGAGTCCTGTGACACAAGCTAACATTTTTTTAAATGAAGGCCTTATTCACACCAACTTACCATATTGCCGTATATGGTCCCGAGTCTGTCTTTCTCTTCAGTGGCGCTCATATCGTTATTAAATACTTGGTATTTATTTTTGTTCATCCTTTGTATTCAGATAATATGGTTCTGAATTTAAAAATAAAAAAATACATTAAAATAAACTCCCAGTTTACGCGTTAATTGGACGAAAGATTCGAATCGGAGGAAAAGATGTGAAATGATTGGAAACAGTCATTAATCGTTGACTTAATTGAAATTCATTGCGTCATTTATAATAATCATTATATAATAACTTTATTTTTCGTTTTAATGCCCGTCCTACGAAAAAAGACCAATTTCTTTAATCCTCCGCTCTCGATGAATTACCTTTTTAGAAATAAAATGTCGGGGTCGATGCGATCAGCGAAAAATGAGAACTGGGTCAAAATGAAACTTGGCCGAGGAGTTCCAATTATTGACCAACTAAAACCAACGTTGTGAATTGCGGTTAAAATAATAGTGGTGTCCATGTGGGTTCGACTTGTGACAAAAGTAGAAGGCAAGAACATCAAGAAATTAATAAGTACATATATTGGGCTTGAAATTCTATTATTCATATTTTCCGACAAAAAAATAAATCTGTTTTACGACCATGTTGTGTCTCACGGTTCGTGAAACAAAGAATAAAAAGATAAAAGACCCATAATAATAATAATGGCGAAAATTGCAAGTTCGGACCTCAGTTTTTACTATAAAACGCACCTGTGGGTTTTCGCATATATTAAGACGAAGCATGGAATAATTTCTTTTAAAAGCTATAAAATGAAACAATCGTAAATGTTCACTAATTGCATATATATGTATCGGGATTAAAATGCACGTCAAAAAATGTGATTCAATATCACAAAGTCTCGAAGTTTTTAAAATTTCTTTCAGACAAATTTTATACTTGAAACGATTTCTATATCACAATTTATAAACAAAAAAAATATTGGAGATATGACACAAAATTTCAGATAAGATAAAAATATAATCGATGACATGAATTAAACAAGTACTCACATTCTCCATATTACGTGTTACATCACATATTCCGATACTGTGGAATTACTCTGATAGCGCAACTTTTTTATATTCTACGCGTGATTTAATCTCTTAATATATCTTAAAAATAATGAACATAAGATTTGATTTTAGTTCAGTTATCGAACGAATCGAGTGACAAATGAATTGCAGCCAACAAACATGCGCACTACTTTTATGGAACTGCTATTGACGACAAGGAGGTGTGTGTATGTAGGGGGGATTTTGAGATAACACAAACCCTTATCTCTGTTTTAAAACGAGTTACGTTCGTTTTTCATGCTTCCTGATTAACTGTACCCTCGTTTTGTAAATCAATGAATGTCATGTATAGTTTTCGTTACGTCTAAAGTGGAAGAATTGAGTGCGAGAAGGGCCTGTATTCATCATGATAAAATAGAAGACAGGTACCTGCTTACACTGGTCCATTTAACTGTAACACCAAATCATTCAAGTGCATGAAGAGTCAATCCTGTAAACAAAGGCCACTATTGGGAAAGACAAATAGTGGTCTTCATTGATAAATTGCCTTTATTCCGATGACAGTTTATTCTAAATAATCAATGACGGTTTTTCAAAGAATGACCTTCAATCACAGGGTGGTCTTTATTCGGAGGTGGCCACAAACACTGGTTTGACGGTAGTTTGTTTTAAATTCTGAGCTTGAATATTTTATTGCAATTTCGTCGTTCAGGCCATCGTGTGTAAGTGTATACTATGTATGTTTTGTGAAGAACTGTTCCATCAGTCAGTTTATCAGTTATATACAAGTAGTTCACTAAAAATGTTATACATGTATACGACTCTGGGGTTTGATTAGCACACAAATCAGGGGCTGATCAGAGATTCCCGAAAGTTTATTATAGGCCTACATGTACGTCAATGTCCATACCCGGAGCATATCGTTAATATGGATTTGTTGTAAAATCATGTCCTTTAAATTAACTTTTTAAACCGGATGAAACATTACGTAACATTGTCTGGTATCCGTTCTATGTTGCTAAAGAAATTCAACGGTACCGGTTTATGCGTAAAAACCTTCAGTACCCGAATGTTAGAACATGACACGCTGTCTCCACGAGGCTGCGACCGCGGTCCAGTGGAAAGTGTGCTGGACTTGTCAGACAGGATAATAAAGTTTTTACGGCATCCAAATTTTAGTGCCATATTGTAATTTTCACAACAGTGTTGCCAGAAACAATCCTTTTTTTGCTTAGGCCTTAGATATTAATACCAAGTAGTTAGAACTAATGAATCAGCCTGTATCGGTAACCTTGCGTGCTATTAAAGTAAAATTGAAAAAATAATATGAAAACCGTTTCTATCGCAACAGTTCTCCTTTTACATCGTCACTTTACATCATGGAAATGACAAGATGTGTTCAGTTTAACATTTATTTTTTGAAATAATCAAATATCTCTTGATTTGTGGGCGAATATTTGTCTTGTCTTTATTTTATTTATTCACGGTGCACCAAGTATTCTTACTAAATTTACCATGTCTGTTTATTAAAACGTGACTAAAGGCAAAAATAAATCTTTGATATTTCAATAAATGTCTGACTTATGTGTAGGTGGGTCATCAAATGAAAAACGAGTATCTACTGTGCATGCGCAATAAACGTACGAAGGCTGACATAGTCAAGATTTTTTAGATAGAAAAATAATGTATCGTAGTATGTCTATACCACGTGACTTTGACGTCAGTTTTTGGTAATACGGCAAATAAAATTTATTAAATGTATTTTGCTGAACAAAATTTTGCAGAGAAATACAGTTTTCCCGTTATCAGGCAAAAACTGTTCATATATCGGGGAAAAACCATCAATTTGCGCTTGAAGTTTACACTTTTGGCCTTAGCCTGCGCTTTATTTGGCAATATTTGATAAAGAAATAAAGAAATTAAACGAATTGAAGACTTCAAATCGAGCCGTTTGTTGATAAACTTTGCTTGCCATATTGCCAAATAATCACGTGGTATGGGCACACAGGGTAAATAAGGTTTACGATCAATCCAATTAATCCCTGAGTAAAAATTAACGTTACAGACGTCAGAAAAGATGCTGTTACAAGTGCAAAGTTGGTGGTCACGTTGTGACGTCATATTTTACATGCACGGGAGCGGAAAAGTTTGCACTATGCCCGTGCAAAGTTTTATACATATACGCTCACTAAGTCCGAAGAGATTGACCAACTCTCACTTTTTTTAAATGATCCTCGTATAATTGTTTGTTATTTGCTTATTTTTTTTAATACATTTCAATAATATTTAGCAAATATACTCAAAACATTTTGCTATTCCGTTGTTTTTTATTGTAGGTGCAATTTTGACAAAAGGTTATCGCCCCCTGTCTGGAAACTTTCTGAATGGTTCTCGTAGATTTAAGTTTGAATATTCCTGTGACGAATGTTCGTATGTCTGGGTGACCAAGTACGAGGATTATCTTAATTTTTCATTGCTGACATGTTCTTCAAGCTGCGTGATATTTTGCTTTCAACAGCTGTACAGCCGATGTTAGATGGAGTCGACCGAGGTGTGCCGAATTGCATTGCATTGCATTCAGAATTCTTCCGGCCTTTTCTAAAATGAATTTTAAATGAAAAAGCAGCGGAACGTTATGAACTGTTGGAGGAGCGATCTGTGTGTTGAATTTAATGGAAAAGGTGACACAGAATCTCCATTAATCTTAGTTCATGGGGATGGAAAAATCGTCACCAAAATGTGTGTACTAAACATGCAATTACAGATTAATAAGCTTTATCACATATTCAAACAAAAAAAACAACATTTCTTTCGCGGGCTTTATTGGCAAAAGTTAGTTTTCAAAACGCAATCTCTATCCAGAGTTGTTGTTCGTTATACCTCACTTACATGCACGCATGAGATGGGTAACGAACGACAATCCAGGTAGAGAATGTTCTAAACTGGTCCCGTTCCATGTTGCAGGACAGAGTCAACGGGAACCAGTTTAAGATTTGTTCAAAAGGTAGGCGAAGAAAAAATTGGAAAGATAACGAAATTAGACATATTGTGTAGGTTTTGATCAATAAGTTATGTGTTCAAAAACGCATAATACTAAAATCAAAGAGATAAGATTGTAGCACTTCCTTGTCCGAAACAAACCAATCAGCTGTGTGGTTTGGCTGATATCACAAAAATGAAGTAAAGAACATTTCTCATGTACCTCGATGTAAATTTCAGCCATTTTCTTATCAGGAGTGGTACCCAAATTGCTTTTATATAGTCAAAATGATCTAATACAGGTCAAGTGGTTTATGTATGTGTACTTAACAACGAAGTGAGCAACATGTGGCGTGCTTGCTTAGAAACCGGTGTCCACTGGTACATAAGCAGCACGAAAACATAGGCACGTGAACTATACATCGCACGAACACATGTGACTATGTATCTGGTATTTAAGCGTTCGGTCTACACTTGAGGAACAGTGAATAGGAAATGTCTTATCTAATCAATACGTATATTAATCTAGTGAAATTCAAAGTCGAATAAGAGATTATTGCATCTCGATTAATCTTATCTTTTGTTAATAAATAACTATCTTAAATATTTCGCTAGATCTTTTTCTCATAATTCTTATAGCTGTAACAAGATAAACTTTGGTTTACAAAGTCCCCTGTCTCATTTTAATTGGGCTTTTGGGTCTTCTGTATGGAGAATTATACAGGGCGACCTCACCAAATTAACATCCTTTGCGAGGAGTAAAATTATGTTGTTGTCGAGACGTTGTTGCTCTAGAGAGGTTAAAATTAATAGCTAAATCGTACAGTGGGAAAAAATCTTGTTGTTGTTGTTTTTGTTGACGGGAGGTTGTTGCTCAAGGGAGGGCCGCTCTGGAGAGGTTGCTCTGTATTTTACGCGATTTTATCATATAAAGTCATGGATTCATTATTACTGTAAAGATCTATGTAAATCTGAGTATTTGTGAATTCTGTGTTAAAATATAAAACACAATTGAAAAAAAATAATATAGCCACACTATGATACGTGTAATAATATACAATGCAACCTCTCCAAAGAGGCCCTCTCTTGAGCAACAACTTTCCTTCAGCAACAGCATGAATTTTCCGCACTGTACGATTTAACTATCAATTGAACCTCGCTAGAGCAACAAACTCTCAACAAAAACAACATTATTTTGCCTTTTTTCAAAGGAGGTAGTTTTGAAGAGGTTGCACTGTAAAAACATTGATATATTTGAGTGTGGTTATCTTGTATGGTGTTAATTATTGATGTGTACGAAGCTATGATAATACCGTAAAACCTCGATATTGAGACCACCTTCGGGACTCCAAACGTCGGTCCTAATAATGAGATGGTCTCATTAAGTTGAATTATAGGGGAGTCATTAAGAGACGGTCTGAAAATAAGTGGTCGTAATCGCAAGATGGTCGTAATACTGAGGTGGTAATAAAGTGAGGTGTTACTGTAGTTTATTGTTTTGGAATGTCACCATAATTTAAGAACATTTCTCTTGCATAAGTTCCACTGGTTTCTGTTTGTTCTTAATCAATTTCAAAATCATTTTTTTGTAGTTGGAGAAGATTGGTCAAGGTCAGTTTTCTTTTTTTATCATTCTTTTGATTTCTTTTTCAGCCAAAATGTGTTCTCGGAATACATTGACTGAAGTTGGAGTATGTACAGAAAACCATTAAAAGTGACGTCCATCTTCAAAACATTTGACCTTCACATTTGTTTTGGGTTAAAGGTTATACATATGGAGAAATTCCACTATTTACATTTCTTCACAAAAAATCTGTTCTTCAGGGGAAGTGTTTACAACATTCACTGGTTTGAAGTTGAATTTATAGTTTTACACTGCAATATTGGCTGTTATACTTATCTGTGTGCTAACTTTGTATTATATCTGTGCACATTTTGATACACTCGTTCTAATTACATGATCTACTTTATCTCTGCATGTGTTGAGACACGTTTATTGATCTGTACAACACAATTATATGTAATAATATCCATTAATATCTTTTTGTATGCAAGAAGTCTGTTAAAAAAACACCCCAGAACTTACATTTTTATTGTACTGACTTTGTATATTAATGTGCTTTGCTTCAAGTACAGGACACACTCACATAACTGAAGCGCATAACACACAAGGAATGTATACATTACTGGAATGTGCACACACATAGAGCCAGCACATGACACATAAAGGAAACATGGTAACGACACGTGTTAGGAACATATGATAAATGAACAAAAATGTTGATTTCCTCAATATATGGAGAAGTTGTGGAAGAGTAAGTTAGTACTGGTTAGTATACAGTACAGGAAATCTGGTTGGGTGAACTGACCGCCATATATAGGTGAAAAATTGTTTAAAAAACCCAGGACAAAAAGAATGCATGCACACAGCACATGCCTAGGTTCATAAAAGATGTACTAAAATAAAATGGCAGTAAGTGGGTTGAACAAGTATAATGACTGCATTATTTGTTCTTACCAATGATTTATTATCATAATAAATATAAAATATAACATAAACACTTCAGTGGACGGATTTCAATGCAGTCATAAATCAAACAAGTGTTTCTCTGGAGATACATGAGTTAATACAAATTTAATAACACAAAAAGGAGTATTAGTCATATTTTAAAAAGAGAAATGATGTCAGCTTTTCTCCACATTCTAATACAAAAAAAGAAGAAAGTTCATTTGTTCAAAAAGGATTACAAACATTATGTTGTAAATGATATACTTTCAGCAGTATGTTCCACTATATAAACAACAAATATAATACGACAGTTTAAAGTTCTCACAAGGCAAAACAATATTTAAGAATTCTTATATGCTGGTCAAAATAAATGCATGTTTTTTCATAGTTGTAGTTAAATCATGACAAGTTTGTTCATTCTTTGGTGGGGTAATTAATACGATGATAAGAAGAACACATTTTGCATTTTTGATACAAAGCAGTCTTGTTACCAGATATCTTATTGTTACTTAGAAACGTTATATTGCAAAAGCATTTTTTTTTGGCATAAGAAGGCACACATTTATTTAGTCTTATATTTCTGTGTAATAGTGATGAAAATATTTCGTTCAAAAATGATAGAATCTGCAAGATGTAATAGACTGGTAGCTTAAATCCCATGTATAGAATGGTCCACATTTTATGGTATCCTGAGCTGTTCTATTCTGTTCTGTTTTGTTTGATTATCAATTCATGCAAGAAAATTTATTAATTTCAGCAGCACACATTGAATATAAAAAAGCCTGATTCTGTCACATTGTTTTTTACGATGTAGTTCACTATAAGCACAGCCAGACGCTTACACAACACAGTAAGTCATTAGGTCATTTTTGCTCACAATGAAATACATTATAATTAATCACAGAACACACTAGATTGTATTTTAACATAGTCTTCAAGTAGGTGGTGAACGTTTCTCCGGTTTTCTTGATATGGTTAAGTATTTCAGGTGACCAGATGGTATCCAGTATGTTACAATGTTGGATGTAATGCAGCTTCTGAAAAAAAATAAGGCAAAAAAATAGATACTATGTTTTAACTTACATCCCCCCAAAATGTGGCTCATTAGGTAGGCAGAACTTTTTTTCAAGTAAATTCTTTTATAGTTAGGAGATATAGTTAATTTGATACTGAAAATATTGGCAAGAAAAAAATTGACTAAGACCGAAAAATGTCTAGGGTCAGTAAAAAGAACATAAAAATATCATATTAAGAGTTGCTTCCCTTAACTGTCAGAATATGAACTCATCAAACTAAGGGAGGTAAAAAAAAGTATTTTATGAACAGACATAATAATTAACACTTATAGAAACTTCATACTTACTTTATTTAAGGTGTATAAATGAAGACTAATGCTTTTTGATTGACTATTGGCCACCTGGAATTAAAAAAAATTGATATGAAAGTTAAAAAATATATGTACCCAAGGGAGTCTATGTAAAAAATTAAAACCAAAAAATTATTCATGCCATAATAAGGCAAGATATTTCATTCAATGAAGACAGTTATGGTCTCTGACTAGCAATCACAGCCCCTCACGCTGTGAGTTTGTGTTCAAATCCCACCAAGAACCAATTTCACATGTCCAGCTAGTTTATGGTAGGTCAGAGGTTCTATCCAGGTATACACCTGAGTTATTCCTCCGCTGTTAAATCTGGAAATGTCACCAAATGACTTCAGCTTTTAGTGGGACGTTAAAACCCAGAGAAAAGATAAAGATACAGAGAAAACCTTTGATTAAGTTTCATGATTTTTCATTTTTAAAAACTAATTCCTGAATATAAATTTGTAAAAAAAGTTTCCACATTACCTTCAGCTGGTTTCTGTGTTTCATCTTCTGCTTTTTGTTCACCAGCATCAGCTTTAGGTTCTTCTGCCGTTGTTTGTTCTTCAGCTGGTTTTTGTTCTTCTGTCGGGGTCTGCTCTTCCTGTGTCTGTTCTGTAGGAGCAGGTTCATCTGTTTTTTGTGATTCTTCTGTGGAATCAATAAAATTAATATATCCAAATGAAGTTCTACACTAACTGCAATTTTTTTTTTAAAAAATCACATTTTTTTTTAATATTTTCAAATTCTTCTATTGAATCAATATTTGATCAATTTTTTTAAAGCACTAGCCTGAGTGTATGTAGGCTATTGAAAATAAATAATCTACCAATAGGTCAAATAAACAATTTTTAGAAAGTTCACAAGCCCAAATAGAAATTTACCAGCCCCTGGCTTTGGGCTGGTGGGTTATTGAGAAGATGGCTATCAACTTAATGCTTTTTTCCAAAAATCACAAATTTTTATACTATTTTCAAATTTTTAGTCTTGATAACTTAAACCTATAAGTTAATGTGTGGTCCATCTCTTTCCATGACAAATAGACTATAAAACTTATTTGAGATAATACCCACATTTCAATAAAATAAATTATCATAGAAAATATTTATTACTTAAAAGAATATTTAAAATCAATATGGAAGCTTACCTGCTGGCTTTTGTTCTTCTTGTTTTTCTGAAACATAAAATCAAAAAATGAAGAACAGAAAAAATTGGAAAAAGTTCCCACAAAAAATATAAGAGAAATATTCACCACAAGCTTCTATATCATTCGGGGACAGAGCAACCATCTTTCAATGGGACATAATTCTACAACATACGTGACATTTGGTGTCAGCCGTTTCCATGTTGTGGTTTGTTTTCACCTCAGCTATCAAGCATTTAATTGACAAAGAGCTTATGTAAGATAAAAATCGTATCTATGTAACAATCAGATAATTACTTTACTATTTTACAAATCTTATTTACCAGATACATTTCATTAACAGAACAGAGGGTGTGATTTAACATGAAGTGTGTTGCTTGAATTTGAACTTAATTGCATTTACCATAAATAAAATGGGAGAAAAATTTTCTTTACAGAGAACAAAATTGGGACAAATAAAATAATTCATGACACCAAAACCAAAAATTTTCTGCTACATATTTGAGTGAAATGAAATGCATGTTGCATGAAGAAAATGTAAAATATCAACATGAATATACTTATAGTTTAATCTGAAAATAATGTAAAAAATGCCACACAACAAAACTGGTGAAGGCAGAAGTCACTCCACTAAGGGAGACAACTGCCTGGATGATTCATGTTAACAGATTAAAGATTATCGTGAGTGAAGTGATTACCACCTTCCGTTTCTGCGGGTTTCTCCTCTTGTACAGGTTCAGGAGACTTAGGTTTGTCTTCTGCTTGAGTTTGTTCTTGTTGAGTTTGTTCTGCTTGTTGTGTCGGTTCCTCCTGCTGTTGCTGTTGTTGCTCCTCCTCTTGTTGTTGTTGTTGTTGTTGCTCCTCCTCTTGTTGTTGTTGTGGTTCAGTTTCACTTGTGCTACCTGTGCAGTGGATTATTGTGTCAAGTTCAAAGTATGGTGCCGAGTACAAAGTGTTGTGTGTCAAGTTTAAAGTATGTTACCAAGTTCAAAGTGTTGTGTCAAGTTCAAGGTATGATGTCAAGTTCAAAGTATTGAGTCAAGTAGTCAAGTTCAAGGTATGGTGTCAAGTTCAAGGTATTGTGTCAAGTTCAACCTACCATGTCAAGTTCAAGATATGGCAACAAGTTCAAAGTGTTGCATCAAGATCAAGGCATGGTGTCAAGTTCAAATCATTGTGTCAAGTTCAAACTACCATGTCAAGGTCAAAGTATTGTGTCAAGTTCAAGGTATGGTGTCAAGTTAAAAGTATTGTGTGTCAGATTCAAAGTACCGTGTCAAGTTCGAAATACATGGGTCAAGTTCCACATATGGTGTCAAGTTTATAGCATCATGTCAAGTTCAAGGTGAATCAGTGCAATATAAACACATACATACAGTAAACTCTGTGAACATAGGTCACCACAAGGACTGAGGAGATATGTTCATTATTCATAGGTGCCCAATAACTCAGGTTTGACTGTATGTGCTCAACAGCAATGCCAGATGAACAGATTAATTCATTTTTTCCAAATTCTTATTTCAGTCACTCAATTTTGTTCAAAATTTAATATTTCTCAATTTTCTCTTCTGAAAATTTTTTATTGTGTATTATAAATACTATCTGGCATCACTGTTAAAAATGTCAAATTTAAACTGTGCAATTCATTATTTTCATGCTTGCCAAATGTAATCTAAAGATTTAAGTTCCAATAATTTACTGAAAAGAGTTTAACTGATATTGTTAAAACCAGTTAACATAGAAACTGATTTAATAGAGAATTAAAGATCCTAAGCAGCAAATAATTCGGAAAATTACTAAAATATAAGTATTGTGTTGCTATGAAGCCATTTTTTAAACAAATGACCAGAGATTTTCATTTCTAATATGAAATAACATAAATAAGTATTATTCATATCATACCTTAACAAGACCCAATAATGGATTCCTATTATACAGCAGTTTCTATATTTTTTATCACAAAGTTGAAATATTGAGTTCACAAACAGTGTACTGTGCAATTAGGGGAGTGGTAGACACAAGTGTTTGTAATGAAAATTTTAAAAAAAAATTCCAATGAGTTTTATGTCTAAACATCATCTCTTCATTGCAACATGATTGTAAAACTTTGCTTGCTCAAAGCATGTTGCAAATGAGATAAACTGTTGTTGCACTGAGAGGATGATATGGCCATAATGAATACTGAATTATGTTGGCTTCGGTGCAAAAATGTTGTAACTGCTTCTTAAGCATAAGTTTCAGTTACTCTGGTTTTCAACCAAAATGTTGGAACATTTTATACATTAAGTTATAACTTACTTTCAGCAGGCTTTTCTGTTGGTGCTTGTTCTGTAATCATAAAAATAACTCCAGTAAATATGTGACAATATACAACAATAGCTGAACAATTAGTTGGAATAACTTAACCCTTTGCCTCATTATATCACATTTCCCCCGCATCTAATGCAGACGGCTTTTGAAAACATTGTGGCAAAAGAAGCCATTGCTTGTAATGAGTAATGGCTTCTTTTGTCACAATGTTTTCCACTCTGTCAGAAAGAAATAACCCTATTTTCTTAGATAAATTGATGTTTTGTACATTAGCTTTGAATTTGGAAGAATCCAAAATATGCTTTGAAGGCAAAGGGTAAAGTCTTTAGAACAGTCGTCACCTCAGTGTAACAACTTACTGTTCACTTGTTTAATTCACACATTTTTTTAATAATTAGTTCACAACCTTATACTTGTTCTAATTATATTACAATGGTAACTCTATTCAAAAGATTTAAGTTCTAATAAAATACAAAAATTTAGAACAAATCAGAAAAGTCTTCCTTCCTCATTTTTGAAAATTGGTTTGCATGTATGACATCTTAGGCCAGACAAAATACATGTAGTTATGTTTCCAGTTCCTTGACCCCAAAAATAGGTTAGGTAGGTTGCAAAACTTTTTTACTTTTTTTCCTAAACATACCTTTCATACATTGAAGGTATGATTCATCCCCAAATATTTTCATACTGTAGATTCCGTTGTTAAAATCGTTAGGGTCAAAACCAAAAAATAGGGTCAGTCGGGAGACAGGAAACACCACAATGTTTTTGCACGGATTTATGATTTTTTCATTTTGTTTTTATGTGACTTATTGTCACTGGGGTGCAATGCTGTTTTTCAACAATTTTTCAGTTATCTACAGCAAGCGGTTCACCTAACCAGTTTTCCAGGACTATATGTATACGATCCAGTGCTAACTTATCCTTTCACAAGGAGCCAGCAACTTCTCCACATATGAGAAAAATGTGTCAAATTTTCATAGAAAGGTATAACCTGTCATGACCAGAATTTGAACCTGGATCTCCGGCTTATAAGTCCAGTGCACTAACCACTGGACCACGGCCACAGTCTGGATTTATGAAGCCAGAAATAAGTATCTATATAAATATTACACAACAAAAATAACACTTACCTTCAGCTGGTGTGGATGGCTTTTTCTCTGTAAGAGTAGAAAAGACACAAACATGAGGATGTGGATTTTTAACTTATTTTGTGTTAACTCATTACAGTCAAACCTGGGAACAAAGGCCTACTTTGGATAAGACTAAATGTAGCCTTTATTGACAAATGGCCTTCATTCAGAGGTTAGTTTGTTCTTAGTGATCAAGAATGGCCTTTTTTCACAGGGTGGTCTTTATTCAGAGGTGGCTGCAAACACAGGTTTGACTGTATTTATAATAAATTTTATACATGGTTTATACTTGTTGCTCTTCCTTTTATTTAAATGAGTGCTACATGAACATTAGATGTCAGTGTGCATTAAAACACCATTAAATTAAATTGAACATCAAATAAACTCATTGTAGGAACTTCACTGTACTTATACTAGGCTTGTCAGGTATCTAACCATGTGATTCTTTACAGCTAGCCTTATAAATCTTTACAGTTCCTGATTCATAGTGTAGATGGATTATAAATTTTACAGAAGATTTTATTGCATATAAATCCCCTGTAAGTATATTTAAACAAACCTCCAAAATAGATACAACTTAAATCATATATATATATATATACACACACACACACACACACACATACACGTATCTGTCACTGTAAATCAAGGAAACAAGGATGAGGATTTCGCCATGTGTGCAAAATGACACAAAATGCCATCTGATAAAATGGCCGCGAAATTGGCACCACTTGGGAAGAGAAGATGAGGTCCACTTGAATGTGGAGAAGATCAGTAAATAGAGAATTTCAAGAAAAAGGGACAGACAAGGGGCCAAATATAATTAAGGTCCCAAGATAGATCAAGATGGAAATCCTTGTTTATGGCCTTATGTGCATATCAGCACGAAAAGGATTAAGTAATCAATCAATCAATCAATCAATCGATAAATAAATAAACAAATAAATAATAAAACAATAAATACAGTCTTGTAAATAAGCTGTAGTAAATTACCTTCAGCAGGCTTCGGTTCCTCTTTGGCTGAAAAATGAAATAAAAAAAAACGAACTTTAGAAATACTTTGATCCAAACAGATTGTCAATACTTGAATTGATAATCAAAGAGACACTCATATGTCAATATACTTATATAGGTAGGTGAAGTAACTTTGATGCTAGATGAAAATATGTAAAAGATGAAAGACACCTTGAAGTTTTCATAGTTTAGCTATAAGTATGAATGACTTTTTTTCCAATTTTTCACAAAATTTATGAACTTTGAAATATATTTTCTGTTATTTATTTATCAGAGAAACAATTCTTTTTAATGGAAATATTTTTTTATTTTTGCAAAACTATTCCAATTTTTTGAGAAATACAAATTTTTCAGGGGAAAGTCATCAAAAAAAGCTGTGACTGTCAGATCAAAGTGTGTGAATGGACACACTACCTCTGGTTTGAAAATTCGCCTCAATTGATCAAACAGATGGACATTTCAAAAAATAGAATTAATTTTAAGCAGTTTGGGCCAAAATTAAGTCACAGGCAAAAGAAAAATACTAAATTTTTCAGTTTTAAATACATCCAATATTCCCTATAAAAAGTCTCTACAGAATCAAAAAGTATAAACTAATTACAAAGCAAGGATTTGAAAATATATTCAACAAATTTAATATCAAGAAAAAATTATTTATTCACCTTCTTGTTGTTGTTCTGGTCCTTTTTCTGCAAGATAATAAAAAATTGATTAAAATAATCACAATACAAATTTTTTAAATGAATAGTTTAAACACATCAATCTTAGAATTTACATGTATCGTAACCATGGTAACAATAAAATTTGAATGTATTGCTTGTATAAATCTATTATAATTATTTTTTTCAACTTTAATTAATATCTTCATTATTTTATATTTAAAGATAAACTATTATTTTGTCTTTTATAGAAGAAATAATTATGAGAGTCATCAAAGAAATTACATGTATCAATAAGTTAGTATTCAAATGTATAAAGTACAAATATTATTTAATTATGAAAGTCGTAACAGTAACTCTGAGTTAAAATTATATTTTAACATAATAAGAAAAGATTCAATAGTATATACTAAAAGATTAATAATAAAGAAAGCTGAAATGGATAAAAGTAAATGTATATAATTCTATTATATGTAAAATTGTTGTTAAGAGGTTCTTGCTCTAGTGAGGTTAATTTAATAGTTATATTATACAGCAGGAAAAAATCCTGCTCATGTTGAAGGAAGTTGTTGCTTAAGAGAGGGTCGCTCTGGAGAGGTTGCACTGTATAAAGAAAATATTCTGACATGTAAATACAGTAAAGCATGGTTATAGTGAACTCTGATAATGACTTTGTGAAGTATTGATTTTCCCTTAATAAACCCTTCTTAATTTCATTATTATAGATACATGTGTATATCGTGAAATGTGAATATACAGTACAGTACTATTCAAGCCCCAAGGAATTCACCACAACTGTGTTGTACTGTATTATGAGTTAAATCTGATAAAAAGATGACTTCTTTCTACTTATCTACAAAGGGAGGTAAGATAAATAACTTTACTGAACATGCAATTTGTTGGGTATATGAACAAGATAAACATACTAACATTATAATTGAAACATGCAAAGTATTAAGTTTTAAATTCCATTCATGTATTTTTTTTTTACTTTTTTTTCAAATTGGAATCTTATTATAGTCAAGTTAGTCAAGTTAAAGTGTTTTATGAATTTCAACATGTCAGAAATTAATTCGTTTTAGATTTATGCTAGAGAAATCACAAATGTTTTAATTTATAAAACAAAAATATCTTAAAAATCTTTCACAAAATATAAGTGAATTTTGCAAACACCTGTTTTTTTTAAGCTCATGCAATATTAATGTCAAATCATTTCGAAAGCAAGTAAATTACAGTTATGGAAATAATTTTAGAAATATTTAGAAATGGAAAAAAGGACTATTACTACAAATACAGAAACAAGTTCTCAGTACAAAAAGACATCTAAGTCGAAGAAAAGTCTAGACTATGATCTTGTTACAGAACTACACCAGATGACTATACATATATATATATGTTCCTTATACTGTAACAACCTGTCTCGTCATCTGCGTTCTCTTTATGCGTATCATCCGATTCCTTTTGTTCATCACCTTCACCGTCAATATCCTTGTTAACTTCTAGAAGTTATAAGTTATATTTATCAATAAAGGCATCAGTTAATTTAGGAGTCTAGATTTCCAAAATATGATTAAACTACTCAATTTAGATCATCTATGTATGTGCGGAGAAAAAAAAAATCTGTGAGTGAAGTTTTATGTAATACTACAAAAAGTGCATATTTTTGTCATTAACATACAATGTATATATTTGTATTTTACTATAATAAATTTAAACCATCATAGTTTGTCAATATAGTAAATTAGCTAATAATTATAAAATTGTGATTTAGTAAATTTGTATATGTACGTATAATGCTATGTATCTAATTAATTAAAAAAAGAACTATTCTAATCAATACCAAACACCAACAGATAAGTTTATCATCAAAATTAAAACTATCTATTAAAATTAAGAACTGTATTAATTGGGGAAAACAATTCATAGAAGTTGAGAAGTTGTTTCTGAACCAGACAATAATACCGGAATCATCAGTAATTATCAAAAAGAATTAAACAGTTAAAATAGAAAAACTGATAAGACCAATAAACCATAGCTTCAAGTTTCCTTGAGAGGAGGATAAGGATTGAAATCTAGTCCACCATTAAATAGGAGAAAAAACTACTTATTCTGTTAAATGCTGTTTTTCAACAATTTTTCATTTATATACAGTGGCCAGTTCACCTAACCAGTTTTCCTGGACTATATACTAACCAGTACTAACTCACCCTTTTCTCACCGCACATGGATGAAAATCAACATTTTTCAAGAACTATGTGCAGATATTATTAAGAATAAATCCAAGAAATTCATCAAGCTTAGTAACTTGTTTATCAAACGTGAATAAGAAGAGATGTTGAATGTTTTACAATCAGAAGAGTACAATAACAATTGTTCAATAAATTGTTGGAAGGTTCTGTGCTTATTTGGTCAGTGTTTTGGAATTCGGGGGAATGGGTGTAAGGAATGACGGCCAGTAAACGATTTGCATAGTTCTGTGTTTCTGTGTATATGTTTGATGACATGGAATTTTACCATGCAGCACTTCCTGAGAATTAAGATTTACTTTAGTGATGAGAGATCTGTTACTACAGTCTGATCTCTGAGATAAATTCTGATAAAACACAATACGATACAATAGATTGAGTCCTGAGAGGTAAGTTCCAATACAATACTACAAAATTCTGAGAGATGAAATTCAATTGAATGTAATACAAGAGAGTGAATTCAGAGAAAGAATTTTCAAAACAATACAACATATTTCTGAGAAATAAATTCCAATACAATATAATAGATCAAGTTCTGGGAAACGACAGGGCTTTTTTCACAGGTAGGGAAAGCAGCCTTTTTCTTAAATTTGGGGTAAAATAATATGGTAATTTTGCAAAAAGGGAAGAAAAAACTTGATGTTAACTGAATATTAGGGAAAAACTGCATGATTTTAAAGATTTTCCTGAGGGGTAGACGGCTATAAACGGCCCCTGCTACAGAAAGACAGAAAAAGCTGAAGAAAATTCCAATACAATACAATGGACAGAATTCAGAGAAAAACACAAATAGACTAAATGTCTACATTAAATGGCAAGAAATTTTGGCAAGAAGAAAACAAAACTTAGTGATGTAGTGATTATGATGTAATCACTACAGATTGGTTAGTTCCAACTATTTCTATTTTATTTGGATATGGTTTCCATGGAAACAAAATTGATATAAACCTTGTTCTGTAGGAGATTTTGCATCATCTCTGGTACCACTTTCATCTAATTCTATAAAATTAGATCATAAATATGAAAAACACAAATCCATTTATAGCATGATGTATTAATTTATAATCAGTACCTTAAAATGTTATATCATATTTCACGCACTCCATTTATAGTATATTATGTTATTTTTGAATTGGAAGTTTACACTATAATTAATCTCTTTTATTCGTTTTCAACCATGTGTTACAATACATCACACACATTTGTTTTCTTAAAATAATAAACATTCTTATCATTGTACAGAATTTAAGTTAAAATTTTCTCAAAAATAAATTATATTTATTCCTAAAAAAATTGTCTTTCCTTAAAGCAATTCTATTTTCAATAAACTAATAAATTATAATAATATCCCAAAGATATGTCAGCAGCTATACATGCCTAAACTAAAAATTAAATATGTGTTGGAAGACCAGATACATAGATAAAATTCTGAGAAAATTACAATCATTTTGTTTATTTAAAAAATAAAAGTTCAAAAATGAACATCTCCCATTTTATATTAGTGTCATGTGTATATAGGTATCTGAGGATTATACAAATGATAGAGACAAAACATGATATAGTAAAACCTCACATAGTTACCACCTCAATATTACAACCACTTTGTTAAAACGACCACTTATTTTCAGACAGGCTTTCAGTAACTCCCATATAATTCAACATGATAATGAGATCACCTTATTACTATGACCAATATTTTGGGTCCCGAAGGTGGTCTCAGTATCGAGGTTTTACTTTAGACTTTCTAAGAGTAGGGGAAAAATGGAAATTATGACATGACAGGGGTCAGTATGGTGTTGTCAGTATGATACAAAGAACAAGTATATTTATAATCATTCTATAAAACTATAAAATACAATGCTTCATGGTTCAACTGTCAGAGAAATAGTATATATTGCTTACAATGAAACTTTAAGCGATAGAAATACATATGGAGTTATTAGAGAATAAATAGTAGATAAAAACAGAAGCATGGAGGAATATAAGGGAGCTAAGTAAAAAACAAAATAAGCGGGATTTAATTTCTTTATAATATTAACTAATTAAATATTAATTAATGAACATTAAGTATAGGTTGTCGTAGTAAGAAATAAGTAATGAAGTACTGTTGACAAGAGGAGGTTGTCGGACACAATAAAACACAGTAAGGTCAGGACCCAGGAAAAAACAGAGGTTCTGGAAAATTCCGGAAAACTTTTAACCATGATATTTTCAAATGGTGAAACAATCAAAAAAAAAATTGACAATGTAATATTTCCAATGTTTTTCCTCGTGAAATAAACAGCCTAAGGTCCCCCATTAAGTAAAAAATCATTTTTATCTGAAATGTTCTGTTCAGTTCCATTTTCATTCACCTGATCATAGAGTCCCTTTTACTTGCGAAAAAATGCCAAAACCCCTTATAAAACAAGACAGACATACGTTTATTTAACAAGGCAATGTGCAAATAAAGCATACACAAGTGACTGACAGAGTTTTAACATACAAGGAGAATAAAAGGGGAAAAATATTTTAATGAGAAATCCAACAAAACTGGGACTTTGTTCAGTAAGTTTAATGAGATACATTGAAGAATAGAATGCACAAAAATGCATGATGAATTATATAACTAACTGATTTTTTTAATTTAGTTTTTAACTAGTAAAAACTTTGTTTAAACTCACCGATTGTGAATAATTATAATGATAGACTCATGCAGTAGTCGATGTCGTAAATAAACTAAATATCGCAGAAGGAAGTTACAGGGTCAGTTGAATATCATAATTACATCACCTTATAATTTGAAATCCCTTACATAACAGAATTTGGCATTTAACCATTTAAGATATAATTCAAAGTATCACTTTATGACCAGGAATTTCAAGAACCTATTTCTATGCAGTTTTGTTCAGATTTCCCAATTAGTAAATTGCAGGGTGACAGAAAGATTAAACCACCTTGTTCATATTCAGGTGCTCCTTCAAATGTTGCTTCTTTCTGTTCAGATATAGCCACTGATAAACAACAAATACAGAGTATATTACATTAATCTAAACCCATAAAAGAACATAATTTTGGAGAATTTCTCCTTGGACCAATCAAATCATTCCCTTACAGAAAGGAATGTAAAATCAAAGGTCTGGAAGAATTTGAACTGTTTTTGTGTTCAATATCACACTGTATGAATCTCTGATTGGAGATCAGCGCCATAAATCAAAACTCTAATTGGCTGATTTTGACAGCAGCTCTTAAAATAACCAATAGGAAGGCTGCATCCTTAGACTGGTTTAAAATTTATTTTGTGACCTGTGACACCGATTACAAATATGAATATGGTAATAATATGTGAAACTACATGAAGATGACAAACAAACATCAGAAATAATTAAAACTAACTCATTTAAGTAAAAAAATGTCAATGAAAATTCAAATGTGATCCAAAATAATGAAACAAAATCTGTAAACCAGTCAAGTGAACAAGAAAAGTCTGACAAAGACATACCTACAGTGGGAGAGTTTGAAACTAACTTAAAAACAGGTGCTTCAGGCCATTGTTCAATAAGGAGACTCGCTGATGAAACGAAATCAGTAAAAAGTAACATGTATAACTGGTTCCTAAATGTGTGAACGAAGGATCTTTAAAATAACAGAATGAAAACCAGTCTATTTATTCAAATAATTGATCTATAACCATAATAAGACAGCTGGCGGCAAATGACAAATGAAAAAATTGGACTGGTTTGATAATGGTGCCTGGTTTAAAGATAAAATTAATTCTTCGATCTAAGACTGGTACATCTTTATATCTATTTTTTGGGGGGGGTGGGATTTCAACTCACAGTATGTATCCAATGGTAATAAAAATGACTAAGAAGTAACATGAAATGTTGAGGTAAATTACAGGGAATAAAATGTTGTGAAATTATGGAAACGACAACAAAAAACATAAATCTGATGACAACATGATACACAAGAAAGGAAAGTGTTATAATTCTAGAGTGAGGTAATAGTTCACATCAGCTAAAGATTTTAAAGTGGACAATAGGGTGACCATACACTGGACAGTACAAATCAGAGTTAGGGAACCAGTCTTAGAATCCTAAATTCTGATTGGTTGTTTAATAAGCATAATTAAAATTAACCAATCACTAGGCTGCAGTTTGAGACTGGTCTGAAAACTAAGATTACATCTCAATTTAAAATGAGTGAGAATTGTGTTAGGAAAATTTGATAATTTGTAGAATTGTTAAATAATATTGTTCACTTTATATTTTATAGTAAATGTGCATGCATTATTTTTTTCATGGTGGAAAATAATGAAATTAACACCAACCTTCTTCGTCGTCTGTACAATCCAAACATGAAAAGCAAAAATAACAACGTTAGTAAAACTGACATAAAAAGCAACAACACAATTTTTCATCACACAGTATGTGGGAAAATTTTGCATTTTATCATATTTTGATAAATTTGTTTAATTTTATTGAAATCAAAATTCAATAATTTCTTACGAGGCCAAATGACCATCAACTACAGTCTTTTGAATCATTTTTACAGAGTCTATTTTTCTAATAAGTTTTCAAAGAATTTTCAATTCAGAATTCAGCTAATGAATCCAACTTTATTTGGAGTATTAAACTTAAAATTAAGTAATCAGAAATGTTAAATTGTCGATAAAAAATGAAAAATTAACCCACAAATACATTGAGCACAATTCAATTAACTAGCAATTAATATACACTGAACATATTACAACATCTAGCCCTAGAATACTATGTTTAAACGAACTTAATTTTGTGAAAATAGTTCTTTAAAAGAAACAAAATATAATCTAAAGCTTGAATATCCTTATGAAGTAAATAGGGTGTTAAAGAATTATTCTTATCATTTAATAAAATTAAAATTTACATGCTAGATAATAACTATCACTTGAACCAAAAGCATGCTTGTATACATTAAAATCCGTATAATAAAGGGAATTCACTCTCTTGTTTAATATAACATTCACATCTAGAGGAACATGCATACATAATTCATGAAATTATATACATATACAAAACTATGATAAATGTATCAGATATATAATTTAACCCTAAAATGTGGTCTACACATAACAACAGAATCATCAAAGGCCAAAGGCAAATACTCCAACAACTAATCATATAAAGTCGCATCAAATCTAACCTGCAATACTACCAGTACACAGCAGATACTATACTGGAACAACAAGCACTTGTAATTCACATACTTTTAATACAATACAGTCAAACCTGTGAACAAAGACCACCCTTAGGAAAGACAAAATGTGGTCTTTATTAACAGATGGCATTTATTCGGAGGTCAGTTTGTTCTAAATAATCATTGACATTTTTTTTCAAAGAATGGCCTTTATTGACAGGGTGGTCTTTATTTAACGGTGGGCACAAACATAGGTTTGACTGCATTTAATTTCAGACAGTCATACTGAAAAAATGCTATCTGTTGTAAAGGAAGCAATTCTATAAATCCTTAACCAAAACTAGTATTAATAAATACTTGTGATCAATTTGAATACCTTTAATATTAACTAACCTAAACTTCATAGAGATGTAGGTATTGTTTTTGTTGAATCGCTATTGGGCCTACTAGAACTGATTCCTCACAAAGCGAGGATGTGACTGCACCAACACTTGATGGGAGGCAAATACTCCACCCCATTAAACTTGATTTGAAGAACTATCAGAGTAATAAGCCGAGATTTACTAACTCATTATCCAGAAAATAAAAAAAACGAAAACAAATTGTGACTCAAACTGTGCAGTTACAAATTAATGCACACAGCAAACAAAAACATGACATTGCCAAAATGCCTTTCTCCCGTCTAACTACGTGAACTTAACTAACAATTTTTTTTCAACTAATTTCAGAAAAAAACTATATCAAACAACTTGACATACCACAAATGGCAACAGAAAAAAAATAACCAAAAAATGATAATGGAAATTAACAAGTGATGTTACACAGTCAGCTAGAGATGCTCCAAAAAGGCTGGTCATGCTTCAGACATTATCCTCACGTCTGACTTTTATGAGTATGTTTCAATGGTATGTTCAAAATTTTTTTTAAAAATATTGTCGAGGCACGAACATTTCTGAGCAAACTAGTAGACGTACAAACAGTGCAGTAAAATTAAGTAAGCCATTCCCATCAGAAGAATGAATATTAGAGGCTGATTAAAAAAAGGTTCATAAACACCACAAAATAGATAGAAATAATATGCTCTCCAGTTACAGATATTGTTAATTTGTTTCAGCAGATTTAACACAGTTTTTCAATGATATCTCATTTATATACAGCTGCCGGTTCACCTGACCAGTTTTCCTGGACTGTATACTAACCAGTACTAAATTATCCTTCTAAAAGGAGCCAGCAACTTCTCCATATATGGAGGAAAATTGATCTTTTGTCAAATTTTCATAGAAGAGTATGACCTGCCATGAGTGAGATTCGAACCCAGATCTCCAGGTTACAAGTCACTAGTCGCTGGATCAGAGCCGTGGCCTAGAAATTGTTAGTAGATTATTTAAGAATGAATTAATCAGTGAGTATGCTCCATACAAGATAATGAAAAATTGATCCATATTTTTAAAAAAAATTTGGTGTCAAAATCTGTCGCCAAAAACCTTAAACCTCAGCTATCATTTTTGTATTCTTTCCATAACAATAGTATTATTTAGAATGTGTTGATTTTTCTCTACAATGTTATCATTTTCTTTTTTTATGTTATTCCTTAAACTACTTGTATATTTTATCTTGTATAATGGTTTATCAAGGATGGATAAATGGAATATTTTAATAAATTCTGGAATTAAAATCTTACTTTTTAATGAATCATGCAAAATGTATTTAAGTCCTTAATTCTTTTATCAGTTCCAAAGAATGATGTCTTTATAGCATTGACACAATCAATTTATTACAGTTTTATTACACAGCTGGGTATTTACAAGAAGATAAAAAAATTAAGTCAGACAAAATAAATGTAGCAAGCAGAGCCAACGGAACAAGGAAAGATTCCAAGAAACCATGAAACTAAAGAATTCAGGAAGATGTCAGAAAGAAGACATATTTCCATACAAATCCTTATATATGTAATCTTGCGTTTTCATTTGCATCAAGACATTATTGGGATTAATAACGAAGATTGCAGGAGCAAAGGAAAGCTTGTAAGCAAAAAAAGACACAATTAAGGATAGAGTTTACATAAAACTAAATGATTATACATGATGCGTAGAACTTACCCCATCTAATGTATACATTTTTTAACCCCATGTTTGTATGAATACAGTCAGGGAGTCTTGCTTAAAATATACTACAATCAAATTCCCTTATTAGGGGCTATGGTGTATTCTATCACATAAAACACATTTTTCTAGCAAACAATATACTGAGCTAACTTTAATAGGAAGAGGAATAAAAGATCAGGACAGATAAAGACATTAGGGATTTCCCTGACCTTAATTATTGTATAAATCATAATGCCAAAACAATTTATACTAAGTGTGGAAAAATATTCAAGCAATTTAGAAATTATTTTAGTGCAGTACTAATTGATTGATATATGCATGAAAAAATCATAGTGAGTCCTAAATTATCATTAAAAATGCAATACTGAACATTGATATTATACATTTTCAAAACAAAAAATAGTTGTCCTGTAAAGTTTATTAATTTACAACAGATTGTAAGCTAAATGTGAATTTTTTTAGAAACATAGCCAAATGATTTATTCCAAATGTCTTACAATTAAATTTTGCTCAGATTATTGTAAGCTATCACCCAAAACCAAACCACTACACGCTTTAAAACAAAACAAAAAAACGTAACACTTAAACGAACGAGGTTTTACCTCTGTTTCATGCTTGTAAAACACTGCATTGTTAGTAAATAAACTGAATTACAATTTCGAGAAATAATTACAAATATATATTATCTGATATTTTTACTGTCTCAGAAAAATATTCAGATAATTTTTCAAGCATTTTGCACCATAGTTAACCTTTTACGCACATATTTTGCGAAGAATTTTTAAGCAATTGTGCATGAATTAATATATAAACAAGTTTCGTTCAATGTCAAATTTTTTAAAAACTACTGACTCCCGCCTGAATATACATGTCGAATTAGGGGTATAATGAGACTGGTTTTACCCTGTAAAATACTGTACATACAAAATATAAATCATACAAATACATTTGTACATTAATTGACTGCTACTATATACAGAAAGCATGCCAAAGATTACATAATATTTATACAGTAATTACTAATTTAATAATTTATAAGCTTAGGGAGGGGAAAATAACTTGGAAAAAAGGAACTTTTTCCAGGCCAATAGAATGAACATAAATTGAAGATAATTTAGCTGATATTTTGTAATAAGATACTGACCCATGCTAAATGGAATGCCATTGGCTGGAAAAAATATTTTCAATAACTAGTATGTAAAACTATTGTTCATTGGCCATCATATTTTACAGGTAAGAGAGGCTGTTTTTCATTGGACAAAAAAAATATTTCTTTAAAGGCGATAATTATTACATTTACATGAAATTTATATATATTGTAATATTTAAGAACTTACTCAAGATTCCTGAGAGCTAAATGGTTTCACTTCAAGAAATATTGACTAACTAGCTTGTAGAAAGTGATTGACAGAATTTATGAATGATTTAGATCAAGTGTGTTCAAAGGTGAAGCATCAAACAAGAATTGTGTACATGGGATAGTATCATATAAATAAATATTGGCTGGTAATCAAATTGAACAAATAATTAAATAATTAATTACATTGAAAATGTATTTTTTTAACATTTCCTAAATTCAAGGCCAATTTTCATGATGCTTTTGTCAACTTCTCTGATTTCGACAAAAACTTTCAAAGACATTTAAGTAATTATAACAAATGTAGAATGAATGCTAATCTACCACAAGATATTTGGAAGAATTTACAGACCATACTTTAGTAACAGACTAAAAGACTGATGTCAACTGAGAAATGTATAGCAACTAATGCTCAGATCAGAAGTGGATTTTTTTTTTCAAGACACGTAAAGCAGAGCTAAATATATCTGGTAACGGGGATGTAAAGCACGCAGTTTCTTCTCTGTGTTAAGCTCAGCGGGCAGGGTTTCTTTTTCATTTCATCCACATAAAAAAACAACATTTCTTTGCACAACAAATCTGTACTATCTAAGTAAGGCTACTTTCACTTGAATAAGATACCAAAGCAATTCATTTAGATAAAAATGTCATCAAACAAATCAATCGTTTTGTCACCATCTTTGCTAGACATACGGTATGCTTTTTAAAACAAAAGCATTGAATCTTATAAGCATATTAAAGCACCTTAACTTTGTATTAAACAAACACTAAATTAAATCTAAAATCCACAAGCAAAAAAAACATGAATCCTCGATACCATAAACACATACAAAAAACGGTCACAGCATTTCCGGTTATCACGATTTCACTCCAATCTGACTAGGTTACGTAATACATGGGGATTCTTTCCTCGTAATACATCACACACATATACATTTGTATTTCCTTTTTAAAATGTATAATACACCTCATGTTATATGTAAAACACATTGAATCGCTTCACTAGATCCCATATTAGAAGCCTTATTCACCACATGAACCCATGACCTTTAGTTCAATGTCACTTTTGAACAATCTTTGTTTTATATTTGTTTTTACATATAACCTTTACAATATTATTTCTTATATACTAAAATGCACTATTATATCAAAGGACTATGTACATATTAAGCATGCGTGGCATCAATTTTCTAACTATTTGGTTGCCATGACGATAAGATTACAACACTAACGCATAACATAATCGGTATTAAAAAAAACTAAAATGCCTAATACGGCTGTAAATCACACAGACCTTGAAATAAAAATGGTGAAATTTGGCATACGTTATAATTATGAAAACTCACTAAACTAGTTTTTATTTTAAAAAACTCAAATATTAGGGTTAAATACAATAACAAGCAGTGCTGTACGGTTGAAACATCAGCTCTACCTCGTAGCGTTCCATCTTTATTGAAGTATAATTCACCGAAAATCTTTGCAATCTGTGACTTTGCATGATCTGGATTTGATGAACCGTGGACAGCATTTCTTAAAGTGTCCGTTCCAAATAGCCCTCTCAGTCTGGAAGAAAAGCCGTCTTATTGCATTAAATAAACATCAAGTTGGAAATAAATAAAACATCAATTTGTTGGCACAAAACTATTGTAACTATGATAGTTAAGGCAATAGTTACGACAGTTTTACACCAACACTGTAATACACATCATTTAAAAACATTGGCAAAATCTGACAGTAAAAATTATCATCTAAAAATTAAATTATACCTTCAAAGGCTATTTTCATGTACAATTAGTCTGGTGTATAAATAATAAGCTAATTTCATGAATATTTTTTTAATGAAGTAAGTGAACAATTTCTGGCCTATATATTTATGATATTTAATGGCAAAAACAACTATCAAAACAAACTAACAGTAAAAACACCTATAATCAAAGGAACTTATACCATTGTATATGTCGAGAAATTGTCAGAAAATATAGGATGAAAGATAGATTCTAACACGGTATTAAATTGATAGAAAGAATGGTGCTGTACGTAATATGGACAACTATTTTAAATGTCAACAGTTAGATTTATTTGTCAAAACAGATACTATGTAATTCTAACTTGATATTTTTTAAATATATATATTAATGTAAAATGTAGATACATATATAATACCATAAAATGTTTATCAATAATGTAAAATATACATTAATGTAAATTATACATGTATACACTGATTTGGGTAAATTCTTTATAATAATGTAAAATATGTATAATAATGTGAATTATATATAATAAGGTAAAAATTAGAATACTGAAAATTATATATAACAATATACAATATACTATATGATAATGTAAATTATATATTATAATATAAAAAATATAACAATGTAAATTACATAAAACAATATAAAAATGCAGAATAATGTAAATTATATATTATAATGTAAAAATAGAATAATGTAAATTATATATAACAATATAAATATACATTACAGAATAATGTAAATTATACGTAATAACAAAGCAGAATAGTCAGAGTGATACACACATCATTCTGCATCAGTGATAACATGAAAAAAAGACAGTATAGTGCTGCAATTTTTTTTTTAAAAAGGGCACAAATCCAATGGTTTTTACATGATATATGTATAGGAAATATACCATTGATTTAAATCATGTTTATGTTCACCAATTAATTCTTTTTACAAAAAATACACATTTATAAACCCAAATTTGTCACATTTCTGTATAAAAAACCCCAACTGGACAATTATTCCTTACATTAAACAAATATATATTTCAATAGGTCTAAATTGAATGATAAAGTTTTAACATGCTGAAAGCATAAAATATACAACTAAGATAAAAATATCATGAAAGGGTAACTGGTTAGAAGATAGTGTCAAATACCGGTAATGATTGTAAATTTGAAACAATAAATTACAGTTATTTGAAATCTTTCATTAAGTTTTAATCATAACTAGATTGAACAACTCTACTATGAGATATTTATCACCTATTGCAATAATCTACACACAAAAAATAGTCATTAGAAACTTCAATTAATAGATTATAATCACTTTAGGTAGAAATTAGTAAAGTATATATACAGTACATATACGAAATGACTAGAGACTTAAAAAGTGTATTATTTCAGAAACTGATAAATTTTATATACAAATGCACATGTAAGTATAAAGATAGAAATATCAAAGACGGCTTTGGGAGAGGTCTCTCTTCTGTTAACATTTTTGTCACAGAATTATAACTACAACTTAAAATTAATTCTTAATTGCTTAATTCTATCACAAATTTACAAGCAATTGGCAAGTATGGCCAATTACATGCTTAAGTCAAAATGACTTACCCAATGCTGCCCCCACCAAAAAAAAGGACAACAACAACAACAACAACAACAAAAGAAAGCTCAATTTTCTATTAGCCAACTTAAGGGAGCTTTTTTTGAACAAGGTATTTTTAGGGAACACACTTGATGAGGAGAGCAGAGTACACAATATGGCACATTATAACACATCTTACAATATAATGACTACAATATTTATATACTCACGGTGTTTCACTAAAATATAAATGATTGTGTAAATAATGGATCCAGATTTTTATTTCACATGTTTCCTGTTTTACTATAGTTTTTAATCAAACTCAATTTAAATTCTTTTTATAAAAAAGGATTTTTTAATACATATATGCCAAATGAAGCTGTTTTGTCAAAAATAAAATTAATACATAGTCTATTTGGGGACTTCCGATTGAATGGTTGTATTCTGTACACGTCATCAAATTTTGCATCATAAATTTGTTTTTATTATAAAATTATTAAGTGTGTCACCACTGTCACTAATAGAACTCAAATACTGGTATTGTAAGCATAATATCATTATAATCAGAAACTCCACTGCTTCTTGTTACGATATTCTAATGAGATTGAACAGTTAAAACTAATGATGCCAGGATTTTCCTGGATGCAGAAAACCTGTATCTCTGTCACTTTTTCGTCTTTGACCCGCATGTTCAACTAATGTGCATCCATGGGACCTTACATTTCACTTTTCCAGAAGTCTGTATCGCAGTGACACTCATTAACTTTAAATAAGGGAGTCAAGCATTTTTACATGTTGTCAAAATGGCATCTGGACAACCATGGACAAATCAGAATTGAGAACAGCTTAAAAAACACTTTATGTTTTTTTTGAGTGTGTCAGTCCCTGTGCCTGGGTCTAAATCCCAAAAATGATGCTATCTGGGACCCTCAAAATTTACAAGGGATCCCCCAAAATGGCAAGCATGGGAGTGCTGGTACTCCGGAATAAAAAACTAGAGAAAACCATGGATGCTAAATGCATGATTAATGCAGAAGTTAAAATGCACACATCAAAAGTGACATGAAAGTTTCATAGGTGATTAAAAAGTTTTATCTAAGTCAAGCAGTGAGACTTGGCTTTCAGAAACATATCAAATAGAATGTTAATTGATACTGTGAGAAAAATGAAGTGAACCATGATTTTATAAATTCCTAATGCACTTTGTTAGGAAATATAATAAGCAGTATTTAATAAAAAGTTTTAAAACAGATAATGAGATCACATAATTTGAGCATTTTTTCCATTCTCACAAATACATACAGTAAAATCTCAAGTTATGACCACCTCATTATAATGAACACCTTAATATAATGACCACTCAATTTTGGACCAGTTTTCTATATTTGAACTTAATCAGACCACCTCAATGTTCTTTTTGTGTCCAAATTGTGGTCTTCATATCGAGATTTTACTGCATAAGCAATGCCCCCCCCCCCCCGAGTACATAAAAGCAGCTTTAAATTAACCATACATATTACAAATTAGTAATAAGACTTCAAGATCATAAACTGAATCCATTAATGAGAATTATCATTACTGAGTCCAGCATTGTAAGAAAGTGGTATAAGTTTTCAGTATAAAGATCAATTCTTAATTAAATATCTTATAATCTTAAATTCATCACCATATATTATTTTGATAAAAGAAGCATTAGAACATTTTGGCACTACTGGTAAAAATTAACATAATTGCTTAAAGTGGCATTATGTAACAAGAAACAGTATCAAATCATTGACTTGAATAAAAAAAATATTCGTGCATAAAATTAAAACTCAATCACATGGTTGTTGCCATTCTTGACTTGGCATGGCAGAGTAAGTAAAAAGGAAGTGTCAATGTGCTCAATATAAGGGGCTGTGGAGTCTTTTATAAAGGGGACATTATGTCACAACCATACGTTATTATAAAGTGCACCATATATTTTATCTATAGGTATAAACTAGCGGTAAGAACAGTATACTTACGGAACTTCACTACAGTGTAAACGAGTGGGTTTTGTTATAATGTGTTAACTAGATACAGTATATACATCATATACAGAGGAGTGAATAAGTATTTATGTCATGCTAAAAAAACTTACATTAATACTATATCAAATCTATCTAAATTTTGTACAGTGCAACCTCTCAAAAGCAACACCCGCTGGGAGAAGCAAAATTATGCTGTTGATGAGAGGTCGTTCCTCTAGAGAGGTGAAATTAATTGTTAAATCGTACAATGTGGAAAAATAAAGCTGTTATTGAAGGGAAATTGTTGCTCAATAGAGGACCGCTCTGGAAAGGTTGCACTGTATATCCAAACTTGAGATTGTGGATATAAATTTTACTAAAACAAGGGCCATAACTTCAGAGAATGAAAAACTTGAAGTCATCTTCATTCTTGTCCAAGTTTGTTACAGTCAAACCTGTGATTGCCCCACTTAAGAATCAAGACCATAAAGGCCATTCTTTGAAGACCTGTCACTGATTATTTTGAATAAACTGACCTTCTAATAAAGGCCATCTGTCAATAAGGGCCACATTTTGTGTTTCCCAAAGGAGACCTTTGTTCACAGGTTTGACTGTATATTGATAAGTAGTTTGTCCATCCAAAACAAAACAAAGCCAAAATATAATTAATGACAACACTGACACAGAGATTAATTTAAACACATCTTACATGGACAAGCAAACACAAAGACAAACATACTTTGTTGTAATTCTATGATTTGCTTCGAATAAATGCTAACGAAAATCAGTTTAATTCTTTCCAATCATAGTTTTTGCAAAAACACATACTTAATGGCTTTGAAAATGCAAGTTTTATATCATGAGAATTCCAGTTGGTTTAATTTGAATACATTAGACACTAACAAATAACAATTTTATCATATTCCAATAAATTCATTGCCAAATCAATCACATTCGGCTAAACTCACTCATTTAAACAACTTTAAGAGACGGTGTAGAATATCAAATTGGTGTTTTCAAGTCAGGCAAAAAATCCAACAAATTTAAAAACTCACATTTTTAAAGCTATTTTGTACATATCTAATAGACAACTCATCCAAACTCTGCATGCTCGGATTGTATTCAATTAACTATATATTAACTGAACAGGCTCTAACATAAAACATACTATAAAGCATTAGGATTGTGAATATATACAAAATACAACAAAATATACATAAAAATGCACATTAATTTTAAAAAAAAATATACAAAGAAAAAATCAAAAGGTACTTACGCATCTGGGTCAATTTCCTTTGCCTTCGCAGGGTCTGTAGGTCCGATAAGGGATCTCCAACCATCGACGGCCCCTTCTCTTGAAAGCACCATGAAGTATGTAGGACCACTGTAATAATTTGTACACAAGTAAAGCAAATTGAAAAGTTCCATTTCACTATTAAAGGTAGAAAGTCACCATAGAATTGTTACAATGAAAATTTAAGCAGATGATGACAGAGAGTAAAACATAATGTTTAATTGTACAGTTAAACCTGTGTTTGCAACCATCTCTGAACAAAGACCACACAGTGAATAAAGGCCATTCTTTGAAAAAACGTCACTTATTATACAAAACTAACTGACCTCCAAATAAAGTCCATATGTCAAAGGCCACATTTTATCTTTCCCAAGATGGGCCTATGTTCACAAGTTTGACTGTATAATTGTTTTACTCTTATAGCCGTTTCAGTAATTTTACATTTTTTTTTTATAATTTTTAATCATTTTCTCAGAAACAAAATAAAACTTTCAAAAAGGTCTCATTTCTAATGTTTCCTGGAAATTTGTCAAAATATTCAGTAATTCATTACATCACAAGCATGTTCAACTATTTTTAAGTTCAAAACTCTGGCTTATATTTTACAAACCTGGACATATGTTCGACTAAATCATTGTAATATTCTTTGTCTTTATGATCAGCATAAAATTCTTCAGCAATCTCTTTGGATAATGTTGTTTCTTTTCTAGCAGCAATTCTAAAACCAGCCTCATGAATCTTTTCAATAATCTCATCTGAAAATAATTCAACAATAAGAATCAGACATGATGTAAATTGTCAGAAATTTAAGCTATTTTAAATTGCACAACTTTGAAACATATGAATCTTAAAGAATCCATTTTTACTCAATGTGATCCTATGTTAAGGGTAACCCAGGTCACACTGGATACTTGTTACTTCAACCATATCATTAAGCATTAACCATTTCAAACACTAATTATACAAGTCTATACCAGAACAAACTATAGATTTTATTCATAATTATCACACTGTAATATTTTCATTTTTCTGCAATAATAAACAAAATAATAATTATGTCAGAATAAGACTTATATAACAATTCAAAAACATACAAAAAATCTGTAAATAGTGTTGCAAAGGCAGGACTCAATTTTAATGAAAACATCACCATATTTATCATGAATGACAGAGCTATAAAAACAGACTCTTTTAGTTTACCTTTAGTGCCAATAGCATCAGGTTTAATAACAGCTACTGTTTGTTCTATAGGGAAGAAGTATTCCAATTCTTTCTTAGCTGTGGCCTCTGAATCAGATCCGTGTAACATGTTAATCTGAGCTCCCTCTTCACTGAACTGTGCTCGTAAACTGTTAAAAGATCAAAAATAATAACTTCTCCCCAAAAATAGCAGTTTTATAACGTAATACATAAACACAACAGTTTTTTTTTCTTTTTAAATAAATAAAACCTTTTTCCTATTTATTATTGTTTCTGTAATTATGTTAATTTTTTCATCTTAAATATCAGGGGAAGTAACTCTTATATGAGCATACTATATAATATAACAGTTCACCACATGACAGTCAATCAGTCAATCAGATTAATCATTACCTGTCTATTTCTTATACTTTGCTTCAACAATTTTGGTTGGTCCCAAATAAAAAGTAAAAATCAGGGGAGGTAACTCTAATCCAAACATACTTTGGAAAACCTTAGGTCATCATGTGACAGTCGATTGACCAATCAAAATGCTAGATACTAGATACTAGAATGAGTTAAGATAATAAATCACCTGTCTGGTTGTTGTTCTTTGGCTTCATCCACTTTGGTTGGTCCCAACATCTCTCTCCATCCACTGATAGCATCTTCTCTAGCCAGACCAAGAGCCAGCAGTGGACCACTAGAATCAATTAATAAAATCATCAACAATATACAAGAGTACATGAAGGAATAACAACATTAAAATAATTCACTGATGCAATAAATCAAATTATAATATTTAGCTACCCTGATGAAACAAAATGATTGAAAGATAACAAAGTTTTAATTTGTTCCGAATATCTTAAGATGTGTGTTTTTCATGATATGTGGTATATCCTATCCCTAAAATTGAAAATGCTTTGGGTTGACGTGACAAATCAATTAAGACCTACAGAGCAGTGTTATACACTAAAAGTTCAAAAAGAGATCCTATGGAATGGTTTCATACACTCGGACACAGTTTACCCCATTGCCCCATAATACCTTATTTCCCCACATCTGAAGCAGACGACTTTCAAAAACATTGAAGTGAAAGAAGCCATTGTTTGTACTGAGTAATAGCTTCTTTCAGCACAATATTTTCCACAGTCAGAAAGAAATAACCCAATTTTCTTAAATAAATTCATATTTTGAATATTTGCTTTGAATTTCGAGGAGTCCAAAATATGAGTCCTTATGAGGCAAAGGAATACACAGATAAAGACACCAAGTAATGGATAAACATTGCTTCAAATTATCAAACTGACGAATTTATTTCAAAAATATTTTATACTTCCTACCAGGACATTCTTTCAGTGAGTTCTTCGAAGTATTCTTGACCTTTGTGTTCACTGTAGAAATCTTCTGCTTGTTCTTTGGTGAGATGAATTTCTTTTGACATAGCAACCTTGAAACCTGACTCTCTGATCTTTGCAAGAATTTCATCTGCAAGGGGACAATGGTAGATATTATAATTACTAGCTAATATGTATATATTATCAAGGTATATGAATTTAAAACTCGTCCTTCTCTTAAACAAAACTCTCATGTTTTAGTTCAATTTGAACATACAGTAAAACTTCGCTATTACGAGCATTGATATCTCGAGCACCCAACTTATCTCGAGGAGTTCTTAAAGTCACATCAATTTTTGTTCTTAGTTGTGTATAATTTCAACCACCAACAAATACCTCATAATTACGAGTATCACATTTATCTCGAGCATTTAGTCTGTGCTGATGACTCCTTGAGACAATGAGGTTTTACTGTATTCATCTTTGAAACTAATACTGAGATTGTCCAGACAATTATATGTAATAACAAGCTTTATAAGATATAAAAGAACTGAATATAAGCACTGTGATATATAAAAAATGTACATTACTTGACTCAAAAGAGTTGAGAAAAAAGTCAGTTTTGAACATTATGACTGAATTCTAACTTATGACTCAACAGTGTGAAGACTATAACAGAAAGTATCCATTAGTATTGACGTAGCTTTGTGCCATCTTTTTTACAACTAACTAATCAAAACGTAATGTTTGTTGTCTTAGAGCAAGGCACGACAAAAACTAGACATCAAAATATACCTTTGTTCTTCTTATAAGCATCAGGTCTAATAAGAGCGAGAGTTCTTTGTAATTTGGCTTTTCCTTCAACTTTTGGTGCCACAAAGTCGGGGAAGAAGAACGCCAGTTCTCTAGCAGCGGTATCCGAGGAGTCACTACCGTGTACAGCATTCATGTACTTTTCTTGGCCAAACTTGGCACGTAAACTGTAATTTTATACAAAATGATATTTATTATCAAATCAAGTACTGGCCCAAAGGTTATAAAACTTGAGAACAGTCTCCAAGCTCAAATCTTAATTCCATTCTCAAAGTATTATAGTTGACAAGATAGAGATTAATAATGCTTAAATACATATTCAGGTCAATTATGCTGTCAGAATAATGCATCAATAATATCATTACTGTCTGATCATAATTAACTTTGAAACATTAAAAGTCAAGATGTTAGTATGAGATTTGAGCTCAGAGACCAATCTCAAGTTTTATAACCTCGGACCCTGATATATTTAATTATTTCAGAAGACACCTAGGCTGAGTGGTTAATGTCTCTGATTTGTTAACACTAGTCCCTCGATGCTGTAAGTTTGAATCCCACCAAGGTCCAGAAAACTTTTCACGGCTTAAGGAAGGTCGGGGCTTCTACCCAGGTGAACACCAGGGCTCTTCTTCCAGCTTTAAAACTTCACAAAGATCCTCAATTAATAATTTTATAGTCTATCAAAAAACAATGACAATAGAACCAGATTTAGATGTTAAAGCATATTATGGCACACAATGTGGCAAAATTTTTCTTTGAGAATTTTTCCTTAATAATTATTCAGTGCTGGGGGGAGTGCCACTATGCATTGATCACAAACATTTTCAACATTGTACTAGCATGAAAGGATATGGAAATCAATACAAAAAAAACTGTTAATATATGTATGTACACAAAACAATATCATTCAAAAATTAAGTACAAAAATTTTGATGAAAGCAATAGCTAAGCCCTTAAAATTTGTTATCTAATACAATACCTATCAGGGGCCTGCTCCTTAGCATCCTCAACTTCAGTGGGTCCAATGAGATCCCTAAATTCCTTAATGACATTTTGACCAGTTTTGCCCTTTGTAATAGCCAGAACTATCGATGGACTGCTTGTCATGAAAGTAACGAGCTCACCGAAGAATTGCTGAATTAAAAAAATAATAATAATTGAAATAATTTAAAAACTGTACAGTTAAAACAAAAACAATACAATTAATGATAATTTCATTAATGTATTTTTTTTTTAATCAGCACCACCTTTGTTGTTTATATAAAACTAGCAGGTATCTTCTCAGTGTTAATATAATACATGACTGCATTAGTAAACCTGATTTACACGATCAAACCTAGGTTTTCTGTCACCTGTAAATAAGGGTAATCATATGTGAAATGGCCAGTCTATGTACACACTTGTTGATGTATTACACTGAACTGATCTCTGTTCAAAGGTCAACAGTGCATGGTGACCATATCAGTTTTTCTACATTGAGCAGTCTTTAGATATAAGTCTGACTGTATACGAATCAATCAATCAATCGATTGACTGATCAACCCGCCAACCAACCGAACAACCAACCATTCAATTGATAGATTGATTGGTTGATTGATCAATCGATCAATTGATCAATCAAAACATACATGAATGACTGAAATTTAAACTTGAAATTTAAGACAGATTGAAATGACAGAACTAATACCTCATCTTGAAGATGAATGTAGACATTCTTCACTTCTTCCTCTGTGAGTTGTCTCTCCTCCTGTCTAAGGACCTCAATACCACGTTTCTTCATCTGAATGAAAATTAATATATATTTATGTAATACTCTTCCATAAAAACTAATGCCCTTGTAATGTAATGCATTTTGCATCATTTTTGGGGTGGGATTACAGAAAAAGCTCGTCCAAATTCTTGTTCACAGAGTGTACACTTACATTTACTCCGTCTTTTCATGTATGAAATGGTTCAATTATAATCACTGAAAATTTTAACCATGTATGATATTGTAAATCATTTTACATCGCAAGAGAATTATCCCCAATTTCTACACGTGTCATCTGCCATTTTGAAGTTCAATTTATTAGCTAATTCACTCATTATATCAATAGGCAAAATTTTGAAAGTTAAAACCAATTTTCATCTACTGTAATAAATCTTCAATAAATCACTATTCCAGTTATGACAATGAAATTTAACAAATCATCAGCACAATCAAAGGGAGATAACTGTCACTTACCTCAGCCAAGATTTCATCGGCTTTACCAGACTGGACAGCGTCGGGTTTGATGATAACAACAGATACTTCCTTGACTGGTTCTGTGAAGTAAAATAACAAAGTTTATACATCAATATGTACCCATACATTGTTTTAATCAATATTTCATCTTAAAACTGTAAATAGTGTTATATTTATAGCTAAAAATTGAAGCAATTTATTGGTCTGTACCAAAGCAAAAACCATATTCTGGGTCTGGGAAAAAGATGATGGTGATGAATCAATTCATAAAACTATGTGTAATCATTTAGTGAAAAAAGACCACCCAGTTACTATTCTGTCTCCAACAGTGCTATTGATATAATTTGATTAAAAATTTAACCATTTGTTATGAAATTGTTTTAAACACAAAATGAAAGTTAATTTCAAAACAAACAAATTGATGACAATATTTATGCCCGCACCAGAGAAAGTTATAACACAAAATTCATATGATTACATTTATTATTATAAATAAAATATTATCAATTATATTTATTATATATTAATCTTTATAAACTGAAGAATTACAGCATAAATATGCAAAATTTTATCAACAATGTTTTCATAACCCACTTATTAAAAAAAGCAGTTAGGAGCCATGTTATTATTTATATAAAAACATGCAATAATACATGGGTTATACGATAATACAATAATACAATATATACAACTTATACAACAGTGTAGTCGTAGGTTCTTCAATCACATCTGTTCAACTATTCAACAAAAAATAACTTCATGAAATAAAAAAAAACTTTCAACCAATCCATACCAAAATGACTTTCTTCTTGCAGGACAATATTTAAAGATCTGGTAATCATTATTCAGAAACAATTGTTTTTTTTTTTAAAGAATAAAATACACCAGAAAGTTTCATATGAGAGAAGAGCAAAAATGTAGATCAGGTGAAAATTTTGACTTGAAATTTTTTATAAAAATCCAGACCAGCTGAAATAGTATGATAAGCATAGTAAGCTGTGATTGTTTATAATGTCTGTGGTAATCATGAGTTACTGGTAATAACCTGTTTTCCAGCCACATGTAATTGTTATAAGCTGTGACTGTTTATAATGTCTGTGGTAATCATGAGTTACTGGTAATAACCTGTTTTCCAGCTACATGTAATTGCTATTTAATTGACCTAATGCTAAGTAAGATATAATAATGATTATTTTGCATTTACTTCAAGATTATATAACGTTTAATTGAGGCGTGCAATAATACAGAGGTAAATCAAATTAGGCTGACCACGATGGCACATAAAAGACACTATACTACAACAAGTTGATCAACAGAAAGATACACAGTAAAACCTCATATAGTGACCAATTCAATATTATGACCACCTTGTTATAACGAACACTTACTTTCAGACCAGCTTCCAATAACTTCCCCATAATTCAACTTGATTATGAGACCACCTCATTATTACGACTGACTTTTTTGGGTCCTGAATACGGTCTCACTATCGAGGTTTTACTGTATATTGTTAAATCATTATGTTAAGTAATAAATTAGCACAATAATGTAATGAGATATGTTTTATGCATAAAATAAGCAAATCAGATATGAATTTTGCATTCAGGTACAGTACATTAATAAAGCTGAAATTGAATTTATATGTACATGAATTGCATAATTATGCATTTTATGTTATTTGGCTTAAATCTCCTGAGCTAGTTGGGCATGGTAGATTAAGCAGACTTAACTTATTCCATCAATCTATTAGCCCGAAATATTTGCCAAAGCTTTGACAATATCTAACAGGCCACTTATTACCAAATTTAATTAGATAATATAAAACAGCAATGGATATGACTGGCCATGCTGTCAGATGACACCAGTTTTTACACATGTGTTGAAAAAAAAATTCAATTATAAAAATTCTGCACTCTTTTTTAAACTGACTCCATGTTGTTATAAGCCTAACATTTTAAATTTAACTAAAATCATGATTGGCACAGAAGAGTTATTTCTTTACCCCAAAGGACTTTAAAGAGGCCAAAAGGTGTATTAAATTCAACAAAGTTTTCTTTTATTCCTAAGTTCACGGAAATAACAAAAACTGACCAAAAAAGTCGTCAAAATAAAATTCATTAAAAAGAACCGAATTGAGTAATTTTACTAACTACACAGGGAAGGTGCATAATTGTAAGACTGTATGAGAAAGTTAACCTGAGTAGAGATCATCGCCAAATTCAATTATTTCTCCCTGAAAATTGATTCTTCGGGCTGGAAAGAGCAGATAACTCATGTTGAATCAAGTAAAAATAATAAGACAAGAGTTGTCTACCTTAGCTATATATCTTTTCTGATGGAAAATTGATTTTATATATAAAACAGACATTAGTTTGTGGTGCTTAGGAATAGTAACAAAAGAAAAAGGGACATAAGCTAAAAAAGATCAGCAGCAACATAGAATTTCAGCCAAAAAATTGAAACTAAATTTAAATAAATATTCCATGTTGAAAAAAAAAGAACTTTAAGTCAATGTTACAACATACAGTGTATCAAGATCATTCAGACACTGTTGGACACAAAGTCAGATCAAAGTCAACACCAAATGTCTACTTTTTCATTTTTTTCCAATTTTTCGGATTATTTGTATAATACTGAATGATGTACAATGTTAAAATACAGAAAGCGTCAATACCAGATTAGTACAAAAACACCCAACATTACACTATCATAGAACTGTTACCTTGACCAGGTTTGGCACGAACTTATAAGAAAAAAAAAGAAATAAGCATTCTATATTGATGATAACAAACATATCAGGGATACAGATATGAGCCGGAAGCCAGAAAAAACAGCCATCTATTTGAGCATTCAGCAACTTTTTTTTTGAAACATTCCAAATAGGTGTTATTAAGTTCCATGATACAAAGTTTCCAAATTTGCAAATTCGAAACAGACCCCAAAATGAATATCAGTTTTCTTGAATTCATATGATAAGCAAAATCACAAACAAATTAAATGTTTAGATATAAAAATATAAGAAAAATATAAAATGAACAAATATAGTAAAAATTTGCAAAAACTATGTACTAGTATCTAATCTGGTTTTTTTAAAAGATTGGTAAAGAAATAAGAACATTTGAAAGAGGGTTAGTCAGATATATGCAATAATATACACATCTTTTATCTAATTCACAAGAGCAGTGACTGAATTGTCGTAAAAAATCAAAATTTGAGGCAAAATCTAGCCACTTTTATTTTTTTACAATATTTGATGTGTCATGAACATGGTAAACTTGAATTTATCGATACCCTTGGGCACCATGTAACAATATTTCATTCATTACCCAAGCAACAGATAACTTATCCGTCTCAATGACTACCCTAAAATCGGTGAATAGACTGACTGAAGTATAGAAAAGAGCTTCTCATTACGAATAAATAGGGGAGGGGGGTGAATGTTAACTATCATTATCTATGCATATATGTGACTATGACTGATTTTATAATGTCTATAAAAAAGACAGAAAGTAAAACATTTATATGAAAGAATTAAAAGTTACCTTCATCTTCTTCCTCTTCTTCAGCCTGTCTTTCTTGTGCTTCCAGCTCAAAAATATGTGTATCCTTAATCTATAACAAAAATAACGAGAGAAACAAAAATTAACCATTGATAATAGCCCAATCTCTTGAACCTAACATTTGCCCTTTGACCTATCCATAAGCATAAATGAATAATTTAAGTGAACTACTGAACATGAATATGTAATGAATGGCCATGAAGCCATAGTTAGTATGACTGGAGTAATCAGTTACTTCATTAAACTTTTTTTCTCTGGAGTTTAATGCAGCACCAACAGCCAGGGTCATTTTGGTGACTATTTCAGCTTTGAAGGTGGAGGAAGATCTCAGACATACCATACATCTAGGTAAAACTGTAGCCTTCCATAAGAGAGCAGGACAGCTTCCTCACATGCGAAATTTGTCTGGTTCCAGGTGAGATTCGAACTCACATTAGTGAGAGGCTTGTAATAACAAGTTAAAGACCATAACCACTGGACCAGGAAGGGTCTTACAAGTGTGTGTGCAATCGAGCAAACCTAATGCAGAAATGATGTTAACAAATGCTTGTACATAGAGTGAGCTTACCTCTTTTCTTTCTGCTTGTCCGTCCAATACTTTGTGTTCCTGAGCAAGCTGTTCAGTAATAGTACGAAGAATCAATGGTGCATTAGCTCCCCTGACGACAGCTACCAACACCCCACCCTACAATGTATTCAATGTATTGTAAATACTCAAGTCAGGTACAGTAAAAACTCAGTAATTATCAAATTTTGAAGTTTTTTGCTATGAAGTGTTGTTTTTTTTTGTTTTGCAATCTAGATCAATTTGTCAGAACCTGCAACAAAGTAACACAGACATAAACTCAACAGTTTGTTTCTTAAAAATATAAGACACAAACAAATTTTCAGACCTCAGCTTCCAAATCTGTACTTTGGCATTTTAACCCTATGTATAGTATTTGCAATTACTGATAAGCCATGTCCACTGCTGAATTGATTTATTTAGTAATCACTAAAGTGTGTTTAGGCCCTTTTTAGCAGCAGAGAAAATGTCAAAAACGCGAAACATTATATTAAAAACTTACGGCATAGAACAGAAAGCATGGCTCACAACGTCCGCGGTATTTCTCCAGAGCATCAATGTTATCAGTTTTTGCCTATAGAGAGGAAACAGATTGAAATATCACCATTGATTGTTACCAAGGCAACAAAATTTTATGGAATTAATATAAAGTCAGAATATTTCATTAAATTAATACTGTGTTCTTAATATTGATGACAAGCATTAATTCTAAAAAGTATATTCCAAAAAAACATTTACAATTATTCAGAGACATTTACAACAAGTAAATATATCAGTTAACTTAAATCATTCTTATAGAAATTGAATTCATATATGTACTAGTATCTAAAGAAATAATGAACATATGTTTAAAAAATATCAGTACAGAAAATGATCACAGTTATTTTTCTGATTATACTAAGTTACAAATATAAGTTTTATGAAATATGTTCAGTAAATAAGTAAATAATAAAATTAATAAAGATCATGCAAAATTTTTTAGCTGAAAAGTAGAAAAGAAAATACAATTACAAGAAAGACTATTAAAACTTGTAGACTTGAATTGTATAATAATCAATTTCAATTTTCAACAATTTTTCAGTTGTTTTTCAATTAAGGCAGCCAGTTGACCTAACCAGTTTTCCTGGACTGTATTCTAACCAGTAGTAATTAACCCTTCCACAAGGAGCCGGCAACTTCTCTACAAATGGAGGAAAATCAACATTTTTGTCAAATTTTCATAAAAGGGTATGACCTGCTGCAACTCAGATTTGAACCTGGACACTAACATTGAACCATGGTTGCGGCTTTTCTGTGAAAGTTAACAGAACTAGCAATATATGATACATTTTTTCAACTAAAAATGAGACTTTTATTCAGAAGTAGACTCCAAAATAATATTTCATTCACTACATAATTTTTTATTAATGAAATTTCAAATATGCTAATAATAAAGAAATGAAGAATTAATTCTTTCACCAGAATCTGGTCTTCAGTACAGGACAGGGAGGGGTGAATATATGCTTAACCTTTACAAACATATAAAATACCGATTGGATTTTAATTACATAAAGTTGTTGCCATATATTTTTGAGAAGCTAATTAAATCCAAGACAGGAATATGATATTAGAATCATAAATACATCACATCTTCATAAAGCCTACAGTAGACTGGTTCACCTCTTTTAGACGTGTTAATGCTTCTTATGGCATGCAAGAACAAAAGGCCACAGTCTGTTGGTGGCACCACAAAGATGACATATATTAATGTTTTATTAATGTAATAATAGGAATAAAATGTTTGTACTACAGCAAGGGTAAAGTTTACAATGACAAGAGAAAAAGGGGACGACACAAAGAAAGACAGTTTTAATTAGAGAACATTCAGTATTCTGCAAAATATCTAATATATGAATCAAAGTAATTTCAGCAACATTTTAGTTTCTGATGATTCTGATAAATTGCATTATTGTTCCATCCACTAATGGAAATGATAAAATATTCGTTTACATTGTAATAAGTTTGATAATAACGATAATGATATGGAACAGGGTGATCTAAAAGATCATGATATTAAAAGTGATGATGATAATGATGATAATAATAATGGTAATGGTATGGAAAATGATGATTTCAATAAACATAATGATGATGATGATGATGATGATGATACAATGTAACTGATTTATGTAATAATTATGATTATATAATGTAGTAATTTTTAATGTGAAAAATATAAATTATGTGTGTATGAAAGTAAAATCTTCCTATTTTTAAGTATATTGTGAATTATTCATTGTGATTATTATTGAGTAAATAAAACATGCATTATATCTGAATGTACAATATGACTAATCATGGATGAATAGATAGAAAAAAAGGGGAGATAACTAATGTCCCATCACCGATCCGGACTACGAAAGATATCCGAATGTTTCTACGATCTGGTTAAATATAGGGCAACATGTGCACAGCCTACGTAATCTGCTACTTCCCACTTACGACAAAGAATCTTAACAAATCGTCACCGAGTTCATTTTTTAGACGACGTAAATTAGGGATGAGGGGGGTAACTGGCCCCGCCCACTCTTGATATACATCCACCACTGAAAATATAGCACTAGAAATGTGAAACACAAATCATAACCAGGTATATAGAAAGAAAGTTTGTTACTGTACAAGAATGAGAGACCGACTTTGTTCACAAACAATTCAAGTAAAAATATGAGACTCAATGTAGCGTATACCAATTTTCTAATTTTTCCCAGACAGCTTATGACGAACTTTAAATCACCAGGAGATTATTGTTAAAAAAAATAAGATAATGTTGAATATGTTTTTATCATTTCACAAGGTATGAAGATAAATTAAGCATTATTATTCTTTGATATTTCATACTTGTGATGATACACAAGTATCTTTTCTTTTCTGATAATCTCTTATTTTACTTGATTGTGTGAAGTACAGTCCAGTATCGAAACAATGGTGAGGTGAACAGTGCAGGGAGTTATTTTAACACATGAACCAGTCTGATCATTGTCAGCAGCTGAAATAGACACTGGATAAGAACGTCCTGAAATAAATAGGATTCGAGTATTTTAAAGCTGGTCAATGTTAGAGGCTGATATTAACCTGTCAAGCAAAGTCGGATAGAAATGTATTTATTTTCCCACACAAATACTAAATATTTGAGAAAAAAATATGGAAATAATTAAATAATGGTTTTAATGTTTAAGCTTATTTAGCAATAGAACAAGCATCTAAAGTTTTATTGTTAAGCATAGATGAGTTTGAAGTAAAGCAGTCTGATTTAATTTGAAAGTTGTTAATTACCCCCCTCATTGCATCTACTGCAAAACCTCACATTTCGACCACCTCAATATTATGACCACCTTGTTATAATGACCACTTTTCGAACCAGCTTTCAAATAACTCCCCTATAATTCAACGTGTCAATGAGACAACCTCATTATTATGACCAATTTTTCGTACCCTGAAGGTGGTCTCAATATTGAGGTTTTACTTGATTTCAGGCGCAGAGCTTTATTTACTAGTGGGAAAATAAACACGTTGAAAATCAACAAATAAGTGGAGTTAACACTGAAGTCTGAAAGCAAATGTCTTTCATTTCATTCTCTTGTAGTAAGACTGTATTTGCTTTCATAAATCGATATTATAAATAAAACATTAGTTGTCAGATTAGGCCAGGAAAAAAATATAATTGTGATTCCAGTTACCAGACTGACCCTGTTTTTTGTGCCAACCACTAAGACCCTAAAGTATCCAGCAGCAAAATCCAAAGTATGAAATTATTTGGAGACATATCAAGACCCCAAAGTATGAAAGGTATGCTCAGAAAAAAAAAGAAAAGTATTGCTATCTACCAACCCTATTTTTGGTCGAGTAACTGGAAACATGACTGTTATTTTTTTTTGGCCTTAACAGTAATGCATTTTGTAAGGCTGTATGTGCAACATGGAAACCGAATCTCATGATTACAGTGCTCCACTTACGATTACAAATCTAAGGAGATTGTCCCCTAATTCATTTTTAATCCTCTTGAACGTTCCTAGCATGGCTGACACGGGTCCGCACCACTCTTGTGATACATCAATTACTGAAACAATTAGCTCATTCATTAAAACCGGCTCAATACCATTGTTTCATTGTGAATTGAAGCTAACTTAACTAGGCTTCTGAAGTCTTTCATGATTACTTTCTGCTTCACATTTTTGCTGGTTGAAGTCACAGCATGAAGATGAGAGTGTTCCAGTCAGAGAATGGTGCAGAAGAAATGCTCGTCAATTGTTTGGTTAGATTCAAAGAAATTTGAATTAAACAATTACTGTTGGTTGTGATAATTATCTGTTTCTGTATAGCTGGTTAGCATCTGGTTATACTGTTATAAGCTGTAAGTTATCACACAAGCATTACTTCCAATCAACAATCAACAAATATATTTGAAATACATGCATACTACAAAAAAAAACACTTTGAGCAACACATCAAAACTAAACATTATAAGATAAAATCTCACGTTCCTGTTAATGAGATTTTCCTCATTAAATTCTTTAGTTATTGACATAAAAAAAAACAACAGCAAAACTATATTATGATACAACCGCATACGTAAGTCTTTGACAAAAAACCTAATGTTGTTATGATATTAAGACTCAACAATTCACACTCGACTTACAGTTATGAACTTTAATAAACTGTCACCAATTTCATTCTTTGTTTTTCTAAACGAGCCTAACATTGACAGACATGGACCACACCATTCTGAATATGCATCAATCACTGTAATAGCCAATCAAAATCATGTAAAGGTAAGGTTTAATCCATTGTGGGTGGAACAAAACTTAATGAGAAATTTAAATATTTTAAGCTATAGACTTAATCTTAGTTGATGCGGCCTAATGTGCAATGTTTCATATCAGTACTAAGTTTAAAGTTTTACAGAGCTGAAAAAAAATATATAGTTTTATGTGTACAGAAAGTCGGGGGACAATAATTTGCATCCTGACTTGTTGTGAAGAATAAGCCTACAAGAAAAAAAACAGAATTATTCGATATAATTTCTGCCACAATATTCATTGGTCCCATGGATATCTGAAAGTAACCAACCAAAATTAAGCAATTTCAAAAATGATGCCTAAATCATGACTCCACTTTTAAATTGTCAAACCAATCAATTGCAAGCATCTTAAGCTTAAAGACAGAAGGCTTCTCCTACTGAAGCCATATCAACCAATCAAATCAACACATTGCCTTTTCAAACTGGACATTTCTAAAAGCTGTCACAGCAGATTTATGGCTTACAGTGGCAAAATTCAGCAATTTGTCTCCAGTTTCATTTCTGACTTTTTTTAATTGGGAAACCATGGCAACAGTGGGTCCACTCCAATCAGAATAAGCGTCTACCACTGAAAAAGCGTCAGATCCATGATACAAATAATTGTAAATCATTGGAAATAATTGTAACAAGTACACAGAAAGCAAGTGTTGGCTAACATATTATTTGGCCAACAACTTTCACTTTACAATGTACAAATATTTTTTATTATGAAGATGCAAACTTTAATAATGTTTTTTTTTAATTAAATAAAATACATATAACCCAAAGTTACAATTTGAAAACTTCTATAAGTAAGAAATGTGATGAAAACTGAAGTGTTTATGTTTTTAATATTTATATCAATCAAAATAGCGATTTCTTCAAGTTTTTCTTCTTTCATACAATTTCCTACGCTAAATATTGTTATATGCTAGCAAATTGAATGTCTTTAGAAAAGGTATTTTCACCCTGGAAATCACACATCATAGAGACACAACAAGCTAATTACCATATATCTGAATAATTCATACATTAATGATATGTGAATGTCAAACCGATACATAACGATACTGTCACATCTAAGCATGCAAGAAAATACAGAGTGTAATGTTAATACATACGTAACATGCACAATCTACATGTTGAGGCTTATATTAAAATTAAGATGGTTTGCCATTTACCAACCGACCGTAAAAAAACGCAAGCTCAAAAAATTTCATTGCTGAATTTTTTATTTTCATATTTTCGCCAATAAAATATTTCCATGCTTTATTTCACTTCAGGTTCAAAATAGAAATGATCTCTAAATAAAATGATCTCTTCAAATCTAGGGTCGGTAAAGGGCAAACAAAGTATTTTTTAATTTCAGCCTGATAAAACCACAAAAACAGTCAAAATGCATCAACCGTAACAGACAGATCTGTAAAAATATAAAAGTAACCTGAAACAACAGAAAATTAAACTCCTCACATAAACTGACAGACAACAGTTTTCATAGTTAAACACAGCAAGTGTATCAGATAAGGCCTGTCTAAAAAAATGCATGGTTTGCAACCAACTGAATAAAAATCCCTTGATCCAAAATGTTTGTAGTTCTCTATTCCAACTTTTCATTTTCCAAGCAATTATATAATAACCCCCCCCCTCCCAAAAATAGTTTCCTCCCTCCTACCTAACCATGGTTAAACTTTTGGTTGCGTAACCACAAACCAACATTTTTTTTAAGAATGGCCTAGCACTAAATTTTCCATTTTATTTCTTTCATTAGATAAATGGTAATCATAAATATTCACATACTGAAAATATACTTCAACAAAATACATATACAGTCAAAATCCAGTGTTAAATTAAGTTTCAATTAAAAATCTGTCAATTAGTTTGTCAGTTTATCTTCATAGAAGTCGATAAAACAAGGAAAAAACACAGTCAGACATTTCCATTGTACAATGATATTGTGACAAGAACGCAAACTAGAGAATCAAACATCGGCATTCCAGTAACATCCCAACAGTTTTACTTACACCCCAAAAGCTGAGCAGGTCATCGTTAAGGTCATTACGATACTTTTTAAAATTGCTGGTCATTCCAGAGCAAACTCCACACCAGCTTGCATGAATGTCTATAACTAATTAGTCAGTTAATTTATTAGTATGAGCCTATAATACACAATGATTAAGTATCATATAGACTGAAGACTATGATAAAGTTGATATTTTTCTCTTGATTGAATTTATCAATATTGCTGAGAAGTAGCAATATGTACAAATGATTAAAAAAACATTTATTGTATATTTTTATGTATACAAATAAAGAGTTCAATTCCTGTAAATCATCATAGACAAGTTGTCACGTTAACAAAATTAAGATCATTTTTACATAAATCATTGCTTAACTGTACACAAGATTATAACCAGTTTTTGAAGGCTAGATTCAAACTTCCTGCATCTAATTGGTTACTTCTAAGAGAAGACCTTTTCTTATAAAAAATCCCAAAAAAGGATTTGCAGAACTAAATCTTAAAACTAACCAATGTCACGACTTATTCTGCGATTGAATTCTTAATACAATTCCAGTTTATTGAGGCTTAAAGATATTAAATAATCCAAATTGTTTTCATGTCTGTACGTGAACTAATACTTAGACTACTACTATAAGACTTACCACAGAGTCCTTCTTTAGACAGCATATCCTCCCATTCCTCCTGGGTCTCTATCTCCTGTTGTAACTGTATTTCCTTTCCTTTACGCGCCATGTTTCCACCACTTCCTGTCTTCTGATCACCCTAAAATTATTTGAAGAACTTTTTGAAGAAATTAAATTCAATACAGAAACCTATTTTGACATTTAAGAATAAAACACCCACCACCAAAACAAAAAAAAATGCAAAAGGAATGGATGATCACCCCCCCCCCCCAAAAAAAAGATGGCACAAAAAACTATTGTACAACCTATTTATAACAGTGTTAGCATGCAAAAATAAACATTTTTATTCCATATTAATATTACTTTGATACTTACCCATTCATCAAAATTGTTAAAACAAGTTTTTGTTCATATTAATGGTTATTTAAAAATGGCAAACAGAAAATTAAGTACATCATGATTAATGAAGACTTGTGCATTAATCAACTGAAAAAAAAACTGCCTTCCTGATAGAATATTATAGATTATACTGAAATGTTATGCAGCAAACAAAATATGATGATGAATTTGAAAAAATCAAATAATTCTGATGATTGAAAATTTGGAACTACAATAATGCAATACAGGGCTCAACAAATTTTTTTCAGGCTGCTTGTACAGCAGGACGACCAGCTAAGAATTTTAACTAGCTCTACAACAATTTCAACTGAGTCAATTTCTACTCGTAATCATGACCAGACATGTGGATTTGTCAAGCGCTGTAATAAATGGTAATATGGGGCACTTAGTATTTATCAGTAATATAAACTGAAGGAGGGAATACACAGGTACACTATACAATAATAATAATAAAAAAAAAACCTACACAAAATATTGTTACCCTAAACAAACTAAACTGAATTGAACAATTTTAGAAATATTCATGAAGTTTGAGGTAAACCTTTAGAATATTGAATCAAAGATATTAAATACTGTCTTCAGACATCCAATCTTAATCTCAGAATAGAATCATAAATGAGCAAAACATATAAACTGTGCTACTGCAAGTCCAACATGCTTGAAACAACACTGATTACGAAGGTCCTGAGTTCAAATCCAGGTTTCAACGGGTTTCATTCAAGAACTTCACAATCCCATTTTTTGGATGCAGTACTATTGTAGTGTCCAGGAAGCAGACTCCAGCATGATTAATATAAGCAAAATTGCTTGTTTTGCAATCGAGCTTTAGAAAATAAATTAGTATTTATAAACTAATAATTAAAGCAAATTAGATTCTTAATCCTCTGATTAGTTGATTCGAAACAAAGCTTGAGTGTTGTTTTATTTAGAATTTGTTGTACATTGTTTCAAAGCATTCTAGACATACAAATACGTCAGCTTATCATCTTGTAATACCTCAGCAGCAAAAAAATCATCACAATAGACTGTGCGTGCATTCATATCATTTATAAATAGCTGAAGCATTACATTAATGCACAGTATACATTATTGATGAGAGAAGAAGAAAAATACTATACATCAAGAATTCATGACAAGTTCAATACAATCCTCACATAAGGCAAGCCATACAAGAATATACATGTGGTGCAAAGTGAGCAATCAACTTACAACAATTTTAATCTCTATGTTTTTTTTACTAAACTATATGATGAGGTATTCAAATGGAGATTCAAAAGAGAGATATTGCTTTCAATCATGTAAATACATCATGAAAAGTTAGTTATTTTCAACAGGTTTACACATGAAGAGATACGAATGAGGGGATAAATGCTACTTAAGTATTTTGCCATTGATAATTAGATGTGCTAATTGTAAAAATTAATAAAGTAATCAAGCATGTGATAAGACCTTAAAACAATGACATTGGATAATTCTGCCATATTGATAGCATGTGCAAGAAGGAATAAAACTAGTGAAAAACATTCAGGTACATGATTGTGAACAAGCATAATGAAATAAATAATACATAATGAAGGTCAAAGGCATAGCAAAATATGTATGATAATCCATGCTTATGATTAATTATGAAACTCAAAAAATAATTAACTGTACAAAGCTGTGTAATTAACCTCTTGTGGTATCTTTTTTAAACAGTGTACAGTCAAATAATAATGTTACACTACAATGTTAATTTCACAATGCTTTGTACAAAACAATAAAAGAGGAAGGGAGCATGAGACTAAATGGAGCAAAAGATTGCCAAAGCAAATGTTACCATCTTTATCTATTAACAAAGTTATTGAAGTTTTTATTGAGGGAATCAAAGCTGAAAACACAACATACAAAATTAAAAATGTGAAAATCAAATATAATTGTAATACAACAAGTATCCAGTTGAAACTACTTCACATTGAAAAGTTCAATAAATTTTAATACAAAAAAAGACAAAAAACAGTTTTGCCATAATAATTGTTAAATGTGATATGCTAGTATTTCAACATGAACAATTAAAGGACATCTTATGATGGGGTTACTGACAGAGGCAATCATCTTTGTTATTGTAAACAAAGAATATGAGGTACCCAAATGTCAAATTGGATTCATTTATATGAGTTAAACACTATCTCCTTAAAATTTCCAGCAGTGGTCATTTTGGATGTATTGGGATGAATATTCCAATATACGAAACAACAACAACCAAAAAAATAGAGCAACCACGGTTAGTTTGTTAGCAAAGGACACCTAAAATATATTTGGTACTTTTAATTTCAGCACAGTTTAAGGAGCACATAAGAGTGTCAGGACTAGCCTTAATCATTGGAGGAAAATGAATTTTTATAATATTTGAACCCAAGAAACAAATCTCTGAATTTCACCAGGTCAATGTTATACATTTATATACATGAAAATATCTGAAATGTTAATTGCTTGTGCATTAACAGGTTTTGGCATAGATTTCTATGCGTCACTGAAATGATATCAAACATGGTTTCAAGATTAACACAGACCAGAGTTCAGCAAATAACACATGTTCTCCACCCAGTTCACTTGGAAACAAGAAAAGGCTAAAGCATCATTTCCAAAGCAAGGGTTTTATTGTCTAAGGAAACAGTAAACTGCATAACAATTGGGGGTCTAACAGTAATTAACAGACCCATTTGTCGTTTGCTATTGTAAACAAAATGTCATCAAGAAAAACAAATGAATTACCTGGCAAAAACTCCTAGATTAAACTGTCAAAACCTGTTGCAGACAACACGCACCTGCGAACGAATGTTTACCGATAGCAACGACTCGACTACTTCCGGTAGATCCAAAAATACAATGGGTAATATTTGAACGAATAAATAATTTTAAATATTGAATCAATTTTTGACAATAACATTACAATTTTCAAGTAAATATAAACAAACAGATGTTAGAAATTATTATCCAAATGTTTCACGACATCATTTTTGAAATATACAAATTTTAGAAAAAATATTTCGTCTAATAATAAATCTTTATAATTGGTTTTAAAAATGGCCTCCGAATCTGATGTCGGACAGAAAAAGCAGGAAATTAATTTCGATATTGAGGTAATGATTCGATGTCAAGACATATGTTCTCTTCCGTTATCAAGATATTGTCCATTTGTATGCTTCGAAAGATTTTCGTTGGTATTCGCCGTCTACTCTTCCTTTAATCATCGAAAAGAATAGTGGGTGTTTTCAGTGGGTGGGGTACATTTTTAATATTTCGAGCTTATGGGCTTATATTTACATATTTTGTGTTTTTTTTTTCAGGGAATGCATTTTGTGTATTTAAGCACACCAATCACTCATTCTTGTGAATATATCTCGCAAAAGTCAATCTTGCAGTGATCAAAATGACTCCCTGTAAAGATTACATAGGAAAAAGGTTTATAAAACTCTTTAAATGAAGTGGCCATAGCTGTCATTTCTTCTTATGGTCCACAAATGATCCATTTTTGTATTCATCTCTGAATGGCTTGAAGCAATTTACTGCAGTACTACTCAGCTCATGGATAATAATTACTAAAAATTTCTTACACATTTTCTATAGTTTGATGATTCGGAGTTTCAATCAGATTTACCTGTCATAGATGCCCCTCCAACACTTGAGAGTATACTAAATGAAGATGAGGATTCTTCTATCTTAGAGGAAGACGTTATATCCATACCATCCTCCATACAAGCATTTAAAGATTCTCAGTCGCAGGAAACATCCTCAGTTTCCAGTCATGATAGCTCTTTGCTTGCCGAAAAACCATACAAGAAAGAAAGGTTTGTATATGTGTAACTTACATAATGTAAGTGCCATAATTACACAGTTAATCATTGTTGTAATTTTTGTCGCAATCATAATATTTTGAAAATCCTTCACTTGTGAGTTTATGAATGTCTCCTTAAAAAACTTGGCGAAGCTTTGACCCATTTTGTGGAGTATCTTAGTAGTTATTATTTACTTCTGTTATTCTAGTTGTTTATGTCAATACTTTAGCACTTAGTACTGACATATTCAAAATCAAATGAACTCTCATAAAAAATTTGTGAATCAAAATTAATCACATGTAATCCATTTAATGCCTTTGAAATATGCCCACTTCAGACGGAAGCTTAGAAAGCAGAAAACAATTCATGGATCTGTGTTGAAGCCAAGCAAGTTGAAAAGTATTGCTGCTCAGCTCCACTCTGCTGCAGTAAGTTTCTATAATTATCATTCCTATTTTGAAGGGTCCTTTTAAAGTAAATTGTTTCATTGTTTTCATGCATTGTTCGTTTATATATTCGCATTTAATTGTTAGGCAATTCTGCTGAAACAGGTTGGAATTGTTAATTTCATCTGTGTCTAATATCAACTATATACTATGAAAATTTTGAATTCATGCCCATCCAAGTCTTTTTTATTTATCCATTGTTTTTGGCAATAGGATTATAACAAAACTGCAGTGTTTGAGTTGTAATATTATCTTGAAATAGTTTCATGGAGGTAGATTTATTTAAAATTTAAATTAAATGTTGCTATTGTCCAAAACAGTACTGTATTAATATAGTAACTTTGGTTATATTACTTTCTCCTATTGTCTTATGAAATTGATAATTTATATAACTATTGCCCCAGTATGTATTGTTTTTATATTATCTCATATATATAATTGTAAAACATTGGTTTATTTCTAGGACAAGGTGGATGCTGGAATGCCAACAGCTATGGTAAGTGTTTTTTTTTATCTCAATTCAATTTAAATTATCATTTAATTACTTAAGACTGAAAAAAAGACATTGAATAATAATAAATGTAATGATCTATTATGAAGAAAATCAAGAGAATCTCACAGGAAATCTAATTTTGACTTATTTGCATATTTGGAGCCTTTATTGGCAGACAAAGCATATATACATTGTGTTATGTACAATTATGAGTACACAACATCACAAAAATACTTCCATTTTGTTATTTTTTCAGGCTGTATCAAATCTAATTGCTATCGGAACATCTCATGGTCTTGTACTTGTATTTGGTAAGAACTGGTTATTAATTTCTTTCATATATGTGAAATTTCACTGATTCTTTAAAACGTGAATCAAATGCTGTAGTTATAGTTATTTTCCTGGTGCAGTACCATTTTATTCCATCTTAACCCATTAACTTTTTATGCCTCAACAACGACTTAGTGAGTTCAGTATATATTTCAGCCTTTCAGGTATTTTCATATTGTCTCTATTTTTTTAAATTTGCAGTAAATAGTGTTTTAATGATTCAATAAGATATTTTCAAATTTTCAATTTTGACTTCTATTTACAGATCCAAAGCAAGTATTAAAGTGGTGTCTAGGAAGCACAGCTGTTGGAGCCCAGTATGGTGCTGTATCTTCATTAAGTTTCAACAAAGACTGTACTAGACTCCTTAGTGGCTTTGCTAGGGGACAGGTAATTAAAATGATTGTATCTATTTATGTACTTTGTTAATATTGATTGCTCATTGTTGAAGAAGGTATGTTTATGCTTGGATTTTTAAAGTCATTCTGTTTATACAGAAAAGTTATTAATCTAATTGGGAGTACACATGAATCATTACTGGTATTTGTTGAATTAATAACATGGTTATTATGAATGCTGAAACCAGTATTCTGCATTAATTAAAGGTCTTGTAGAACTGATTTCATATTTGATTAAACCTGACTTTCTATGAATATTTTATGATTGTAGATAACCATGTGGGATTTAACTAACGGTAAACTTATCAGAACAATCACTGATGCACATCCTCCAGGCACAGCTGTTCTTCATATTAAGGTAAAAAACATATATACTCATCCATTACTTACTCTGGTCAATAAAATAGATTTGTTATTCATACCTGCTGATCAATAAAATAGATTTGTTATTTATGCCTGCTAAGGCAAGATAAATATCTTTAGGGTTACCAAATTGAGCATACAAGGTATTATTAATATCTAAACACATTAAAACAGGTTCAATGGCTGTCAACAAACTAGATTCTGTCTTCATTACAATGTTGAATTTTTGCGTTCATTCTTAGCTTGTGAAATATTTTTTGTTGCAATTATACATTACTAGGTTATTTTTCATACATTGAACCTAGTTTTCTGTGTTCTTGTCAGAACTTTGTGATTTTGTTGTCATTCTGATGTCATTTTTTTAAGGGAGTGTCAATGTTGTAAAAGGCAGTTTTATATTACAGTTTACTGACAGTCTAGTGTTTGCTGTGTGTAGTGACAGTGGTGGCTCTGTATTTGAACTAGAGTTTAAGTAAGCATACACCATCCTCTTTAAATGTAGTTGTTCAATTTTTAGCTTGTCTGCTTCAAAGGAAAAGTTGAGCTATCATGATTGGTGGGTCGTCTTTGTCATCGTTGTTGTTGTTATCGTAGTCATTGTTGTCGTACAAAATCTTTAATGTAGCCCATTTCTCAAATACTTTTAAAGATTTAAACTTGACACTTGGAGTACATGATTAGTATGACAAGGCACAGTTGTAAGACAAGGGGCATTATTCTGAATGTTTTTGGAGCCATGCCCCTTTTTAACTTAGAATTTTTGTCAAAATTTCTTATTAAATAGAATCATGTAAAACAGATGAGTGTTGGAGTCTAGCCTAGTTTATAGTTATTCAGTTTTTCACAACTATCTCAACAATTAATTGACTGCCCTAAGTATTATATATCTTTGCCCTCACTTAATGAAGGCATTGTTGAAACTGTATATTTCATTATTGAATTTATTTGAATCCACAAACTCAACAGTTTTCAGATTTTGAAGTCTTTACAGTGAAGTTCTTTCAAGAGGTTTGTTCTTAACTATCGCATGCAAAATCTGAGTCTGAAAATCTTTAAGTTGTGGATTTCAAGCCTGATCAAGACTTAACTTTTCTTTATGAAAAATTGATTGTAGGCATTATATCTTACTCTTCTTATCTTTGATTATAACCAAATGTATTATTCGATTTTTTCACAGACGGCTGATTGGTATGAGAACTTGTGAGTCCAAGTGTTTGTTTTCAGGAAGGTATGCTTATAAATAAATCATTTCTAGTACAGTATATATTCGCTATGATACTTAACCCTTATCATGCTATATTCCCAATTACTTATAAGCCAAGTCCACTGCTGAATTAATTTATTTATTAACCAAATTACCTCTTAGATGTCTCTTAGATATAATAAAGACTACATTTTGTCTCAATCATTCAGTCGTGGAGAAGTTTGTGTGATTGAACCATTACATATGAGCCTGGCCAGCAAGGACCACCCCATGCAAGATGTATCTATACTAGCTATGGCTTCCCTCTCCAAAGTAAGTTCTACCTGTATATAATATCATGAATTTGCTTTGACATTCAAATTTAGTACTAATTTATCAGACTAGGATGTAATCGAATCATTTCAGTTTTTCATTTTTTGGAAATGAAACAAAATTTGTGACTTTTAAGGGGATTTGATCTTAATCAACTAATTCTGGTCAAGCAACTGACAACTTATCGCCAACACTACCTTCTTTGTAATATTATTGAACTTTCTAATGTCATATAAGCCTCAATGTGATATATGTTGGTATTATTTTTTTCTGAATTTCTTTTTTTTTTAGTACAAACATGAAAAATCTTATTCACTATTTCTCTCCCATTCGTGAGAACACAAGTATAATGATATTAATGAGTCTATTTATTTTTTGCTCTAATGAATTACCTTGAAATCATTGTAATCGTGTAATTCTATGTTCTGTTTAGAGATTTTGCTTTAATTTCTATTTTTAGGTTTTACTGGTGACCTTGACCCCACAGTTAAAGGTCGTGTTCACTCATCCATTAAAAGGAAGTCCATCAACTCTACCCTTGTTAGCTTGGCAATTTGTGATTATACAGGTTTCTGAAAGTGACAGAGTTATAGACCCTGTGTTAGCTTTTGCCAGAGAATCTACAATATTTTTCCATCAGGTAAAAACTTGTGTTGTAGAGAATAAAAGCAACAAAATGTTTACGGAATTAAAAAAAACAACAAAAAAACACTGTTGTGGGTGCAGTTTTAGTAATTATTTACTGAATATATTAAAAACTGAATGAAGAAATTTCAAAATGCTATACATATGAACAAACGTTATTCTTAATTCTATATTCCATGAAATGTTTGGTGGCTTATCTTGAAAGTTAAAGTGAAATGAAGAAGTGTGATTTTCAGCTCATTTGTTTCAAAGAAAAAGTCAAGCTATTACGACCACTGGGTCATTGTTGTCGTGCAAAAACTTTAATGAAGCCCATTACTTTCAAAGATATCAACACCACACTTAGAATACTCAATTATCATGACAAGACACAGTTGCAAGACAACCAGCATTATTCTGAAAGCTATGTTTTTGGAGTTATGCCCCTTGTTAACTTAGATTTTTTATCAAAATTGCTTATTAAATAGAATGATGTAAAATAAACGAGCATTGATGCCATTCTGTGGAGCTCTTGTTTAAATTTGCAAAGTCTTAAAAAGACATTGACCTTGTACAAATAACAAAAAAATTCAGACGCTTTCTCAATACAATTCTTAAAAAATGTGACTTCATTAAATGATAATGTTACAGGTTGTGTGTACCAGTCCACAGGACATTAGATGTACTGGGCTACAGAAGATGAACGTGCCGTATAAACTTCTCAATATTACAGTAAGTGTAACATTAATCGTGACCCCCAGGTATCGTTATGAGGTACTATCTAAGCTTAACATCTTAAAATTTCAATTGAATATTTATCACAGCTTTTTTCCACAGGTACGGGAAGGGGCCTTATTCTTAAATTTGGGGAAAATAACACTGTATTTTGCAAAAAAAAAAAAAATGAGAAGAAAAATTGATGTAAACTGATTTTTAGGGGGAAACTGCATGATTTTATGGATATTTCCTGAGAAGATGATACCTATAAATGGCCCCTGCTATGGAAGTAAAAACCCTGTTCAGAATTATCAAATACAAATTTTTTGAGGTCAGTTGAATGATTTTATGAATAATTGCATAATTTCATTTTTTGTAAATATTATTTACAATATTGTTGAACTTGTGTGTTATTCCAGTGGATGAATACAAGAACAATGGTTGCCATAGATACAAAAGAAAAAATGCATGTGATAGATGTCAGATCTGAGGAAGAACTCCAAGTGAGTTTGATTTTTTCATGATATTCTCTAAAGAATGTTCAGTTGAAATTTGAATAAGACTTCAGAAAAGATGCTTATTTTAAAATCTATTTTCAATAACTAAACGTTATGGCTTGTTATCAACAATTATATACAATGTAATGATTTATTAATTAGTTATTCTAATTTTGTGTATTCTGTCATATTGTTTTGATGTATCCATTCGTTAGTGGCCTTCGTTGTCAAGTGGTTATGGTCTCTGACTAGTAATCACTAGCCCCCATACTGCTGTGAGTTCGAATTCCACCAGGATCAGAAAAATCACAATTGAGAAAGTTAACAGTGGTTCTACCCAGATATACAACTTTGGTCTTCCCCACACTTAGACCAGAAAAGTCCCTTCCTGTTGGGGCAAGTACAAACCTTAGAGAGAAAAAATATCCATTCGCTGGGCTTTTTTTCATGGGTAGGGGAAGGGGCCTTTCTTAAATTTGGGAGAAAAATAATACAATATTTTTGCAAAAGGGGAAGAAAAAATTTGATGCAAACTGAAGTTTAGGGGAAATCTGAATGAATTTAAGGATTTTTCCTGAGGGGAGACACCTGTAAACGGCCCTTGCTGTAGAAGGAAAAAAAGCCCTGATTTGTTAATTGATATAATTCCTGTTTATAAAATTCTCATTCTGTTTTGTTTGTTTTTTCATATGGCCTGATGTTTACTTCAGGTTATTGATATGACAGATGTTCAGCTCATTTACAATACTAGTTTTTTCAAGTCTTTGGCCACTGGTGGAAATGTAAGCCAAGCATTGGTGAGTTCTGATTTATTTCTAATTACTGATCAAACCATTGACAACTTGCTGCTTTGTTTGTATTAATGTCTTTCTTAGATTTTATCTTTTGGTTTGCTAAGTGAGTTTCTGAAATCACAATGGAGTCAAGTTATATGCTTTTTCATAATTGTATTGAATTTGATTTTTTTATGTTATTAACCTTTTACACTTAAATCAGTATAGTTTATTGTATGTGATACTTTATTATTGTTAATACTGAATCTCTCTATCATCTTTGCATGTATATATATTTAAAATGCAATACTGAAAGTAAACTACATGTATTAAAATACTTTGCACATGAAAATGAATGTAAACTTGTCTGCATATGAAAATAAATGTTTATTATTTCCTGTGCTTAATTTCAGGCCTGTGCCGGGGACCATGCATGCTATCAAACAATTGTTAGCCATGGTGGTCAGTTGTTCTTGCTAGGAACCAAAACTGTCCATGTTTTCTCTTTGAGAACTTGGAGGGAAGTGAGTATGAATTTTTCTAAGTTTTTGATTTATAAAATAAATATTCCAGATTCCATTTATTAACATATTTTTATAATTTTCAGAGTAAAAAACCACAAGGTTTATGTATGGAATTAAAAATTACATGAACTATGGGGGTTAAACCTTCATTGTCACTTCTACTAACTACTGGTTCTTACCTTGTATCAATCTTCCTGCTAACACCCTAACACAAAGCCTGGGGCTAGTAAATTTCTATTCGGTCGAGTGAACCAGTGAACTTTATCAAAATCATGTATTTTGGCTAGTGGTAAATTGTTCGTTTTCAAAAGCCCTCATATAATTTTGGCTAGTGTTTTTGAAAAAAGTGTTTCAAAAATCATTTGCATACATCTTGTATCTGTTTACAGAGGATCGAGGTTCTGGTTAATGAAGGACGATACCAGGATGCTTTAGCTCTGGCGTTGTCATTTTATGGAGGGAAAGCTAAAGCTGTCGTTGGACTGACAGGAGCAAGTTCTAAGAAAAAAGAGATTGTCGCTGATTTGGTAATGTTTATTTTAGATTTTTGTCTCATTTGTTATTAATGTTTTCTTTATTTTTTATTTCATGATCTAATCCAGTTTTTTGGGACCCTGTTCTAATCTGCATATCTTTGTTTTGATGATTTCAGATGCTGGACATATTATTCCAGTATGTAGACTTATCTATGACCCAATTATGTCCTGATAAAGGCAAGATAGAGGAGTTAGAAGATTATTATCAGGTTATTGTTCCTGTGTGTGTGGAATATTGTCTTCATCTAGATAGATTGTAAGTATTCTTGCTTTTCAACCTCATCTTTAATTTCAGTTTCATCATCATCACCTGCATTATCAATATCATTACCTTCATCATTGTTAGCATCATCACCATCATCAATATCATCTTCAGCATCATTATGATCTCTAACATCATCATCATTATTATCGTTTTCACCACAAGCATCATTATTGTCACTATTATCACAGACATCATAATTACACCCGCCACATATATTATCATCACCATCATTATGATCATCATCGCTTTCAATGCTATTATTATCAACAATACTTTTGTTATTTTCATGACACTGCTCAACATTATTGCATTTATTGATTTTGTGCAATAAAATGGTAACCTCACTTAATGTTTAAAGTTGTAGTTTTCATAGTGTGCTTAAAGATAATTCACATTGTACTAAATGATTTTAGTTGTTTATTTTTTCAGGGACATTTTGTTTGGTAGGATTTATGAAAGATTCAGCGTTGATATGATCGCCATGGGAACATTTCTAGAGTGTTTAGAACCATACATTATAAATGATAAATTGAGATCTATGCCGCCGGTGGTAATGAAAGATTTCGTGACACATTACGAGGAGAAATCTATGCTGGAGAGTGTGGAAGCTTGTATTGTACACATGGATGTTACCAGCTTAGATATACATCATGTAAGTTATAGAAACATCCCTTCATCTGTTTACTAAATTAAAGGGGTCTCTGTGATCTCCAATTGATGTTACCAGCTTAGATATTCATCATGTAAGTTATAGAGACATCCCTTCATCTGTTTACTAAATTAAAGGGGTCTCTGTGATCTCCCATTGATGTTACCAGCTTAGATATTCATCATGTAAGTTATAGAGACATCCCTTCATCTGTTTACTAAATTAAAGGGGTCTCTGTGATCTCCTATTGATGTTACCAGCTTAGATATACATCATGTAAGTTATAGAAACATCCCTTCATCTGTTTACTAAATTAAAGGGGTCTCTGTGATCTCCCATTGATGTTACCAGCTTAGATATAAGTGATAGAAACATCCCTTCATCTATTTACTAAATTGATGGAGGTCTCTGCATTATCTAGTCATCCCAGCCCCTCTGCGCTGTGAATTTGAATGCATATGTGAAGAAGCTGTCCATTCAGCTTATGTAAGGTTGATAATTGTATGCCTAGAGTTATCTTCACCGATAAAGCTGTAAAAGTCACCTGTTCACCAAATGACCATGACTGTTGGTGCAACATTAAACTCAAATGAAAAAAAGTGAGATGACTAAAAGAAAATTGTTTAACTTAGTGTGTTGTTCATTTTGTTTCACACTATATATTTTTATTATAGGTTGTTCATCTGTGCTGGAGTCATGGTCTGTATGATGCTATTATTTACGTATACAACAAAGGAATGTTTGATTATACCACACCATTAGAAGAGCTTCTTTCCACGCTTAAAGCTGCTGTTGATACCGGGAAACAATTATCAGGTGAGTACTTGTTAATTGATACCATTGTCTTCTGTACTAATTTATACAATATAACATAGAACCCTTTTGAACCTGAAATATCAGTTTATTACATCCATATTTCACAGCCATTTTTCAACAATTTTTTAGTTGTATATGGCAGCTGGTTCATCTAACCAGTTTACTTTGATTGTATACTAACCAGTACAAACTAACCCTTCCACGAGAAGCTGGCAACTTCTCCATATATGGAGGTAAATCAACATTTTTGTCAAATTTTCATTGAAGGGTAGACCTGCTGTGACGGGATTGAACCCAGATCACCAGGTTAGAATTCATGTATAACTCTCAGCAATATGATACAACATGCAGTGTATGGTATGATTATAACTTTAAAGCCGCATATATCATCTTTACAGTATTCCTCATTTCCATATACACAAATAGGAATTGCGAATGTGTATACATACAACACTTATCAATACAATACAAGGCTCTGTGAATGACTCCAAATATCTTGCTGTGATTTAAAAACCACATATATCTACTGTATGATATATTCTTCCTTTTCAGATACGCAAGTCAGACTGGGCAATAAATTATTGGTGTATATAAGTTGTTGTTTGGCTGGTAGAGCTTATCCATTAGGCGATATACCTGAGGACCATGTACATAAAGTGAAACTAGAGGTAAAGAAAAGTTATAAAGTAATAATACCTCTACAAACTAAATCTGTAGACGGCATGCTGATGCTTTATGTCTGTTATTTGATTCACTGGTCGTGTACTGCAGCCTAAGCAAAAAAAGTTTGTTTCCAGTTACATGCCCCAAAAAATATCAGTCAGTAGGTGGGGATTTCTTTTCTTTTTTTTGTTGGTTTATTACATATATCAGCAACACTATGAAAATTACAAAATAGCACTAAGATTCAGACACCATAAAGACTTATGAATCAGCTGGTAAAAGATTGGGTTGGTTGGTTAACCGGAAACAAACCTTTTTTAGGCCTTATTTGGATGGATATATAAAAGGTTGTGAATTTTGTTTATTGCAATTATACTTGATGCTCAAAAATGCACAACAAAATGAATTTCTGAGTTCTAGTCAGCATTTCAAAATTATGAAAATTTAGACATAAACAAATTGTGATCCCTATGACGCTAAATACTATAATACCATTTCAATGTAACATTGAGTATTTAGCCTTCATGTATTCTTTATGGCTTTAAAAACATAAGTTTTGAATGTGTTGCATATTTTGTGCCTGACTGGAAAATTAATATTCTGCACCTATTTGTTTGAAAATAGTATTAAATGAAAACGTTTGACTGAATATGATTTATTTGTGGTTGAATTTATTGGAATTTGTTAAAATAATACTTATTTGTGTCCTTCTTTAATGTAAATAAATTAAGCCAAGTGGAATTTTCACAGGTATTTGACAGTCTGACTTGTCGACAATCAAAGAGCAGTCCTGATAGTGAGTTACCGTATCCTTACCTGAGAACGCTGTTGGGTTTTGATACAAGAGAATTTCTTAACGTGCTGTCTCTGGTAAGTTATATGTATTAAGGATAAAACTAACAGTTTAGTTTATACTAATTTATCTTAGCTCAATCGTGAACATTCAAGTTTGCTTATAATAATCACACTCGAGTCTGCTGCCTGGAAACTACACCAGTACTGCATCCGAAAAATAGGATTGTGAAGTTCATGAACGAAAATCATTGAAGCCAGGATTCAAACTCGGGACTTTGGGATCAGAGGTCAGATGCTTTGCCTCTAAACTAACAGTTGAAACACAATATTCAGAGATGTTATTAATTTTTTGGTTCTGTGATTGATCTTTAAATGCAGCTTTAGCATCGACCTATTAAATGGTTGTTTGCACAACTGAGAAGTTGCTGGATTTTTCTTAAAAAATTATTGCTTTAAGTAGTGGAGGGTTTATTTAAGGGATTTTTTTACTATTTTATAGTCAGGTTTGTTTTGAGAATTGATAAACTTTACTTTTAAACACTTGTTACTAACGTTCTGTTTTAGTAATATATATGAAATATGTCACAAACTGCAGTCTGGCAAGAACATGTGACTCTTAGTTGATTTGTTTTGTCGATATTAGTCCATTTATATTATTAAGGCTTTCATTTTACCCTTAAAACAGCATTTTGACTCTTGAAACCAGTAAAATAACGCTTTTGACTCTTGAGAATTTGTACCAAGAGATCAAATTTACAATAAAATTAGAAGGAAATTTCTTCAAATTACTCATCAGCCAAGGGTCCTTTTTGACCCTCAATTTTTGACATCTTGTGAAAACCCTGTATATAATATATAAGACTGGTATATTACTATCTTTATATTTCAACCTTGAATTAAATCGGTATTCAGTTTCTGTCCTTAAAAATTTCAGGCTTTCGAAGAGGAAGAATTTAAAACACCAGAAGGGTAAAATTATCTACATCATAATTAGGCCTAAACAAAAAAAAAAGATTTGTTTCCGGTTACATGCCCCCAAAAAATATGGATCAGTAGGCAGGAATTTTTTTCTTTTATGTTTTTTTTCATATATTGGCAACACTGTTGTGAAAATTACAATATAACACTAAGATTTGGATGCCGTAAAAACTTATGAATTGGCAGATAAAAAATCAGTCTGTCGGGTCAGTCGGGTAACCGGAAGCAAACCTTTTTTTAGGCCTTACAAATCTCTTTAATGTCATTACTTGACTTTGATTCAATATGCAGTTCATTGGGTTGTAAGATTTTCTTACCACTCTCTGAGAACTTATCTAGTATTATTCAAGTGTGGCTCATTCTCAGGAATTTCTTGTTAATGATTTGTTTGACTCACAAAAAAAATAAAAATATACAGTTTGGTTTAATATACAGTAAAACCTCATTATCTCGAGAGGTCATCGGAACAGACTAAATACTCCAGATAAATGTGATGCTCGTAATAAGAAGATATTTGTTTGTTGGTGGAAAATTATGCACAACAAATAACAAAAAAAATAATGACTTTTTAAAAACCCCTTGAGATAAGTTGAATGCTCGTGATATCAATGCTCATAATAACGAAGTTTGACTGTATTAATTATTACAGGGTAAGGAAGAGGCAGCATCTTGTTGATATATTACTACAAGTTATGGTTGAAAGTGTTGGCTTCACTGTGAGTTTTTTACAGCAGTTTTAGTCTGTGCCTTACAACTAAGATTTAATACACTTTATATTCAATTTGGCAGTAAGGTTGTAGATACTTTGTTCTTTAAAGAATACATTAGGTAGTTATCTAGTGTTCACTTTGTATTTGTGACTGTTATATGCTTTTACTTTTTATCGTAATGATTTAAACGCATTCATTATCAACATCCAATATGATAAGAACATGAGCATTGAGTTATAGAAATTGATTGATATTTAATGTATATAAAATATTTACTGATCAGTAAATATCACTTTTCTTACAGTAAATAGTGTGTTCATTGTAAAATTTCCCCTTTTGTAGATTTTAGTCAATACAGAGTTGTCTATCTTAGACTAATGTTGAATTGAGTGATATATATTTAATATAGAAATTCTTTTCTTCTTGCAGCCAACACAAGTCGGAATCTTGTTCACATTCCTTGCTAGACAAATGGCGAGACATGAAAATACTATCACAGTAAACAAATTATTGTTTGAACAAGTAAGTAGCTTATATCTTGTATCATGGTTAGTTTGTAATTTCTTTTACGTGAAGATATTTTTACCAGTTTTAGAAAAGTGCTGTTTAATACTTATATTTACTGTAAACTGCTGTTTTGGTTTAAAGTTAATATTTTCAAATATGATTTTTTAATGATGTTCAGTCATCTAACTTCACCCAAATAAATACACAGTCAAACCTGTGTTTGTGGCCACCTCCAAGTAAAAACCACCGTGTGAATATGGGCCATTTTTTAAAAAAAAACACTGAACAAACTGATCTCTGAATAAAGGCTGCCTGTCTATAAAGGCCACATTTCGTCTTTCCCGAGGGTGGCCTTTGTTTACAGGTTTGTATTTTATCCAAAGTAAGAAAAATGTTGAAAAAGGCAATCAGAGAGACAGACAGACTGACACACCAAATGACGGATAGTTGCTGTAAACTCTGGTTTGGCAAGCACATGAGACTGTTGTACAATTGATAAAAATTGCATAAATGATCTTATGTTATTCTTCTAAGGTGTTGGAGTTTCTGTGTAATCCTGAAGACGAGTCCAGACATGAAGAACGACAACAAGCATTGTTAGAACTGTCACATGCTGGAGGTCTTAAACAAGTGGATGAAGAGAGATTCCTTTATTTGGCAGAGAAAGCTAAATTGTAAGTCAGCACAGTTATATATATTTGTAATTTTTGTTTCTGGTTATGATCTGAGAGTGATTTCCTCTTGTATTGATATAAATTGGATTATGAAACTCAGAAATATTATAGCTAAAGTTCAAATTTTCATTACTGGAAATTTGTAATGATGTTCTTATGATATATAACATCTATTCATATTTCATGCATATAACAACAGTTTTAACCCTTTACCTCATAATACTGCATTTCCCCGCATCTGAAGCAGACAGCTTTTCAAAACAATGCGGCAAAAGAAGCCATTGCTTGTAATGAGTGATGTCTTCATTTGTCACAATGTTTTCCTCTCTGTCAGAGAGAAATAACCCAATTTTCATAAATAAATTGATGTTTTTTATATTAGCTTTGAATTTGGAAGAGTCCAAAATGTGCTTATGAGGCAAAGAGTCATAATATAATCGAGGCTAGAAGCATACACTGTATAAAATTGTTGTGTCACTATTAGGTGTATAATTATCATGTTACGGGTAAATGATATTTTTTATGCTTGCTCTTCGATTCGCTTTTTTGCGAATCGTCAATTTGCGAATGGACTTTTAAAAAAGGATTGTTTAACTCATGCAACATATTTCTGTTATACATAAACTCACTATATGTATGTGTTTTTCAGTTACCGTGTGTGTGAACTTTTATACGAGAAAAGAAGAAAGTTTGACAAGATATTATCTTGTTATTTGAGGGATTATGCTAGAAAGGTGAGAAATTTTCTCCTTTACCATGATGAGACAATGTGTCATGCGCAAGATCCAGGTCCATATCTCAAAGGTCAAGGTCCTACTTGGGGTTTAATGCGCAAAAATTGGCATGTTTTACCTTGTCTGGCCTGTAAAAAGTCTGACCTGTAAAAAGGATCATTAGAGGGCTCGACATGTTGCCATTTGGTGACTTCTAGTTTTTTAATCTAAATATCATGAAATACTAAGTTTGTAAAGAACATCTTCATGGTTTTTGTGATGGATTTTTCATTCAATTCTGTTCAAGGCTTTGAGTAGTTATAACAGTGTTATGATTGGTCAATTGAACAACTAAGGTCTGAAACAACCAATCATTGACCTCAGATTTATTTACTGTCAGATTGATAACTTCTGACCCTGACCTTTGATCACATGATTAGGTCAAGATGCCTCTTGCGTCATGCATGAGGTTGATATCTTGTGAAGTGTTGTGTAACTGAATTCAGGATCATTTTTTACTAGATAGAGTGTAAGATTTATTTCACATTGTCACTGGGGTTAAATGCCGTTTTTCAACAATTTTTCACTTATATACGGTGACCGGTTCATCTGACCAGTTTCTGGACGGTAAACTAACCAGTAATAACTTACCCTTCCACATGCAGCCAGCAACTTCTCCACATACGGAGGAAAATCAACATTTTTGTCGAATTTTCATCGAAAGGTATGACCTGCCGCAACTGAGTTTTGAACACGGAATTTATTTCACAATGTTGCTATTTCAGTATCATGCTTTCAACTTTATCACCACAATCTTAGACAGCGATAGATTTACTGCTGATGAGAAATCTAGTGTACAGGATGAAGCTTTGAAAAATCTGGAGGTAAGTGTCCTAAAATAAAAAGACAGGGGAATGTCCACATTTTTGGTCGTTTACACACATTTTGATGATGTCACCTTTAAAATTAATATTTGCTTTTTTCTACTCAATCCAATGTTTACGATGATTAATCAAAGGATTTAAATTCATTAAAACAAAGACTGTATGCTTCAACCTAATTAAGTATCAATTAAATATAGTTCTGTGATGAAAATGGGAATACAATCAAACCTGTGAACAAAGGCCACTCTTGGGAAAGACCAAATGTGGCCTTTATTGACAGATGGTCTTTATTCAGAGGGCAGTTTGTTCTAAATAATCAGCAACGGTTTTTCAGAGAATGGCCATTATTCACGGGGTGGTCTTCTTTGGAGGTGGTCACAAACACAGGTTTACCTGTACATTACTTGACAATAGAGGTTTTTTAGGAATAATTTTTGATGCTTTAGATAGCTACACGAGATTTTAGTTAACTATACACTTCGACTATGAATTTAGGCTTATGTGAAAGGGAAACATCCATTATTGTATCATAAATATGTTACAGGAACTGGTGTCTATAGACAGCAAGCAGTCAGCACAGATGGTTGTATCACATTTAACTGTTGGTCTGTCTGATGTTGTGAACAGGTTGAAGAATGATAAATCTGTGTTGTATGAATTTCTACAAGGTGTTATGGCATACAGGTATATTTAATTTATCCGTAATTTACGGGGCCTCTGTGGTCAAGTGGTTATGATCTGTGATTAAAAATCGCTAACCACTCACCACTGTTAGTTTGATTTAGTTAACCAATTTACTAATTATATAATCAGGAAATTATTTGTTGTGTTAATCAATTAAATTACCAATTAAGTAATTAGAAAATGTGGAAAATCCACCTAGTGGTTATGGTCTCTGACTTATAATCACTAGCCTCTCACTACTGTGAGTTTGAATCCCATCTGGGACTAAGTTCCACGTGTGAGAAAGTTGTCCTGTTAGCTTACGGAAGGTTAGTGGTTCTACCAAGGTATAAGCCAGTTGAAGCTGTAAAATTACCAAATGACCCTGGCTATTAGTGTGACCTTAAACTCCAATGAAAAAAAGGAAAATGCACCAATATTTCAGGGAGACTTCGAGCAGCACTAGTACAGAAAAACAAATACAAGTGGAGGCTTATATATACGAGTTATACATTGATTTGATGTGCCAGTATAAACCTAATGATGTTTATAACTTTATCAAGACTAATGAAGGGTATAGATTGGAAGAGACATTGGCTGTGAGTAATTTACTCCAAACTTTTATCAATTATCTCAACTTTATAGATTTTCTGAAAAGATAATTGTTAAATTTTGAATTAACAAATTAAAAGTGCTGGTGTTGAAGATTGTTCTAAAAACACACAGTTCTTCAATCTTTTTTACTTCAATTTACTGTGATTTACAGTGAATGGATCTGAGGTAATGGTGATTAGTGCCTGAAAATGATTAATATTGACTTATAATGGAGATAGCTCTAGATTGTCCCTGAAATGAACCATATGTGGACTTCAGTCAATGAATATTTTTTATATTGTTATTAATAGATTTTATGCAATCGCTTAACTCTAAATGTAGCAAGAACTCTGCAGAGCAGTGCCAGTGCTTGTCTGTTTTACATCATTCTATTTAATAAGCAATTTTGACTAAAATTCTAAGTAAAAAATATAGCTTTCAGAATAATGCTCTTTGACTTGCTGCTGTGCCTTGTCATGATAATCAAGTATTCCAAGTGTTGTGTTGATTTTAAAAGTGTTTGAGTAATGGGTTACATAAAACTTTTTGTACGATAATGACAACAATGATGACAATGCAGCAATTATAATAGCTTGACATTTTCTTTGAAACAGACAGGCTTAAAATTAGATGTTTGTATTTTGTTATTAAAATAACAATTAGATAACTTTCTATATCAGATATGTAGGAAACATAACTTGTCAGAACCCACTGCTTACTTACTGGAGAAGGCTGGTGACATTCAGGGAGCTTTTGGTATATATCTGGAGGTAAAGTTGATTTTCATGTGAAATTTTAAATTTGTTATAGTTTGAAAACATGTTTTGAAATAAATTTTTAAATGATGGCAATTATTTGTGTGGCAATCTTATGCAGTTTTATCAAGTTGTGATTGTTAGAAATGATATTTTGATGTAAATATTAAAGAAAAATTGGCAAATATGCATGTAGCAATCTTTATTAAAAAATTTATTTGTAAATTTGTGTTTTCTTTAGCTGTTATCAAGCAAGTTGAAGAAACTTACAGAAAATGTGTTGAATAAAGATGATGGAAGTAAGTGCCTGAGATAATACCTCTTTGATGTAATCTGTCCGTCTGTCCGTACGTCTGTCTGTTCGTCTGTCTGTCTGTTCTTCCGTCTGACCTTCTCAGGAATATTTGCTTATTGATCAAAGTTTTTTCTCTTGATGCTGAATTCAACTAAATTCGTAATTAAATAAAAGACTCTGTTTAATGTTATTTTTGTTAATTGGGTATGTAGATCATGTGAGAGTCACATGACATTGATGAATTACTTCTTCTAAATTTCATTGTAAACTATCGAGATTCTTACAATCATTATTGTTATCAGATATCAGCGCACAGTTCAGTGAAGTACAAATGGTGTTACTTGTTATTGTTCAACTTTTACAAAGAAATTCAAGCAAAATGGATGAAGAGTCACGTGAGGTAAGTACTGGTCTGTTTGCTCCTAGAAACCTAGGACCTGGTTGTCCATGATTTTAAAGTCTTTACCTATAATTAGGGATTGAATCAGTTGGACAATTTCCATTGTTGTGTAATTTTATTGGAACTTTTGCCATGAGTGGCGTTCACAATAGTTGCCTGTTCTCTAAGATAATCAGGTCTCATTTAGTCTTGGTCATTATATCTGGGCTATTTTTTTTTTATTATTGTATGTACTACTGTTACAAGATATCAGGATTACAGAATGATTTTCATTATCATAGTGATCTAATCAAGATCTTTTTTCTCTACATTTATAGTACGGTTAATGGGTTTCATTTGGTAAATTTGTTAGAGATAGATTGGTAGACATGTTTGAACATTATATTATCATTTGATTGTTTTTGAGTGTACAGTATATCAGTTATTAGTCTAGAATAGAATCATAATTACTTTGTGTAGAATTATATTAATATATGCATAGATTATTTATGATATGTTATTCTAATTTCTAGGCTTTGTGGTTTCCTCTGCTGGATGCATTAATGTTCCCACATCGTAGAATCAAAGACATAGAAAATAAAGATGTTCTTAATGGTAGGTACACAATTGTTCGATAGTTCCATTCTTGACCCACTACATATAATGTAATGTGTTAATAATATTGATTCTTCAGAGAAAAATAAGCAAGCTTTTTTATGTTGAATCAAATAAAAATCAAGAAAATTATCAAGTGACAAACTAGTTGACAATTATGCATATTATTATTATACAGAATAAAAATACTTTTCTTGCATACAAGTATTGACTATATTTATGGCTACTTGTGTCTAAACTTAATTCGGAAAGCATATGTACAAAGATACATTGAAAGGTTGGGAGAAAAAAAGTAAAATGATCTTAACTTGATAACTTAGGTATCTTCATGACTATATTTCAAATTTATTTTGTTTCACCATGTATTAAAAGATATGTTTAAAGACATATGTACAAAGATATGGAGAGAAAAGTAACATGATCTTGAATTGATAACTAACATATCTTTATAACTGTATTACGGCATTACACATTTATTTTGTTCCAGATTTTAAACAGTTAACTCACCATGTATTAAACAACATGATGGGACATATAGCACTACCTGCCATACTTCAAAAGATAATGCAAGACCCTACATACAACACTGGTAAATTTGGAGAAATCAAAGAACTTATATTAGGAATGTTAGAAACTTACAATTATGAACAGGTAAAAATTTTTTTTTTCAGATCAAGTTTGGAATTTTACTTTTTGATCCATTTTTTTTTTCAAGTTAATCATGATTTAAGCATTCATATACTTATTTTGTTTTTGATCCACTTTCAAGCTAGAGAGTTTACGAGAACAAAAAATGGAGTACTGAGGTCTTGCATGGGGATGTGACCTTTGACCTATGTATAAATTGTACAGCTCCTTTAGTTTTAGTCAGTGGTGGGAGGTTATTTATGGGAGGTTTAGTAGATCCTTGTTGAGTGCTGGCTACCAGTCATATATATATATTTATTCAGAGAACTTTGTCACCCTGATATCCATTGGTAAGCTCTTTGATTAAATGCTTAAAATTCTTACAGAATTTAAAATACTGTCAGTTGTGTATATTAGATTAAGATTTTTTTCTATATCCTGATCACCCTGCAATTTTCAAATGGAATCACCTTGCTCTTGATGTAACATTCTTTTAGGAACAGTTCATTTTTCCTTTTAGGGAATTCAGCATTACTTTTTCTCTCTTTTCAGACATTGATGATAACCTGCAAGAATCTACTAAATCATGATATTCACATGCATTTACAAAGTTTAACACAAGCAGCAGCTAAAGGTTACGTCCCACGAGGTCAGCAGTGTAGAATTTGTGTGAAGAAGTTTATGAACCAACAAGATGTAGATCAAGTATTAGTGTTTAGGTAAATTCATTCATTAATACTTGTTTTGTATGGTACAAACAACAGCAGTTTCATGGATGTTTTTCTGATACCTTCCTGTTATTATATAGAGTATAACCCCTGAAAACTGGTCTCCCTGAAAACTGGAATTCTTTGAAAATTGGACGATTTCTCAAGTCTCATTTTTTTCTCTTCTATAATCAGTAGTTCTCTGAAAACTGGAATTCAAAAAAGTGGGCTTAGCCCAGTCTGGATGGGGTCCTGTTTTCAGGGGTAATGCTGTATAAGATTTTTGCCTGATTTTCAAATATTTAGGTTTGAAATTAATCGCTAAATTATGATAAATAGAAGAGACTCAGATTTATAGGTACAGATCTGTTAATTACCCTAATATATAAAAATGAATTTAATAATTACTTTATGTTAGTATTCATTCTGAATACAGTCAAACCTGTGAACAAAGGTCACCCTTTGGAAAGACAAAATGTGGCTTTTATTGACAGGTGGCCTTTATTTGGAGGTCAATTTGTTCTTAATGATCCATCATGGTTTTTTTTGAAAGGATGACCGTTATTCAAAGGGTGGCCTTTACTTGACCACAGATGTGACTGTAATTAATTTCTTTGAAGAAGTAATAAATTGGCATGAAAGTAGCTCAGTTTTGTTTTGTTTGTCTTCATGTTTCAGATGTGGACATAGCTATCACAGTTCATGTCTACAAGCAGTAGGATCTGTCCACGTGATAAGTGGTGAAGACACATATGTTTGTTATTTGTGTAGTCATACAAAACGAGGTCAAACACAGAGTTCCAGATTCCACAGATCATTGTCTAATTCTTACTCTGCGGAACAAATGACTTCAAAACCAGAAAAATCAAGAGGGGTAAGTAATGACCCCTAAAACATAGGGGTCTTGTTATGCTGTTGCTAAACTTGTTTTTGTCTATTGTTCACAAACATGTCTTGCAAAGTCAATGCTGTTTATTTTTTAGTTCTTAATGTAAACTCCATCAGTTTTTCAGTAATTATTTATTTAAGTATTGTTTAAGGTACTAAGAATACAATCATGTTTTAGCAAATTGAGTCTTTGGGAAACATAATTTTTTACACATAATTGATATAAAGTCTCATTTGTGATACAGTATTTGTGGATGTAAATTGAAAATTAAGTAGTTCTTTTGGTGTATTGTTAAGAGTAAAACCTAGTATTTCTTGGTTTAGTACAATAATTACTTGCTGAATAAAACAAGCACAGAATAAATCAGAAAGGAAGAATACTGTGTCAACTTTAACCCTTTGCATATTTACATATTTTCTTTGTTATTTTAAATCTTTGGCTCATAAGCATACTTTGGACTCTTTTCCGAATTCAAAGCAAATATACAAAACATCAATTTATTTAAAAAAATTGAGTTATTTCTCTCTGACAGAGTAGAAAACATTGTTGCAAAAGAAGCCATTACTCATTACAAGCAATGGCAGCTTATGCCTCTATGTCGTCTGCTTCAGATGTGAGGGTAAGGTGATATTATGAGACAAAGGGTTAAGACTTGATTGGATCAAAGAGGCATACCTAATTGGTTTGTTAACACTATAAATGCCTAATTTAAAATGTTTATTTTTTTGGTTTCAGACTTTAGATGATCCAAAACATATACAAGCTGTAGATATGGTGAGACGCTCCATGAAGACTCCATCCTGGGTAAATGCTGAACATTTTGTGTTAATATTGATGGACATTGTATCCAAATTTAATAAAATAATTCATACTTAACTACTTAAATATATATTTTCACTTTATCCTACTTCTAATTAATTTCTGAGTGATTTTTAGCAGTTATGGCTATTGTTGGGTTATGCAAATCAATTTTGAAAAAAGGCTGTCAATTTCTGTGAGTGAAAAAGGAAGGAAGTTGAACATATTTTTATGATTATTCTAGAGTTTAGGACCCTCTTTTCTTCTTTCCTGCATGGGTGGCATGATGGTCTAGTGGTAATGTGCTTGACTACCAATAAAAAAATTGCGGGTTCAAATCATGGGTTCGAATTTTGGCTACAGCTTTCAGTATTTCAGGGACGTTTTCCAGTCTTCCCCACTCCACTACTGAGCCCAGTACTGTGTTTAAAAAATCACAGGAAATACATGATGCGTGTTTCAGTGCTTTACACTTGTTATAATAAAGAACCAGGAGGTCTATTTGAAGAGTAGGGATATACATGCCAGGTTCACCTGTATCTTCTCTCCTCTCTCAGGGATGGCTCTGACATGACCACAGCTGTTCAGTTGGCTGTGAAAGAACAGATAAATAAATCTATTCTGCTTGCAGCTGATAAATTTTTTAAAAATAAAGGTTTAAAATGTTTTATTCTCATGTATTTTTCTTTCAGCTTGGAATTCTCACAGAACTTGCTAAATCAGAAACATCGGCAAGAACAAGCCGCACACCTTCCTGTATATTTCAACAAGAACATTTTAAATTAAATGTGGCTGCTCCTAGAATATTTGATTGATATTAGTTCATTATACATTAGGCTTAATAAATATTCATAACAGTGTATTCATTATTATTCATATTAGCTATTTAATATTCATGAAATGTACATTTCTCCAAAGCCGCAACCATGGTCCATTGGTTAATGCTCTGGACTTGTAACCCAGCAATCCTGGTTCAAATCCTGGTCACGGCTGGTCATACCCTTCTATGAAAATTTGACAAAAATGTTGATTTTCCTCCATATGTGGAGAAGTTGCCTGATCCTTTTGGAAGGGTAAATTAGTACTGGTTAGTATAGTCCAGGAAAACTGGCTAGGCCACCATATATAACTGAAAATTGTTGAAAAACGGTGTTAAAATTGGTGAAAAAGTATGCTTCTCCAAATATATGTATATAAAACAATAAAAAAATCTTGATTAAACATTTCAGTTTCAACTTTGGTTTGATTTTTTATTTCTTTTAGATGAAGAGATGTTTTCTTTTTCTTTTTGATTAACATAAGAGCTCAGAAATTAGATGTTTAAAATACAAGTTTTGTGTGCTTTCTCATTAAATGGGTTGTTTTTTGTTGATTTGTGTTGAACTTTGAGCTGATTTTTGAGATTGTGCAAGGAATTTGATCTGTTATTCACAAAATGGGAAATGTGCAATAATCAAGTTATTGTAGGTGTAAACTTTTAAGTTGACACGCAATAAAGTTAGACCATACGAATCATGTGTATTTTTTGTTTGTTTATTTTGAAAATGCAAATTATGAATGAAGCTTAGTGTAAAAAGTGTAATAAGAATTGTCTTCTAGTATAGAATAATGCGCCATGGCAGGTCATACCTTTCTATGACAATTTGACAAGAATGTCAATTTTCCTCCACATGTTGAGATGTTGCCGGCTCCTTATGGAAGGGTAAGTTAGTACTGGTTAGTATATAGTCCAGGAAAACTGGTTAGGTGAGCCGGTCGCCGTATATAACTGAAAAATTGTTGAAAAACACCCCAGTGACAATAAGTCACATAAAAAAAAAAAAAGAATAATGCATATTTATCATAATTTAACGTAATATCTATGTTTGCTTACAACATAATATTTTAGCTTGTTGAAGAAGTTAAGTTTGGCAATTCTTTTGTCAGTCTGGAAGTCTTGTTTGTTTTTATATTTCTCTGCAGCAAGTAATGAAATATGAACCACTCCACATGATTGATGCAAACTGTGTTTTGATTCTCTTGTTATACATTTAAACATACGCCCTTCATACTAAGATAAAATTTATTGTATACTAGTATTTGAAAAATTAACATCTGAATTTGTACATAAATTTTTCATTCGAGATATTTTTTTAAAAAATCAGTGTAATATATGTACATTATTAGACCTTTGTTATATACATCAAAATGTAATATTTTTCATTAATTCTGATGGTTTTAAACAATTCATAATTTTTTTCCCATCGTGTTCTATCATAGTTTGATCGTTTTTTATCATAGTTTGAAGGCTGGGTGGTTAGATGTAATTTTATGTTGTGAAATTATTATTCTATGACTTGTTTTTTGTTTATTTGGTTACGAAATAAAACACAGATCTTGATGTAAATGTATACAGTGTTTTTATCATTTGTTCCAGTACAAAATAGCCCAGTTTGGCTAGAAAAAAGTTAACAAGTTTACAGTTACTTGCCCAAAAATACATTACAGTAGATAGGTTGAAAACTTTTTCTAATTTTTTTTCTAAACACCTTTTGTGAGAAAACAAATCCATTTATATATTTGTTCTTCGGGTTTACTGTTAGGAACGTTTGGGTCGGAGAAAAATAACTCTGTTAAACTTGTATAGACATGTGTACAATTTCCCAGGAAGAAAAGATGGTGATCAAATCAACCATTGTTTGGATTTACTCATTCATGATACATGTACGAAAAGGCACTTTTTTATTACACACAGATTTCATTCATTGTTCAAACTACACTGGCTGTTTCTTGTGTTCAGTTAATTGGCAATATCGACATTCTTGTGTTAATCACGACTTCAGTTCAAAACTGTTGGACATTCAGGTAGTTTTTCATTCTTATCAAAGCATTCACATTTTTATTGATATTTACACAAGCCTGCAAGTAGAGAAATACTAAGAGAGCATTGTTTAGCATATGTACATTGTTTAGAACAATTATGTAAATAAATATGTTTAGAAAAAAACATGAGGCTTGCTTATAGGGTGTACTGCCTGTATTCAAAATGGCAGTATTTCATGAAGTTCATAAAATTATTTACAAGACAGGCTTCACACCATAAATTCTCTCAAACAAGTTAGATTGCACTGGTATGTTTATTCATACAGTATATTTGTAATGAACAAAAGTATTGTGATGAACTCACTTTAAACTTTAACTGGCATGGATTTTGTATTGAAGTTTATACAGCATAAAGCAATAATGTAATAATGCAATAATAATAATAATAACAATATAATTTGTATGTGTACCTATATTTTCTAAGGTTATAGGTCGGTACGAGGTGGGCAACACTCCACTAAATCGTGACATTGTCCGTTAGCTTTAGGATATTCTGTCGGACATCTACTAGCGTTGAAACATTTGCATTCACGTTTCACTTTTTCTCCAGTTGTCGGATCTATTTTGGCTGTGAATAAAATTATAGAGAACATTTTCAGCATCATGATAATCGTCTCGTTCCACATATTTCTTGTCTATAGTGAGTGTAGCAATTGACATTTAACACAATACTTGAGATCAATAAAACAAACAATTGGATGTTTTAATGACTGGTGTTTCTAAAACAAGGCTGTCATTCACTTTTGATGGCAAAATATGCACTCCAAACATAAATTCATTATGTTAAGGGTTTAAATTTTGCCATTATAACAGTGCTATTATTTAATCAATTTCTATCATGCAAAGATTTGCCAAAAAAAAAGAAAAAAATGTAAGGACAAAGTTAACCAATAAATAAACTGATGCTTTGTATATTTGCTATGAATTTCGAAGTCCAAAATATGCTTATGGGCAAAGGATTAAGTTAATTACAACACTCACAATCAGCACAGCATCTTTTTTCACAGTATCCCATCTGTCGATTATCTTCCTTACAACCATAACTTGCTGACACACAGTAACAGGAGTCTGAAATAAAGAAGATTGTAGCTGTGTTCAAGGGTGTACCGCCCAGCACACACAATACACACGTGCGTATAAAAAACTTCCGCGACCTAAGTTGTAAAACCAAAATATTGTATGATAAGTTTTCTCTAGATCTGGATACTGTGCATATAAACATTTCATTCCTCCTTACGTCTATGGTAAGACAGAGAGGCTAAAACATATCATGCTTATTCAATACCTAGTTTCGTAATACAGAGGAATTTAGTCAATTAAATACTTTAATAAGCCACTGGAAAATATCAACGCTACAATTAATTTAATCGCCACAGAACAGATAAGAAACGAATCAGCAATTCGTCTAAGTAGATCTAAAATCTTATTTACAGTGCAACCTCTCCAGAGCGACCCTCTCTTGAGCAACAACCTCCATTCAACAACGATTTAACTATTAATTTAGCCTTTCTAGAGTAACAACCTCTCAACAACAATATAATTTTGCTTCTCCAAAAGGAGTGTTGGAAAGGTAGCACTGTATTTCATTCTTGTCATCGGAAGTTTCAGTCAATCTAGTGTTAACAAACACTTAATCTTATTTGCTCCAATTCATTTGAAAGCAACGTGAAAATTACAAAGAAATTTTAAAACATAATTTTCTAACGTGATTTCAAAATGCCAATTTTCAGCATGCCAGGTACAAGCGCCGCAAAAATTCTTAATTGATTTCGCGCACTTAGTGAATAAAATGATTTTAAGACAATGATATGCATAGCACACCATGACACCAGTTATACTGTTGCCTGTCATTTTCTTTTCTAGCTTTTATTTGTTAGCATAAATTATAAATTTTGAAATGCATGCAAAAACAATTCACTTACCTTTGAAAGCGTACACTTGCACAAGTGTGACCGAAATCGTCAGTAGAATTAAAATTGCTTCAGAACGAACCATCTTTACTTGATTTGAATTTGTAATAAAAGTCAGAATTCAAATATGTCCAAGTCCTTTTGTGTGAAGACAAACTTAATGAGATCGTTTCCAGAATAAATACAAACAGTAATGATGAAATATAAAACGTGTTCAATTTCTGACCGACAACGTGTCAAATTCTCAATAAAAAACTTAATTGAACGTTTGTAGAAGTGGGTGGAGTTAAAACTAATGAAATTCTCGATCTCCCCATTATAGATAGGGTTCTAGATATTCATGTTTTTAATAAGGTGTTGTTTGGACTTTGAATGTATCTTGTTCATCTAGGAGAACATATGTTACAATGAATGCCTTTTGAATTGATGAGTTCTAATTCAAACAAGGACATGTGACTTGTACTTTATAAATGAGTGTAACACTGATTACTGACGTACATTTGATCCAATTTTTTACCATATTATTCGGGACTGTCTCCGTCTTTCAAACAAATGGTTTAAATTCGTTGTATTCAAGTACAAAATGTATACAGTCAAACCTGTGTTTGTGGACACCCCAGAATAAATACTATCTTGAGAATAAAGGCTATTCTTTGAAGAGCCACCACTGATTACTTAGAATAATAAAGACCATCTGTCAGTAAAGACTATAATTTGTCTTCCCCTAGGTGGCCTTCGTTCACAGGTTTTATTATGTATGCAAAAAGTGGAACCATACACACAGGGCCTTCAACTAATCCTTTGCACGACACTAGATGTCCATCGAGTTTCTCGGCAGATCATAGAATTAATTGTATGATAATGTTAACAGTCATTAGGCCCCTAATGTTGCCTTCAGTAGTTGTTTTGAAATGTGAATTTATGTTGTCGAAGTATTAGCGCCATCTTGTTATGGTGACACGTGACAGTGACGTACACCAGAGGGTCAATGTGACTTCCGCTAACAATCAAGTGGCGACAATCTAACTGTATGATACACAAAAAACACGACAGATCGCAATCAAAATTTATTTAAATAATATAAAGAATAATAACAAACAATAAACAACAGTTTCAGTGGATATTGATGTACAATTGCGTAAAATGGAACACTTACATTATTTACATGTATTTGACAGACTATAGAATATATCAGTTGTTTTCTGAATAAAAATATTTATTATATACACCATTCTCAGATCACTTGAGTGAGACATTAGACACAATTTAATTATCTGTTTTTTTTTTCACAATGCAATTTCAATTAATAATGATTCAAAAACTGGATTTATAAACTACATATATATGAATGATTATTTGACACTGTAAACTAGGGAATACAAGATACATTAAAAAAGTATTTTACAGAATTAAAAAATTTCGAGAAATTTGAGAAAAGAAATTCGTCGGTTGAAATTTACATTGTATTTGTTTTAACAATCTTGGTGTGTCTCCAAACGGATTAAATATAACATTTAGAGACAAATGGTAACGTCCCGTGATATAAAAAGATACAAAAATCAACAGTACTTAATTTATTATAAATAACATAAACTATAGACGGACTTACTAATTAGCTCGCTGAACACATGTCAATGCCAAGGCATATCATTAACTGTTCAACAGCTGGGCGCGCCACATGTGCAAGAATTAATGATTTTAAAATATTCACAATAAACATAAATAATGACATTGATGGATTGTTTACAATAGATAAATTAAAGTTGTTCATTGTACATAAACCAGAAGCTTTGCAATCTATGCTCAATGATCTTAATCTATACTGCTTAAACTGGGGTATGAAAATCAATACAAAAAAGATGAAAATAATGATATTCGAACTGGGACGACATTCCTCATATAACTTCAAACTAAATAACGAAACATTAGAAATTGTAACACAATTCAAATATTTAGGAGTAATGCTATTTAAGAACGATCAGTGGAATCGCAAACAAAAAAAATCTCTTATGCGCTTCATAATTTGTTCACAGTATTCAACCAATTAGAATTAAAAGCTGAAGATAAATGCAAATTATTTGATAGTCTTGTAAGCCCTATTCTAAGTAATGGTGAAGAAGTCTTTGGATGTAACGAAGCAAAAGATATTGAGTTGGTCGATTGCAAGTTTCTATGAAAAGTGCTTAATGTTAGAAAATCTACAAATTTAGACGGTTTATATGGAGAACTTGGAAGATATCCAATGAAAATTTAAAGAAAAATAATACTCATGAAATAATTAATTCTATAAAACTTTTTAACCGAACTGTGAACGCCGATGAGGATGACGCCAACACATGGGGTACTGGAATAGCTCGACCTGTTCTTCTAAACAGTTGAGCCAATAATGATATTCATAGTTAAAGCAATTATTCAGTCATGAATTTTCTTGTATTGGGCAGCTATATTTATTTTTCAAAGCAAAAAAATCAACAAACCAAAAAAATAATAACATAAATAAATGGAGACGCAATTATTTGTATCAAATCATTTTTATCATTTAATGATGATTGCAGCTCATTATCACAAAACATAATCATTTAATTGAAATTGATAAATTTAACATTCCGTGTAAATATTTTTATTATTTGCTTTCAATTATCTATTTATCATAAAACAAGCCACATATTTCTTTCATTTACTACAAACCATACATGTAATTTTATTTATCAATTATTCATCTATGCAGGTGACAATCTTACATAGAGAAATGTGATAGTGAGTAGCATATATACTTTTACTATAATTTACAAAAACAAGTCCTGTTTACAGTGAGAATAGATTCACCTTCTAAACACATGAAAGTGTTTTCATTTTCAGGAAGTTTATATGCCTTTATTGTTTGTATGTTGATTCTTCTATACTGTAATAGAAGGAAAAACGTTGAATAGTTAAAATTAATCAAAATTATTTGCTTTGATACAAAAAGAGAACTTTAATCCACTTTCATAATCAAAGTGAAACTGTATCATATTATTGTTTAATTTGTCATATCAGTTCAGTATTTAATGTTATTTATTCTCAGGTGTCATAAAAGAACATCAGAAAACTTGTTTATGATGATTTTCTACACTTAGAGTAGAGTAAATTATTCAACATTTTGATGTATTAATAATTGAAACACTTTGTATGTTTAATAGAATTGAGTAATATCTTTTATAAACAAGTTTTACTACATCATATATGTCTATACACTTTGTTATTATAACTAAAAAAGTTACCTATACTTTTCACTGTTAAAATGTTGTTTCAGAACTCGACAAATCCACTCATCTGCTCGTAATTACGAGTATAAATTGACTCAGGATGAGTTGGCATTGCTGCAGAACTAGTTAAAATTCTTAGTTGGTTGTCCTGCAGGACGAGTAGCCTGAAAAAAAGTTCTCGAGCCCTGATGTTTATTGTTTATAAAAATGAAGAATCAGTATTTGTAACCAGACTTGCATATGATGTTACAATACTCAGTTTTATCAACATTCCAAGGTGACAACAACTTAAAATGAAAATTATGTTATATTATCTCTTTAATGTAAGATTCACGGTTTGACCTCTGATCACTGGCCCCAACTTGTAGATCAAATTAGATCACTACACATCAGGCGATCTACAAAACTGCTTACTTTTCAACAGGCGAACATGTCCACTCATATAGAAATGAACCTTCAAAAAACTGAATCAGATTCTTACAAGCATTTTGATGTTATCTATTGTTGTATTCAGACATTGTTCTGTATTCATATAAGAACCATGTATAAAGGGACACTACTAGTGAAGTCCTAACTATTATCCATAACCCAGAGTTAATGTTACTGTTATATATATACTGCATGTTGATTCAATAATCAAGTTATTTGGTAGAAGTCATTCATGTAATAAACATATATAAGCTGTTAGAGTGTTCTTTCTGTACAGGGTCTGGAACCGTACCCGGTCAACCTGATGACCGAACAATCAAACATAACAGCAAAATAAAGCAAATTTATAAATTTGAAAACAACACTCACAGATCTATTTGTTGGCATACTCCTACTTTCACTCAACCTTCATCAAAATCTACAACAACTTGTTTTCACTCCAACAGCTGGAAATTTAAATCTAGGTAATCCTTAAGCAATCAAATGCTTGTGGAGACATCTAATCTTGTTTGAAGATATTTCCTAAAATTTCAAGAAGTGAATGTAATTTACAAAATATAATTGAAAAAAGTGTTTTAAAAGCAAGTTAGTTTGATAATGAAAATAGCCATATTGTCAGAGTGATATGCAAATCTGTAAAAGGCCATGTAACTCATCTATAGATAAAAATGCTGCATTACAGTACAACATAAAACCTGAATTTATCTATTAAATGCACTGAAACATTACTATTGCCTACTTCCCTAAAACCTCAACAAGTTTGGAATCAAAACAAAGTGATACAATATTTTCTGCATTTGACTGACAAACATTTCACAATCACACCCAGACTTGTTGTTCTATTAAGGGAAGAAACTCAGACAATTGTAAAGAATACTATAGAAAGATTAATCTAATACATAAGTTATAATAGCTCAGCGATTTTTAGTGCAATTTTTGGGTGAATATAAGCACTTTCCCCAAGCCAAAAAGTCTATATTGTCCCCTAAAGTGCTATTTAAAAAAATCACAGTAACTGTATGTAAGGGATTGGGTAAACAAAAAAAATCACTGTTGCGTCCATCTATTGAGGAGAAAAAAAAACTGACAGTCAGGGATTATCTTTTGAGAGAATAAGATCATTAAAGATGTGCAGTTGCCAAAAACATCCAAGCATTCAGAATAAACAGAGTAATGTAGAGTCCCTGGAATTACCAAGCATCAGAAACTGAACATGCTGAAAGGTATCTTGAAAGGAAAGCGTGATATAAAACATACCATTGTGTTGTCATGAGTTGATATCCAATGCATCTCGTTGAATGATCTTCTATAAGGTTTGTAACATCGTAGAACATCTATTTTCATGAATAATAATTTCAGTAAAGACCATTTTTTCAGTCCATATAATTATTGTAAATTATAAGGAATATTTCTACATAGACACCGTCTACCTTCAAATTGGAGAGCTTTCATCTGCTTGTTGGGAACTAAGGGAGGAAAATCGTACAATACTACATAAACATGGTCGTACGAGTTACTTCCCTTATTTAGTAGTAATGTAGGCCAATGCGTGCGTATATTCGTATCTATGGATGATATCCTATATTTATGATCAGTAAAACATCTAAAAGTTAAATGAAGTCGTCTACTGTACATCATTATAATAATTGGTTGTTTTCATGGCTATTCGTGCGTTAATAAATAAGTTACAATTATCAGAGTGGTATTTTATGTCGACACCATCTTCCCAAGTGGCTATCATTAGATTCCAAACCGATTTGGAACATTGACTCCAAACCGTTTTTTCCAAAGTGAAAAAGTAGTGCTGGCTCCGCCCACACTTTAACTGGCGCTTAGCATGTGCTACTATTAGAGAAGATAATAACATTCTCCTTCTGATTTGGTGATGTTTAAAGAAGCATAAAGGCTTAGGTTTTGTTCATTTGGATTATTCACGTTATCTTCTATTATTATTATCACATATAATTATGAGAGAAAAAAGTTATGAGAGATTTGCTTATTTTGTCACCTCTTCGTGACTGTTTAAAATCTAGAAATTTAAATGATGTGCCGATTTAACTTGTATTTTGGTGTTCATGTTGCATTATTTTGATTTAACTATATGTATGACATACTTAATTTATGTACCACTCAGTGCCTGTCTACAAAGTCTTGCCACGTATGCCTCCTATACGATGTAAATTGTGTGCACATACCTATTTTGCGAAAAATGTCAGTTACAATGAATAAATTACAAATAAATTAGAAAAATGGCTTGTTTGTTGTATTGTCTATAGTTGTAATTCAGTTAATAGATTTAATTAAAGAACATATTTTTACTTAAATCATAATTGTCAAGGTTATTGTGTAGGAATTTGACTTAAGAATATGTTGGGTCTCGATGGTAAGACCGACTTGATAATAAGACTGAAATCTGGTGTGTGTGTGTGTGTGTGTGTGTGTGTGTGTGTGTGTGTGTGTGTGTGTGTGTGTGTGTGTGTGTGTGTGTGTGTGTGTGTGGTTTTCTAATGAATGCGATGCACTCAACACATTTGTCTTGTTTGCATAGTCCTAAACTAGTAAAAGAGTTAGTACAAAGAGCTCAAGTTAATTGTGTAATACTTCATTTTGTTGCGTACATTAATAAAAGAATGAGAAACATCAATTTTGTCAGGCTGCTGGTTTGCACCCAGTATTAAAAATGCATTTATATCATGTGTGATTGCAGGCTCTTGAATTGCAGTGTATTGCTAGTCAGATGGAGGCCATATTGCAGTTTTCCTCTTACGAGGAAGCAATACAGACTCTAGATGAACACAAAAGGACGAACAATTGTAAATTTGTTGTTGCAATTAGGCAGAAAGGAAAGCCTCTTTCTCTAGGTAGAGGATCTGTTATAGGTTTACAAATTACCTTTGCTTTTGTTACTTGTTACTTTGTTTTACAAATTTGAAGACTACTAAGGTTATACACTTATAGGTACTGTGCTAGTTATCCGGTCAAAACTGTGGATAAAATAAATTAGTGGTCCAAAACGGTTTGGAGCCTCAATTTGTCCATGTTTGTCATATTTTGAGTGGTCCAAAAGGGCCTGGGTCATACATTGTCGATATTCGCCATAGTCTTATATTGTCCATGCTAATCATATCTGGGTAGTCCAAAACGGTTTGGAGTCTTATTTTATTCATATTTATCATATGTAGGGTGATCAAAAGCGGTTTGGAGTCTTATTTTGTCAACATTTAATATATAATTTAATATATAGTGATTAAAAACAGTTTGGGTCTTATTTTGTCAATATTTATCATGGATTATCATTGATTATAGCGGGGCTGATGATTGTGCAGATCATCAAGTGGACGAATCCTCTTTTCCTCATTTGACGAACACAATCGGGCGGAACCTCCAATATCCTTATTGAATGGACTTAACGAAGTAGTTCCGTTGTTATTGTTTCGAAATTTGACATTTCTTATAATAAGCGAGTATAGAGTATTTATTTCAGTAACTTGCTCGTTCAATGATTATAAATGACAGAAATATAAACAATATTATCAGTGTTTTAATTACATGACATTTTCCAGATGTTCATACGCGATTAGTGGGCGGTTAATAAACGGTTTGGACCCATATTGTACCAGATCGGTTTGGAACTTAATGACTCTCTTTTCCGAGTACCTCCAATAAAAAGAGCTGTTTCCTTGACAACAATGCCTTGCGACCACTAAGACATAAAGTGCGGTCCTTAGCAGCAAAACTATTCATTATTTTTTAAAAAGCGCAGGAATTAAGTGTGTTTATGACACGCAAAAAATATTTTCTATCATATCAACGCAGTTTGGTCGAAATGGGGGTCGTATTTTGTAAATTCCAGCCGCTGAATAGCGACATTTCACCTCCAATAAAAAGAGCTGTTTTACAAGATTACTCTGCGACTAATATGACACAAAGTGCGGTCACTAATATAGCCATAATAGCAGTAAAACAAAAGTAGATATACGCGCTTTTGGACAAGATATGAATAAAATCTATCGATTGATAGCTATTTTCTGTATTGTTTACATAATTTGGCTGAAATTTGGCCGCACATTGCAGGGCAAAGACCGACGAATAGAGTTATTAAAACAGCTCTTTTTATTGGAGGTAAAACGGTATCGACATAGAATATCATTCTGACAATTGTATAATAAGAAATGGCGTACAAATAGCCTTTTTGATAAATAATCACTCTAATAATGCACAGTATAAGACACCATTTAAATTTTAGATGTTTGATTTACCAAAAATATAGATTATTATCACCTGTTGATACAAAAATACGAACTCATTTATGTACGTACTATTAATTAAGGGAAGTAACTCGTATGACCATGTTACATAGTATTGTACGAGTTTTTTCCCTTAGTCTAAATTTGTGCAGACGAAAGCTCTTCAATTAGGAGGTAGGTGGTATTGATATATAAATATTCCTTGTAATTTAAAATAATTATATCGGTGTACAAAAAGCCTTTACTTATGTTATTATCTAAGATAATAGGTAATAGACATTGTCTTAAAACTTTCAGAAGATCATTGAACCAGATTCATTTGATTTCAAGTCATGACAACGCAATGGTGTGTTCAAATTCTCGTTCTCTTATTGTGCTTGCTTTTTGAACGCTTTTGGCAACTACATATCTTATTTTTTAAGGTATCCAACAAATGTCAGACTTCTCCGTTGATGTATGTGTAGTGATTGTAGTAATATAGGCCAATTTCAACAGCCTTACTTTTGGATTTTAGCTCTTTAGCAACATAGTTGAGTGGCTGCCTGCAGTATTAGGGGTACTGGGTTCAATCCTCGTTTAGGACCATGGATTTTTCTCGCTCCAGATTTACTATATATATACATCAGTGGAGGCTTTCTTAATTGAACGTTGAACCCCGCAATATTTACTGGTCTCTGACAGTCAAATGCAGAAATCATTGTAATGCTCTTGAAAGAAGCAGAGTTCTAGACAATGGGCCTCTATAATCAAGTGGTTATAGTCTCCAACTTCAAATCGCTAGCCACTTACAACTGTGTGTTCGAATCCCACCGGGGACTAGGAAGCTGTCTACCCATGTGTATTCCTGGCATCTTCCTCTATCATTTAAGCTATAAGTCACCAAATGACCTTGGCTGTTAGTGTGACATTAACTGAGATAAAAAAGAAAAGGAGCAGTAAGCAGTACTTCTTGGTTAAAATTTGATTGCTTTGTAACAGAACTGTATATATAGATGTGTTTATGGTAGTTTGTATGCCTGTCAGCTCGATTAGCTAAATTGGTAGAGCAGCTGACTTACGCACAGGTCGTGGGTTTGAGCCCCGCATCGGGAACCAGCCCAATCAGCTCATTTGGTCGAGGAGCTAACTTGCAGGCATAAGGTTGTGGGTTCGAGCCCTGCATTGGGAACTTCATTTTCTACCTCCTATTACAGCTTGTAGTGTCATGTTGAGTGTGAGGTACTGCAGCAGCCTTTGTATCCATGTTTAACTTGTCCTTTCTTGTATCCATGTTTAACTTGTCCTATTTTGTATGTATGTTTAACTTGTCCTTTTTTGTATCCATGTTTAACTTGTCCTTTTTTGTATCCATGTTTAACTTGTCCTTTTTTTGTATCCATGTTTAACTTGTCCTTTTTTGTATCTATGTTTAACGTGTCCTTTTTTGTATCTATGTTTAACTTGTCCTTTTTTATATCCATGTTTAACTTGTCCTTTTTTTGTATCCATGTTTAACTTGCCCTTTAAGGACTTGCGTACCACTAAATCTGATAAATGACTATTTTTGTAAAAAGTAACTTTTTTAATAGCATTTGGTCCTTTTATCTCATGAAAATATTTTTTAATCACAATTATTTCTTGAAACTTTAGCTAATAATGGGAAACAAGATTAGAAATCATCAGAACGTGATTACTTGGAAATTACTAAGTAAATTGCTGAATGTTGGAGTGAAAAAGAGTGGTTGAAGAATGTGACAAAGGTTGAGTAGAAGTATGGTAGAAAATAAATCTGTAAGTATTTTGCATTCACTGTCAAACTTGTTTTGATGATCAATTGTTAGGAAAACAACCATGATGGAATAGATTGAGTTACATGTAGTAATTATCAGCTCAATATTTGACACTCTCAGTTGCAGTAACTTTGATGACAACGCTGCTTGACTCAGAGACTGAGTGTATTAGTGTATATTTTAACTTTATCAATTATTTTAAGTCCATAAGATCATTGTGAATGTAATTTCATTATAAATAAATATTTCGTTTCAGGTGGCATGTAATTATTTTGGTCAACATTCGAGACTATAGATTTATCTGCTATTGTTATCAGACAAGATACAAATACTTAGTCCTGTAATCAGGATAATGATTCTTACACCAGAGCTCTTGCCATACTTAATGGAGTATGGTTTACTGTGTGAGTACAACAGCGGGGGAAGATATGTTGGAGGCTGGTATTGTTTCTTTATCGACTTTCTAAGATGCCATTTATGATGAAGTCATTGAGAATTTGTGAATTAAAGAGCCAATGAACACCAAACAAGTAAGAGGTATTTGTGAAGTTAGTACATTTTTTTGTATTTCATTTCCTGTTAGTTATCTGTAGCTGGTCAACTTTAAAAAAGTTCGAAATATTAATGTCTAGCAAAAATCACAAAGAAATTATCAATTTATCCAAATATTTATACTTTGCGTTTCAAACAAGGGAATAATAAAAAAAACTAGTGACAACAATAACAACTACTTATCAATATGGATATAAGAGGTATACTTTTTTGTAATTTTGTACAGTCTCTCTGTAAATTGTTTAAAATTAAATATTGTACATTGTATTTTGTAAACATTTTGCGCATATATTTGTGTTGATTGGCTATAAATATGCTTTGTCATTTTATGCCAAATAAAGATTATGTTATGTTATGTTAAAATATTCTGTAGTTATTTCCCGTGTTATGTCTGTAGATGTGTGAACGTTAAAAAACTAAGAATCAGTAAAAATACATTAAAACCTCACATGGCGACCACCTCTTATTTTTGGACCGGCTTTCAATAAGTCCCATATAATTTAACTCAAAAATGAGACCACCTCTTTATTGCGACCAATTTTTCGGGTCCCGAAGATGGTCTCAATACCGAGGTTTTTCTGTACTCTTATTCAAAGACAGAGGTTCTGACTGAACTGACCTAGGATTGAAACCGCACCACTACTACTGTCGTAGCGCCTTGCCATTGCAAACTAACAGTGTAAATGCTAGTCGCGGGTGAGATGGCTGGTGGATACAAAAATGGGACATGTCTATTTCGTTATTGCATCAAACCAATGTCGATCTAATCTGACAAAATTATCGTTGAGCCAGAAAGTTGGACTTCTTACTTTCATTAATGGAGCAATCGAAGCAATTATAAATGTCAATCAAACATACGTGTGTGTATTTTTTAATACCATGAATAAATTTCCAACATATCAGGAATCTTAAACAAGTGACATCTCAATTTTTAATATCTCCTTCCATATTAAATAATTATCGCCCTGACAAATTTTGGGCACCTGTCTGGAGATATTTACTCGTAAAATGTTAAATGGTAAATTTCAGTGGGACAAAATAAAATTTCGATTAGTTGTTCGATATTTTACATGTCCAAACACATCATCTTATATATTATAAATTGTGCATATATAAAATATAATTGTGCTAAATTATACAAGGGAGCTTTTCCAAAAAGGGCACAGTTTTAGTATTTATCTTTCAATACCAATATATCTTGCATCATTTCGCCAGAAATTTTGTATTAAATGAATAATTAATTTTCTCCAATGTTAACTCAAGCGAAATCTCCAGGTGTTTGATTCAACAAACCAGTCTGTTATTTGCCTCAAGACTGGTATCGTATCAATCAAGTTGACTGTGTCCTGTTTCAGTTGAAAAAAAATTGTATGGGTCGATTTCATAGTTTTAGCTCTTTTTCATAACCAGTCAAGAATCGAATTAAAAAAATAAAGCGCTAATAAAAAATTTGTAATTAGCTTGCGGCATGATTATATTCACAATGAAAAATCCTGTTTACTTTAGATATGTCATTGCATGAATGTATTTCTTAGAATGGTTGTCATGGTGACTAGGAGCGTTCCTATGTATCCGCCATTCAGCGATGACGTGCCGGACTCAAAGCAACTGTGTGTAACGATTATAACCGTGGCGTCATCAAACAATTCTTGATCTGATGCCCGGACTGTCAGCACATATCCAGTTTCATCTACAGTTTTCCCTGTCGCTACTTCAACCTTCTCGCCAGTCATTTTAAACGTATTTCTGACATTTCCATCTGCAAAATACGATAAAAATACGATAAACTGTTCGTAACTGTGAATTACTGTATGCATGAACGTTTATATTTCTGTGGGTGCAAAATTTGACGTTTTTAAAGATGTTTTTGAGATAGCGTGCTCTAGGATTGGCGGTTTCAATAACCAACCGTCAAAATAAACCCATGTCTTGCCCTCAAAGGGATAATGTATTTTTTTAATCGCTGGAGTTGCAATTCTTTGATAAAATCGTGTCTATGATTGGCGATGAGTTATATCGGCGTGGTCTAGAATTGGTGGTTCCGATGCCGCTCATAGAAAATTCAACATAAAAAAACTTACCAACGATCGAGTATGAAATTTCATCGCCATCATCCGGATCCGTTGCCATGACTTCAGCAACCACATCTCCTAAAATGAAACCAGTTACATTTACATACCGAAGTCTTAGTCATTAATTTGCTCCAAAGCTGGTGGCTCAGGCCAGAAAAAGTCTTGTTCGCGGTCCTTTGACCAAGAAATAGGGTTGGTAGGTCGCAAGACTTTTCTTTTCATCTTTTTTCTTCAAAACATAACTTTCGCACTTTGGGTGTACGATTCATCCCCAAATATTTTCGCACTTTGGACTCTGCTGTTAGAAACTATCGGGTTGGTCCCCCAAAATAAAGATCAAGAGCCACCAAAAAGAATGCCATTTCGTATAATGATGTCTTATAGGTTAAGATGAGTGTACAAACTGGATGTAGCTTATTTACTTTTGGATATGGAACTTAAAGTGGAATTTTAATTTCATTTATGACTGTGTACCTATATACATGTAAGGGTTAAAATAATGAAAATCTTTAATACGAAATAACAATGATTATATACTCTTGTTACATGCAATTCTTTCATTTATTTTCTGTCTTTTATGCGGGATTTACGTCAGTTTTAAACAGTATTTCATTTATGTATTGACGGTCATTCAACCTGGCCATATAGAAAATTACTGCTGACTTCTCGGTTTAAATCGCTAAAATCTCCGGCGGAAGACAAAAGCCATTATGTCTTCAATCAAACTGTTGCACAGCAAATTATGTGCCTCGTCTGTGTTGAACGCACGAACACAAGGTCCTAAAACGCTCTCTATATATGGAGCTAAATGAACGGTCCTTAGTTATACACAAAAGATAGTTTACCAGCTTTTGTATTCTTTGAAACGACAGCTGTAATTAATGCCTCATCCATCAGAGGTTTTTCATTAACATCAATAATCGTCACATTGACTGTCAAAACTCCTTCATTCGGCGTCTCTTCGTCATCGCTTGCCCTAATATGGTAACATAAATTTGCTGTAACTAATTTTTTACCTCTTGGGTCATCCGAAAATTTCTTTGGTTTGCAGTAATGCGACACAACGTTTAACAGACGAATTTTTAATATGAAGTATAGCTTCATAACACAGAAATTTCTTTCGCATTGGCCAAAACGACTGTACAGTAAAACCTCAAATAGTGACCATCTCAACATTACGACCACTTTGTTATAACGCCAACTTACTGTCTGACCGACTTCAAATAATTCCCCTAAAATTCAACTTGATAATGAGACAACCTCATTATTTCGACCGATTTTTGCGGTCCCGAGGGTGGTCTCATTATCGGGGTTTTACTGTAGATAAATTATTTCAAGATGAAATAAAAAAATAAAAATACTCACTTCACTGTTAACGTAAAGTTTACGTTTGTTTCGTAGTCAAGCGCATCAGCCGTTATTATCAGAACACCAGTTTCAGAGCCAATGGAAAAGTAGTCCGGACTATCAACTAATGAGTAAGTAACAGTACCGTCCTCAACAGTCGTCTCTGCAACATACGTTTTTATTTCTTCTCCGATTTCCTTATTTTCGGGTATTTGTATGGCGTCTGTTCCATCGGAATCATCCACTTCAGGCGTGGTCCAACTGATTTCAGCTCCTGCATTATGAATAAGAAAATATCAAGATGCGCATTTCCGGCTAATTAATCGTCGCTTCCGGGAGATTGAGATGAGCAAATCATCCCCAATAGAGTGTTTGGTCTTTTTGTTTCTGATAGATATTACAGTGGAAAGTCGGAAATCCGGACACCTCTATCCGGAAATCATATCATTGTAGAAAAAAATGTCCGTTACCGAATTTATTCTTAATATCTTTTGAAAAGATTTATTTCCCTCCCTCCTTTATTTGTTTGTTTGTTTATTTATGAATTTATTTATTTCAATGGTGAGAACACTTTTAAAGCTGGGAGTTCGAATCCCCCTCGGGAACAAATTTGATATGTGAGGAAACTGTCCAGCTAGCCTACGGAACCTTGTTGGTTCTACCCAGGAGTAGGCCAGGTTTCTTCCTCCACTGTTAAAGCTGAAAAGTCGCCGAATGACCCTGACTGTTGGTGTGAACATTCTCCACCGAACTAACAACAAAATGTGCTTTAAAGATCTTGAATCTGATTCATAGAGATATCTTACTGAGCTAAGATATCAGTTTTTGAACTTAAAAATCGTGCTAATGTCTAAAAATATCTTGTTTCCACTACCCCGACCGGCACTATTTTTGCCACCGACCATATTTGTGGTCAAATTATTGTTCACAAATTAACAATTATGTCAATCATAATCTTAAATAAAAATAAGTAAAATAAATCCCTACCGACCGACCCTATTTTTTCAGAGCCGGTAACGGAAACAAGCTATTTTTAGGCCTTATGGAATACATTTGAGATATTTGCTTGCTAAAACGAACTACAGAACCCCCAAAACAATCTATACGATGAAGCACGTTTTATGTATATACTTGAGGTAGCAAGACATTTAAGGCTTAAAACGTCAATATTATATACAGCCAAATCTGAATTTGCGGCCACTACCGAATAAAGGCTATCCTGTGAATAAAGGCCATTGTTTGAAAAAAAATCACAGATTATTTAGAGCAAACTGACCTCCGAATAAAGGCTGTCTGTTAATAAAGGCCACATTTTGTCGTTCCCGTGGGTGGCCTTTGTTCACAGGTTTGACTGTATTATTAAACATAACATCGTCAGATCTTCCTCGAGTTAGTATGCGAATGATAATGTATCATATATGAATGCTATAAATTGATTAAACAAACTGGTTCGTGAAAACAATGAAAAAAATTAAGTCCACTACACTTACCAGCTTGTAAGAATGCACAAAATAACAAGGTCAGCGCCAGACAAACTTTGCTGTACATTTCGAAGTGATGACCTAAAACAACTTCCTCGTGAACAGTGCTGATGTCGTCTGCGACTGGCCTGTGCTTATATTCTAAGTTCAATTGCGCATGCGCGTCAGTGTAATCGCGGAAGTCGCATGCGCAATCATGAACGCGTAGAACGGTTATATTGGAATATGCTGGTTTGTGTCAACTGAAATGATGCTTGAAACGACAGATTTTATTATCTGATTAGTAAAGAAGTATATTTATTATTAATCATCTGTGATAGGAAACCAGCCGCAAAAAGCAAGCTTCTGATTGGTTGCTTCTATAATGTGGCGGGAGATCAACCTATGATAAAGCTGCATTTAGAGGCTGATCTCTAAGCTCATTTATACGTCTTTAGAATAATGAAGCACCAAAAATCAATTATAGACGTTCAGTCCGGGAAAACTGATTTGGTGAACCAGTCGCCATATATAACTGAAAAATTGTTGAAAAACGGTGTTAAAATCCCATTGACGATGTCACGTAAAACTTCGTAGAAAATATCAATAACTAGTGAGCTGTATCGGTGGAATGTGATGTCTGTGAAAAGTAGGCATCAGTTGCCGATTTCAAAACGTCTTAAATATTAATGAACCATCTCCTACGGAATGTTCTTGTATATAAACATATTCATAAATTAATATCCTACAGTCAACTGTTAATGTATATCATGTAATGCGTAGTCGCTCGTGCATGATTAAAGAGTAATTAATACATTACGGTAAAACCTCATTATCTCGAGGAGTCATCGGAACAAACTAAATGTTCGAGATAAGCGTGGTGCTCGTAATTAGTGTTTGTTTGTTGGTTGAAAATTATACACAACTATGAACAAAAATTGAGGTGACTTCAAAAACTACTGCTAATACTGGTTCTGACTCGTAATGGCGGCCTGCAATCATTTCTTTTAACTTTGGAAACGATCAAATTTCACAAGGGGCGAGGTCGGGGCTGTATGGTGGATGTTAAATGAGTTTTAGCTTAATTTCCTGCAAATAGTTGGTTACAATAGCTGATTTATGAGCTGGCGCATTGTCAAGAAGTAGATGAAGGCCTTGTGTGCCTGTGCGCGGGCGGCGATCTGTGTACACTTTGACGACCTTTTCAAGAACCTGCTCCTTGTAAAATTGTTCAGTCACCGACGAACCTTTCAGGACAGGAACTTGGGAGAACTGGACCATACCCATAAAAGAAAACAGCGTACATTGTTTAACTTACAGTCTTGTTTCTGCGTGCGATAACCGGCTGGTTACCGTCTGAGGCCACACAAACCTTATTCATTTCTTTGTTTTCCGGCTCAAAATGATAAATCCAAGTTTCGTCACCAGTAGCAATTTTCATTAAACGTTGATCACATTGATCAAATTCTATGACTGCTATGAAGCTAATTGAACTCGCTTTTCCTTCGGTTCTTGCGTTAATATACGAGGACCCATCTTGCACAGACCTTCTGCAGCCCTATTTGATCAGTTAATACACAGTAAACTGACGACGAGCTAATTCCCGATACCTTAGCTAGTTCTTCCGCCGTGTGTCTTACATCAATCTCATTTAATTCTTTTATCAGACACGTTTCCTTTTCCGACGCGGCTGCGACAGGGCGCCCCAGTCTTTCATCGTCTTCAACAGACTCTTTTTAAAGCGACGAACCCATTTTGCAACCGCAAAGGGCATTTTCTTCATAAACTTTCTGCAAATCTGCATAAATATTGGTTGTAGAATAGCCGAGTTTCGAACGAATTTTACAATATACACTTTGCTCTAACTTTAAATCGGCAAGGTTTTTGCACGCTAAAATAGGCAATATGCCAACATGTGGTCAGTTCAACTGAGGAGTAGCAAGCACGAGAAAAGCGTGCACGTCAAGTAAAACGGTCTGCGTGTAGAGTAATAGTACTAATATATAGCTAAACAAAAATATAGAAACATTACAGCTGAAAATATAATTTTTAAAGCTGATTTACGAATTTAGTCGTATTTGTCAGAATATAACATTTTAAACAATGAAACCTTTTAAAGATTGCACAATCCGACCGTTTAGTAAAGAAAAACAAAATATCTGTCGAAAGAATATTAGAAGAATTTCAACTTTCGTATGTCTGGAAAATGTTGTTATTCTTGCTATAACAGCAATAATTGACTGTATTCCATGTAAAACAGAACAGTGGGATATACAGTGCGGCAGTCTGTTCTAACCTCATTAGTGCCAACCACTTAACTCACTCTTCTGGGGGGCATACTAATCATTTGATTATTTATAAGTGTTTTGTTAACACAAACATATAGTTCAGCAGTAATAGCCGTGATCGTATAGTGGTTAGTACTTCGCGTTGTGGCCGCGACAACCCAGGTTCGAATCCTGGTCACGGCAGAGTCTGTGACAGTCGCTGTCTCGGCACAGCTGAACATTATTTTCTTCTTTAAAATTAATTTCGTTCATTCCCGAATGAATAAGCTATACGGCATTTTATCAAATAGTAACTCATTTTTTAAAATTTAAATAAATACTTAGTAAGTATTTATTTAAATTTTAAAAAATGAGTTACTATTTGTTCTTATCAATGTTGCTGGATCAGAGAAATTTTCACGAATTCCGTTTGAAAGCCTGAGTAATTAACCCGTTGAAGCGAACAAAGATGATTCTGAGCATGACTTCTTACCCAGAAATCTATCAAAAAAGTCATAAACTTGTCAGAGCATATTAAACCACGTATTGATGTTTTGTTTTATTTGACTTCTTGCCACTGGGGTTTAACGCCATTTTTAAACAATATTTCAGTTATATACGGCGAGCTGTTCATCTAGCCAGTTTTTCTGGACTGTTTACTAACCAGTACTAACTTACACTTCCACAAGGAGCCGCCAACTTCCCCACATATGGAGGAAAATCAACACTTGTTAAATTTTCATAGAAGGGTATGACCTGCCGCGAACGAAATTTGAACCCGCATCGCCGGGTTAAAAGTCCAGCACACTAAACACTGGACCATGGCCGCGGCTTATAATGTTAAACTGAATCAATGTAAACACATAAAACAGGAGGAAAATTGTTGTATACGGTACATGTATTATACATTCATTTTGCGCAGAATTTTTCATTTTCAGTGCACCTGCTTCCAATAAACCCGTTCAACAGATAGTGAATATAAACTGACATCGGAATGATATGAACGCATTATCGTGCATTTGTTATGCAATTATCAGTCACAGAATTGTGAGTTTGAATACGGGAGACCTTGTGAAATATGTATTATTAATTACATATAGAATGTTGAATTGGCTCTTTAATGTTACAAGGACTTAAATCGTGCGATCACCGAGTAAATTAAACTGCATCTGTGAAAGTATTGTTTCAATAATGGCAGACATATTGTAATTTTAAATTTATGCTATTCTGTGATTGTTTGTCATGAATTCAAACGACAAGAATCCAAATTGCGTGATTCAAAAGGTAGGCCGGGCTTTATATCAAACTCGTAGAGGATGAATTACCGACAAAGTCACGCGACATAATAAATTGATTAATATCACGATGTCATTGTATCGCGGCGCTCTAATTACATTATATTTGAGTATTTGTTGTACATTCTTGATAATTAATTTTGCAATTTTGTATCTCGAACAAAAAAGCTTCCGATTTTGTTTCCAAGTAAAAAATGGGGAAAAAACTTATGTAAGACCAAAATAGAATAAATTAAACATCAATTACGTCCAGCAGATTGTATAAACTGGTTCCCGTTGACTCTGTCTGCACTTTGGTGCGCTGCAAAATGGAACAGGGGCCAGTTTATAAATGGTACAGAATCGACCGAGATGATCCGAATGTATTAACCATCTACGATAATGATGAGCGCAGACGCATGTTCGTACGCATGCGCTGTTGTACTTATGGATAAAGACTATGAAAATTGCTAAAACTACCAGTATTTGACGCGCAGTTCAATTCATTCGAGATCATTCTTGCCCTAAATAAAATATTCCGTATCCAGGCCATTGAATAAACAAATAAATAATTTAACATTCCGTCTTTACATAATTCCCGCATAATACCAATAAAATTAGCGACCACTAATTTAGACTTATATAATAGCACTATCAAAGAAATGGCTTATAAGATGTTTCGTAAATTATTTCCCTGGGAGATTTTGTTTAAATATTTCAGGGATTGTATGACTATTAACAGATTGTATCACTGAACACCCTTTCATGCATATCAAGGAAACACTCCGCCAGAACTTTAATCGTACTGAAGTGGTTTCAAACATACCAAATAAAAAATGAAAGGACACGCATCGTGATGTTGACCTTTTTGAAATAAGGCCCTAATTAACACCGTGTCATTGATATCGCAGAAAAGTCGATTTTCAAGGGGGACAACTTTTCCGATAAGTCCACAGATAAGCCAAGAAGGCTGCCAATGACTGTGTCATTGTTCAGTGTCATTCAGATGATTTTGATACGGGTTAAAGGCCTTTTACCTTGTGAAGTATATCCGTCGACAATGGGTCAGACAGACCAATTGTAGGTGAGACACAATCGATATAAAACTCAGTAAAATAGAGACGGAATTAGCGGCTACATGCCATTAAAACATCGAAGAATTAGACCTTAATAAAAAAGGTTTGTTTCCGGTTACATTCCACTCGAAAATATAGGTCGGTAGGTAGGGATTTTTTTCTTTTACGTTTTTTTTTTCAATATATATGGGCAACTCTGTTGTGAAAATTATAATATAGCACTACGATTTTGATGCCGTAAAAACTTTTGAGTCGGCAGGTAAAAGATGGGTCAGTTGGGTAACCGGAAACAAACCCCCTTTTTAGGCCTTATTATCATTGACCCTAATTAAAATCGTGTAAGTTCGCTGCTTTCATGATCTATAAAAGCAGTGTCGCGATTAAGTCCCCCAAAATAAAAACGTGGTTTCCGCTCTCACATCTCCTGAACTAAAATGTTCAGAACTGGTTAGAATACAATCTAGGGAAACTGGTTAGGTAACCGGCCGCCGTATATTGCTAGAATATTATTGGCGTTAAAACCCAGTGATGAATGTCACATACAAACAAAACAAACTAAAACATGTTTGCAAGATTTTTTGGATTTGAATGGAATTCAGTCTGACATAATATATTTTAGCCTCATAATACCCACTTTTGTCACTCAACTATTTACCTGAACGAGCTCAAAGTTTTATGACCCCTGAACCAGTAAATCGCATGAATCATATTTCATTAAAAACTGTCCCCTTCGTGATTATATTAAAAATAAATAAATATATATACATGCATATTATTCATCTTTGTTGGGAATTCATTTATTTTACCCAGAGTGTCTTCAGGCATATCCAGTCCGTAGGTCTAAGTAAGTAAGCAAGCAGCTATTTATTTCAGTGACTTTTGTACATGAACAGTGTATTAATAAACATCAGAGGAACTAGTGTTTTAACGCCCGGCCCGATGGGCCTATAAGTCACTCATCAATTGAACCAAAATATAATATCAACATGGAACATAAGACTATCAATAATAGTATATGAGTTCATAACACACAATTTGAAATAGTTGCGTTAATTTTTTTTGTATTATTTATTGTATAAATCATATTTGCGTTTTATCAAAGGACCTTGTAAGACATATCTATAGATTGTCTACGTCAGGCGTGCATCGCCAAAGGTGATAAATACAGGAATTTACAGAAGCTGATGTCCCTCCCCTACCTCCCGGCGGATCAAATCGGACCAGCTTTCAGAAAACTTGAATCTGTAACAGAAGAAATCTCGCGAAAATATGAGGGGCCTAATTGTCTAGGAGTCGAATTGTCCTGATGTCGTTCCGGGATCAGTACGGCGGGATTCAAAACATTTCATTTAGCAACACCTCTGAAGGGGCGTAACTGCGAGAACAATAAATCAACTTCCGTTCAGTAAAACAAAACAAAAGGCAGCTGTATGGTTTGTCTGCTATTTTTTTTACTTTTTTTTTTAATTTGTTATCTTTTTCACGTAAAGTGATTAAGGGTTTTGACTTTCCATGCCTGATAAGTTCCTCAAACTTCTTGTTTAGTGATATGTACAATTTTCGGACACTTTATTTTCGGATGATCATAATGATTGCTCGCATTTATTAAAAGGTATCTGAACATTTCGGCCCCTAGACATTTCAGATCCCAAATTCACTGGACATCTCAGCCCCCATACTTTTCGGACACCTTAATGTTGAGAGTTTATATTTATTTATACCAGCGCTGTAAATCCTTTTTCAGTAAATATGAATAATAACAAACATTTAATTTTAAGGTTTATTGAAAATTATGTATTGCATTATAAAACACTACAGATAACACATAGAAAAGATGAATAAATTATATACAAGATGAGACAAGATAGCAGGAGAAAAACACAAAAAGCACTAACTAAAATTATGTTCAAAATAATTGTTTAATTTTGAACATGTTAGGTTGTGTACAGTACTAACTTCTTGAATATTTTTGCATAAATCAATATAAATATAAAGATCGTTCCAAAATAAATGATATTTATATTCAATTTTATTATAGATTAGATATTTTCTATTGGTATACTTCTTTGTACAAATTATGTCGTAGAAGTATAGAAAAAAATCGAATATAATGATTAATCATAATCATATAATTTAAACAGAACAATTAGCCTGTTTACATGGTTGCATAAGACCAGCATGGTCTGAAATCAAAAAAGCTTCATGACATGAACTGTTCTTCATAACTCATTATTATACGTTCTTATTAACCCATCATCTTCAAGTTTCATGGCTCAGAAGGTGATATATATTATATAACTTACCTGTGTTGCATGTTCGGTGCTGCCAATGTTCACATGCATCAAACAACACTGCATGCTGGAATTGTCTCACCACCTCATCACAAGCAATACACGAAACACTCATATCACTTAACTGGTACACAATAATAACTCCAACACTTTTGCAATCAGTATTTATTCACCTATTAATTTCAACAAAAAAAATTAATAATCACAAAATATTCATGGTGATTCAAGTATATTATAAATTTGATATTTAATAAAGGAAGAATAAATAACAATACAATGTGATAACTTTAAATACAACTAAGTTAACTGTGTGTTTATTTCCTATTAACCAATGAATGTGATTAATAGTTACTATTTAATTAAAATCATCAATAAACCAATTGAAAAACAATTCCATTGATGTTTAATATCAAAGAAAACCATAATTTAAAGTTGTCAACTTTTTTTATATTATGATATCAATTAAAATAATAATGATTAAAGTGCACAAAATTATGATTTGTCGTGCTTAAATCAAAGAGAATAATTTTTATAATATTATTAACATACTTCAGTTGAATACTACAATTTCAAACAATCATTAACTTCACAATTTTGAACAATCATTTAACTGTTAGTACCTCAAAGGAAATGTCAGTAATAACACATATATTTTAGCTTACATGAATATTTATGTATTACATGAGTACTTAAATACATGCATACTTACACAAAAAAAATGGGGTCAGAGAAGTCTCCCTTTTTCGCTTGGGTCTGAGATGTCTTGGGCCACAATGTCTTGGAAGTTATTAACAGGTTTCAATTCTTTCAGGTCTCAGAATGACAACCGTACCCACACTGCCCTCAAGGAATATTGAAAAAAGTAAAGTGAGTTTTGTATGTCAAAGATGCCGACAGCCACTGAAAATCGATTTGTCTTTTGATACCATCGAACAACAAAGTGAGTTGGTGAAGGAACTAACAGGTAAATATTCTGGACTTAGTTTATTGTACTTTATTTGTCTTTGTAAGATATTAACTGTCTGTGTTTTCTAAGATTTTTATTTCTTTGTCTGAAGATGAAGAGACAGAGCTTTTTCAAAATGTGGAAGTAAATTTGTGCCTACAGTCTGTGTGGGTGTATTAAACTGGATATTGTTCGAAACCTGTCCAGGGCTCAACAACTTTTTTCCAGGCTACTCATCCTGCAGGACAACTGGCTAAGAATTTTAACTAGTTCTACAGCGATTACAACTCGTCCTGAGTCAATTTCTACTCATAATCATGAGCGGACAAGTGGATTCGGGAGCACAGCTGTCTCCCCTTGGTTTTCCTTTCAAGCATTTTAGTCATAATTTCACAACAAAATGAGACATATTAGACGTAGGGTTAAGTGAAAACTTGCTAAATGTGGTTACCCCAAAAAATGAAATATTTGTCACAAAGTCATGTCTTTAGAAATTTTAATATGTTCCTTTTCACCTTCCAACAGCGCCACTTATAGCACAAGTTGAAAGAGAAGAAACTCTCATTCCAGAAAAGGTAATTACTTTTGTAACTATTAGGTTTCTCCAAACTGCTGGAATACTTGCCTTATATTTGGACTGGCAATGTTAGAATTTCTGTCAGACCAAATGAAAATTTGTCTGACTGAATATATCATAGATAAGTGATAAATGCTGTAATTCATTCCTGACTGCTGGACTTTTGTTTGGGTAGACACCGAAAAGTTATTGGACCTGCTGGAAATTTGCCTGACAAGTCAGATGGTCCAGTAACTTTCAGGAAGCCTGAACTATATGTATGGAATTATTGGTCAAGTCTGAGGACTGACTTATTCTGCATTCTGATTTTGTTTGTTTTTATGTGATATTTCAATGACTTTTTTTTATTTTTCAAAACTACCTGTGGCTGTCTGAAGGGGAAAATATAGCGCTACAAATCAGAAAAAGGGGAAATTTGAAAACTCACTTATTTATATAGCATATTTAGAGGCAAATATAACTTAATTTTGGCTAGTGGAAACAAATAAAAATAAAATACATATGAAAAAATGGTAACTTCTACAAATATAGAGGAAAATCAACTTTTTATCAAAATTTCATTGAAGGATATGACCTGCCATTTTAATCAGTAAAGGCTAAAGAGGAGTTCAGTTTGACTTTAATCATTATACAGTCAAACCTGTGAATAAAGGCCACACTTGGGAATTGCTAAATGTGACCCTTATTGACAGATGTCCTTTATTCAGAGGGTCAGTTTCTAAATAATCTGTGACAGTTTTTCATAGAATGGCCTTTATTCACAGGATGGTCTTTATTTGGAGGTGGCTGCAAACACAGGTTTGACTGTAGTTTAATGTGAAAAACTACATGGTTTTCAAGTACAAGTTGGAAATTTTAGCTCGATCATTTAGCATATTGTTGTATAATTTTTCATTTTTGTAGATTGAACACTATGAAGAGGATCCAAACATTTCCAAAAGACTTGTGCCACCCAGGTATTTTAATTTGCTTTTGACTAAAAAATTTTCTTCATTGCCATTGCCGACCACACTTTTGGACTTGGTCGGTCTGTTGGAGTATTATTTTTTATATTAGACACATGTAAATGGACTATGGAAATATTTTCAATAATATAGAAAGGAAATTCTAGGAATGATATGCATTGAATTTGTATTGATAAAATTTTTTTGGTGGGTTGGTTGACAACGGCAAGCAAATAATATTTTAATTTAGGCCTTATGTTAGATCACTGTCTGATTATATCCTGTACATATGAATGATAAATATTACATTAAGCTTTAAGAAGTTTTCTCCATAATTTGTTTAAATTTACTGATGGAGACAACAAGGGTAAGAATATAATTATAGTATAACCCCTGAAAACCGGACCCCTTTCGTACTCGGCCAAAAGTCTGGTTTTCTGATAATTTCAGTTTTCAGAGAACTATTGATTATAGAAGAGAAAATTTTGGACTTAAAAAATCATCTGATTTTCAGAGAATTTCGGTTTTCAGGGAGTCCAGTTTTAGGGGGTTTTACTGTATTTGCAATGTGAAAGAATTTTCTTTTGCTTGCTTTCAGGTACCCATCTGTAGAGGATGATAGTAATGGATTTACATTGCTTGGAGAAACAGGTCCTGCTAGTCTAGGCAACTTGGGACATAAACCAAAGGTTAGATTCAAAGATATATGTCTTTTATAATTATGCCTTAATTTAAAAGTTGAAAAACTAACATTCATTTAGTATATTGAATTGAGAATGTATTTGAAGAATGTTACAGTTTTTTTTGTATGATCATAATTTTTGTAATGAGACCCCATTATTTTTAACTGTACTTTACTTTGGTGTTTTATCTTTCTTTTGTTAGTATGTGGTTCCTTAAACCTGTGCATTATGTAAGCTTTTTTTTGAACTGATCTTTTGAAATTCTATTACTCTGCTGTACACTGAATGTGTGAAAATGGTAAATTTGCTTGTTCCGGATGTCAAACAAGTGGCTGAAACCCTTTGCCTCGTAATACCACTTTTCCCAGCATCTAAAGCAGACGATATTTGATAATAAGTAATAAGTAATGGCTTCTTTTGCCACAATGTTTTCCACTATGTAAGAGAGAAATGACCCAATTTTCTTAAATAAATTGATGTTTTTTATATTTGCTTTGAATTTGGGAAAGTCCAAAATATACTTATGAGGCAAAGTGTTAAAAAGTTACGGATTGGATAAGCAGACATATGTGATAATTTTCTGTAAGAACTAATTTGGTGTCATTATGAGTCCTTTCAGAAATGTTTAAATCGTATAGACAACAAAACTTTAATGTTTTACAGAATCTGTTTTTAATCACTTATTTTAGAGAATTATTCAGTATACCAATGCCTTTATCTGATTCAGTCTCGAATGTTTTTCAGGTGAAGGCTGTTTTATTTGATATTATGACTGGTCAGTCCACTGTTGACCATCCATTATGTGAGGTAAGTGGAAACTTGTATCTTAAATCCTTAAAGACAAGTCAAGGTTTTCACTAGATGTCAAAAGTTTAGAGTCAAAAATGACTCTTGGCTGATGATAATTTGAAGAGTCAACAAAATTTCCTTCTAATTTTGTTGTAAATTCGATCCTTTGGTGCAAAGTCTCAAGAGTCAAAAGCCCTGACAAGTGATGTTGAATCGGGTCTTGACGGGTTTTACTGATCCTGAAAACATGCGGAAGGTGCTAAATGAGTTTCAAGAACATGCAAATTTAAAAATAGGGACCTTTTTCTATTGGGGTGAGTTCATTTTGCAGAACATAATCAAATAGTTGAATATGTTTAAATTTACTGAATGATGGTAATATGTGAATCTGTGAACTCCAAACAATGAGCCTCCTTGATCAAGTGGTTACATGATTAAAAGTTTCCGGGAATTTTCCGAAACCACCGTTTTTTCCCAGACTCGGACCCAACTGGTTTTTATTGTTTCAGTGGCACAGAGGTTAAGATTTCCATTATTTTTTTTGAAAATTTTCAACTTTCACCCATGTGGTTATGGTCTCTGATTTATAATCACTAGCCTCTCGCTGCTGTGAGTTCAAATCCCATCCAGGATCAAATTTCACATGTGAGGAAACTGTCCAGCTAATTTACAGAAGGTCAGTGGTTCTATTCAGGTATAAACCTCGGGTCTTCCTCCGCTGTTAAAGCTGGAAAATTTATTATATGCCCCCGACTGTTGGTGCAATGTTAAACTCAAGTGAAAAAAAATTGTCTGAACCATCTTTTGAATTAACAAACTGGTAGTGTATGAGTGGTTACTGGAAATAATTGATGTTAAAGTAACTCATGCCATTTAGTATGAGCACCACTTACAATATTTTCATCTTTCATGAATTATTGCGATTTGATTTATTCTTTGTCTTATCTATGATAACAAAACAAAATAGGGTTGCAAGCTTGTTTGACTGAGAAAAGACTGTTTTCATGGTAGTTGTATTCACGATGTTCTTCATGTTTTCAGGAATGTACGGATACTTTGTTAAACCAACTAGATGATCAGTTAAAGATTACAGAAGAAGAATGCAGGGATTACAGGTTGAATATAATAATATAACTTTAAACTTTCTTTTAGTCGTCGGGTATTGACCTTTGTTTTGCAGTAATTAGCCATTTTTTCATTTGAAAGGTCCAGTATTGACCTTTTTTTTGTAGTAATTAGCCATTTTTTTTCTTTTGAATGATCTGATATTGATGTATGTTTCACAATGATTATATATTAATTTTATTGTTTCATTTACTTATTATCTTATAAAAAATCAGGCAGGGGATTTATAATTTCTAATGATAATTAATTGAGTACAATAGGCACCAGAACTTAATTAAAAAGAAACAGTTGCCTTCAGGGTTTTCAGTAAGAAATTAAGTAACCAATTTTTTTTGGCAAAGCAACAGATTTTGAAAAGTAGCTGGGGTTGTGTTTTTTGCGAAAATTAAAAAAATCTTGGAAAAACAACTGATTTTTACTCAGGTTAAGAAAAAGATTAATGTTTGTGAATTTGCACCCTGACCAGATTATGTCCCTTTGTGAGGCTAATTTTTTAAAATTCCAAAGAATTTCATGTCTTGATACCACGTTTTATTTTGTTTCTGCTGATCTTGTCCATAAGGCCTAAAACAAAATAGCTTTTTTCTACTACTGGCTCTGAAAAAAATAGGGTTGGTAGGTCGGGATTTATTTTTATTATTTTTACTTTTTCATTATTCCAGAATATGACTGACGTTATTTTTATTTTGCAAAATTATAATTTGACCAAAAAAATCATAGAATTGGTGGCAAAAAGTAGGGACAGTCTGGGTAGCAGAAACATGGTATTTTTAGGCCTAATAATATTTTATTGAAGTTATACAACCAGTCAATCTATCAATAAAGGCCTGAAAAATGGCATATAATATGTTATTTTCCTTTTTTTAGAAATTTTTTGGAGAAATTAGAAAATAATACAGAAATAGAAGATGATGCTGCACTAGACGATGAGTTACTAAAAGTAAGTACATTATAGATCACGTACATCACATGGTTGATACACCTACTGGATATCATAGGAGGAAATTTTCTGGCAAGTGTCCAAATTCTGTTGTTTTTTTCACATGTCCTGACCGGACTGGTTTTTATTGTTTCTGTGGCAACAAGCTTAAGTTTTCAGATTTGTCATAATTTTTGACTTTCACCCATGTAATATGGACCCATTTCATTGACATATCTTAAAGTAGCATTTTTTTAGACTCAGAAATCTTATTAATGATATATATTTCAGACATTTACATTTAACAGCTGACAACAGATACTTGAAACAAAACATAGGATAAAAAATGTTTAATTTACAAACATGAGGTAGCAAGATTGTTAATTTTAAAACAACTGTTATTTTTGTTTAGATAGGTCTATAAACAGGGCCCAAGCTACACATCATATGTTTAAAATGTCACTGTTATTACTAGGATGAGATACAAATTTAATCTGGTACTACGTAACAGAAAACAACTTAGAACTCAGTGGCACTTTGTCATGTGACATTACTTCATAATGGTTTAATTGGATTTTAATTGAACAAAAAAGTCTGCATACATCTGACATTGAAATAACTAAGATTCAATATTTTGGATTATTCTCTTGTTTTAAGCTCAAAGCAGAAGAAGATGTCCTTAGGCAGCAATTAAAACAAGTTGAATTGGAACAGAAACAAATTTTGTCCGAAATACAGAAAGAAAAAGAAACCACGAAAAAGTTGGAGGAGGAAGAGGAAAGGTCAGTTGCTTGTTTTTGAATTATTCAAAAATCGTTTAAATTATTACCTGGGATTTTGTACCTTATATTATAGGTACCTGTCATTGGACCTTTTCCCAATTCAAAATGGTGACATTTTTTGCCAGTTTCAAACCAAAGTTTCCATACAAACAAATTTATGGCAGAACTGTTCAAATATAACACATGCCATTTTACTCGATTAACTCATGAATAGCTATTCTGTAATTTGAATCAAACACACCCTTTTCTGTAATAAATTTTAACAACCTTTTATAAGATGTGAAATTTGTGATTTAATGTGATAGAGGAGTGTACAAAACTGTTTTCTGTATTGGCCAAAAACAATGCTGATTTCAGACAAAACAACACAATTTTCGTTTAATGAATAATAAATTAAATAATAAAAGATTCAGCTTTATTCACGTAAAGAATACTTGCTACCTTGTTTTATCACAAGGAATGTATTATCACTCTGTACATTTATTTAAAATTGAATATGTCAAGGCTTCTTATTCCAAAAGTTAATAAGATATGTAGTTGATTTACTGTCTGCTAGGTAACTAATTTGCCTGCAGCCCCGGAAGATTAAAATTAATTATGAGCTAATCAAGGTTCACAAAGTTCTTCCATAATTCCATTGTTGGATCGCAAAATTGGAACTCGCTGAATATTACCCTAGCAAATGTTGATAATATACTGCCTACAGTTCTATCAAATTATAATCCAATTATAACTTAATTACAGATATTGGAGGGAATACAACGAGCATAAGAGACACGTACAGGAGCTTGATGATGAGGAAAGAAGGTTTGTATAATTTTTTCTGATTTGGAATCAAATCTGAGTGAAGTTTATGTATTGTTCATCAAATGAGCTTTTGAAATTTAGCGTGCAGTTTGATTTGCAAGCTGAAGTTGTCAGCTCAGCATTTTTGTATATACTTTGAAGATAAGGCTGGAAAAATGTCATGCTTAGGGTTACTTGGGCCAAAAAAAATTGGGAATGTAGGTCAAAAAACTTTTCGTCTCTATTTTTTGTATCCTGAACTATATATGAAATATACTGTGAGAATATTAAGTATTATTCATCCCCTTGTATATGTGTTGATTTTATTGTTAGAAACTTTAAGGTGTTCACCTAAAAAAGGGGTCGGTCGGGTTAACTGTTAACACTTTTTTGTGGCCTCAGAGTATTGTTTCTGGCAGTACTTGATTTAATCCTCTTGATTAAAGTGGGACATGATTTCATAATGCGGTATTTGATTACATATGGTTGAGTTACTGATAATGGGGGATAATTACATAAATGCTTGCTGTACATATTTGTACTATTTGTCTCCCTTTTTTAAATCTTCTTGTTAGAAACTTCTCATCTTTTAGTTGTAGGAACTTGTCTGACATACTGAGATATGAAAGATAAAGATGAATTGATATATTATGAAAACAGAAGAGAATTGTTTATGAATGTTTGTAACTCGTCCTCCTTTCTATACAAATTAAATAAAAAGTACTTTAGAATGAGTTTCATGGCTTCCATATTAAGTGGTTAAGTTGCTTGATTGCTGTGAGTTCAAATCCAACCTATGACCCCAGAAGCTGTCCAATGAGCTTATAGAAGGTCAGTGGTTCTACCCAGGTGTACGTCTAGGGTCTTCCTCCACCGTATAATGCTGGAACAGTTGCCAAATGACCCTGGATGTTGGTACGACGTTAAACCCCAGAGAAAAAATTAAGTGATTGACAAAAATGATTCTATCTTTACCATGCACTTATACACATATATGTTGTTAATGTAATTCTACAAGTGTTGTTCTGTTTCAGTGTTGACAACCAATTGAAATTTGCCCAAGCTCAGTTAGACAGATTAAAGAAAACCAATGTATTTAACACTACATTCCATATTTGGCACAGCGGCCATTTTGGGACCATTAATAACTTCAGGCTTGGCAGGTTGCCAAGTCAACCGGTAAGCTTGAACAATCTTGTTGACATTAAAAGTTTAATTTTCATTATTTATCTGGTATAATTCTACCAAACATGTTTTATAAGGTTGAATTTATTTTTGTTAATTAACAAGTCCTTTGTAGACTTTTCCCTTGAGAATTTTTATTCAAATTAGATTTTATTCAAATTAAATATTTTCTTGTGTCCTGAATTGCTAGTAATTTGAAAAAAAAACACTGAAATCCTGACATCATTTTCTCTAAGTACATGAAGAATGTCTTCTACTAATTTTGTTTTCAAATCGCTGCCTTTGGATGAAAATTCAATTCAGTGGCATCATGGAATTTTAGCCTCATAATACAAAATTTTTCTTTGAAGTTTTTCTGTGTTTCTCTAAAAATGACTTTATTTTGTAAATTAAGTCTATTCCATTCCTTTTAGCTATGTATATGTTTATGTACTATATATAATACAATGTAAGTGAGATTAATCTCACACATGTACTCATCAATTTCAACCAATTTATATCAGTTATCCTTCATTCTCAATAATTCATTATCCTTTTACACGATTGATCCTTGTTTCCTTTACTTTTTATTTAATTGTGCGCTGCGTGACCGCTAGTTGTTGATACGCAATAAAACACCATTAAACATGTCATGAAATATCAAATATATATAAAAATTCTTTTCTTATTATTTGTCAGATATTTCATGTTTTTACAATGTTTTTACTCCAACCAAATGCCCAGATATGGACAGTGTGTCTCACATCAGTACATTAGATGTAATGCAACAGGTGTCAGATATGTACAGTGTTGAAATTAATTTTTGAAAATGCTAGCCTGAATTATGAGTGGGTTAATGAAACAACTTACCACTAGCCTGAATACACAATCGTGAAAGTTAACTGGCCTGATTAGAAACTTACTAGACCCCAGCTTTGAACCAGTGGGTTTAGCACAAATACTGTATGTACTGTTACATGCAAAAACTGACTGTAAGTGAAGTTGGTATTGTATCTTATTGTATGGTGTTTTGCAGGTAGAATGGAGTGAGATTAATGCAGCATGGGGACAGACTGTCCTGTTGTTACATTCTCTGGCCAAGAAAATGAATCTTACATTCCAAAGGTAGGTAACTTCTGTGTAACTTCTGTGTTACTTCTGTGTTACATCTGTGTAACTTCTGTGTTACTTCTGTGTTACATCTGTGTAACTTCTGTGTTACTTCTGTGTTACATCTGTGTAACTTCTGTGTAACTTCTGTGTTACTTCTGTGTAACTTCTCTGTTACTTCTCTGTTAGATAAGCTTGGAAGAAAGTACTGAATTTAATACATTGTCAAACTCTGTGACCAGTGAGAATTCAGACCTAACAATCTGTGATTTATGATTTTATAATTTGAAGAATTTAGACCGGTTGATTATGATCATTTGACTACATTATAGTATAGTGGAATCCTTATCTCTTTTCAAAGTACTGATTTTTTCTCACTATTTTGTGTTTTTTTTTCATATAAAAATTATTTTTCCATTTTATTTATCATTCTGTCAGACATTTTACATAATTTGAAAATTTTTATTTTTCAAAGTACTGATTTTTTTGTTATTATCACATGATTTTATGTATATAAAAGTTATTTTTTTATTTTATTTATCATTGTATGAGATATTATACCTTATATGAAAATTTTATTTTTTATTATTGATTATTTTTTCGCTATTTTATGATTTTTTTGCATAGAAATGCTACTTTGCCATTTATATCTCATTGTATCAGATATTTTACATAATACATCAATTTTTGTTTTCAAAATATTGATTTTTAATTGTCACTTGATTTTATGCATATAAAAGTTAAATTATCCATTTTTTTCTATCATTATATCAGATATCGCTTGGTGCCATATGGTAATCATTCTTACCTTGAATCCCTCACTGATAAAGCCAAGGAATTACCTCTGTATGGATCTGGTGGTTTCAGGTTTTTCTGGGATGCAAAGTAAGTACTTCTAAACAACAACAACAACAACAACAACAACAACAACAACATTTTTTCTGATAGTTTTTATTTGTGGTTTAATTTCACACCCAACAGCCAGGGTAATTTGGCGACTTTTCCAGCTTTAAGGATGGAGGAAAATACCCCCATACATACACCTGGGTTGAACCACTGACTTTCTGTCAGCTATCTAGACAGCTTCCTCACCTGTGCAGTTATCTGGTCTTCAGTTGGATTTGAGCTCACAGGGGTGAGGGGCTAATGATTACTAATCAGAGACTAAAACCTCATAGTGTTTATTAAATTCCTGAATGATTAAATTATATTTTTGTGTAATAGTGTAAGATTTCACCAAATAGGTTTTATTCATAACTGATAATAAAATTATCCACTGGTAGAATAGTTGTCAGTTACAAGTGATTTGCCAGAGAAGGGTTTAGGAGTAATAGCGCATTCCTGGGGACAAAATAATTACTTCATGTTTCACTGTATCCATTATATTTAAATAAAGAAGAGCATGATCAGGGGAGATAATTCTTCACTGCATCTAATTATTCTCTGTGCTGATGTTCACTATAACTGTGCTTTACTGTATAAGATACACTCATTTTTCCTTATTGTAAAACCTCAGATAGCAACCACCTCAATATTGTGACCAGCTTGTTATGATAACCACCCGTTTTCATACGGACTTTCAATAACTCCCCTATAATTCAATTTGATAATGAGACCAGCTCGTTATTGCGTCAGATTTTCTGGGTACCGAAGATGGTCTTATTATTTAGGTTTTATTGTATATCAAAGTTCACTTTAAGCATGTTTTACTGTACATAATTTTGTCTGATTTTTTTCTAGGTTTGACCAAGCTATGGTGGCTTATCTTGATTGTCTGCAGCAGGTAAACTCAGCACTTAATGATAAATCCTGTTACAAATTCAATTTGCTAGAAATCCTTTTTCTGTTCAGTCATTGACTGATATTACGTTCTTTGATGAATCATCTATAATTCAGTATTAATTCCACTCTGAGGTAAAATATTTTTTTAAATGAAACAAATACATAATGATAGTGATGATGCAGGCTGTCTGTTCATGAAAGTCACATTGTGAAAAAGCCTCTTTAGAAGTGACTAATTTACTCACTTTTATTGACACAACTGATACGAAAGGCCATCTGTGCATAATTACCATAGTTTATAGAATTTTATTTGGTGACAGTTTGTCACAGGTGTAACTCTATTTTCAATTACAATGAAATATTTGTATCCCTTATAAAAATATTTTTTAGTTTGAACTTTTTGACACATGCTAATTAGATCAGTTTTTTAGCTTTGTACATCACTGAACTGCCAAAAAACCCTGCATTGATTGATTTTTTGAATACACAAAATAATTACACCATGACATTGTGTTTATATTTCTATTAAGGCAATAAATCATTAAAATATTTTTGAAAATAAATGTGCAATCAACACAAATCAACAACTAAATGTATTGTCTCAGGAGCATGTAACAAAACAATGTTATTAATATAACAATTCATATGTTTTATCACTTGCATATTTGACAAAATAGCATCTATTCTATAATGAGGCATTTTTTGTGGTTTCACATATAACCAATATTTGGACCATTGAGTTACTAAAAAAAACTACTTTTCTGGCCTGAAGGTCATCTCCGTATGAAGACCATTGTTCTATCTTTGGTGCCCATTGTTCAAGGGAGTGACTGTATTTTCAATTTCTGGTACAATAAAATATTTGTATCCATTTGAACTTTGAACTCACTTTCAAATGCTTAATATTAGACTAGTTTCTTGTATTAGTGTCCTGTCAACATGTCTATTGAAGTTCCTGCTGTTGTTAAATGACTTATTTTATATTTGATTTAGTTCAAAGAAGAAGTAGAGAAGGGAGATTCTCAGTTTTGTCTTCCATACAAGATGGATAAAGGAAAGATCGGGGAAGCCTCCGGTGCTACTTACTCCATAAAGTAAGTTATGTCTGTGATTACTTAAGAGTCAAGATAGTCCTATAGAAAGATGTTTTATTTAATGAAGTTAGACTTTCGATGTTTCAGAGAGGTTATTCAGTTTCAATCAGATTTTGATTTTCATGCTTTTTGAAAATTTTGAGTTGGAGTGGAAAATAATGAAATGAAAATTAGTGGGTGTTGAAATGAAATTATATAATAATATTAAAGTGGTCGCTATGTGAGTTTTGCTGCATGCGAAGTCCTGAAGTCTGTCGTGTGTATATTTGTCCAATGAATTCAGTTATAATAGGCATTTCCTCTTATCTCTTTAAATATATTTTTCTACACAAATATCCTGTAATGACTGTAATCAATATCTTGAATATAAATCAATTCCTCATTATTATGAGTATCACATTTATCTTGAGCATTTAGTCTGTTCCGATGACTCCTCGAGATAATGAGGTTTTACTGTATTAGATCGTGAAAATTAGATTTTACTCAAGAAGCGAAATTTGCCGTACACTGAAAAAACTGACTGAACAAATATTTACCATTGTTATTGACCATTACAAGTTATTTAGATTAAATTTCATGTTGCTATGGTTATGTCTGATATATTTCCTTTCTTTTGCAGAATTCAGTTCAATTCAGAAGAACAATGGACAAAGGCCTTGAAATATATGTTAACTAATTTAAAATGGGGACTTGCGTGGGTGTCATCACAGTTTGCTAACAAATAAATACTAACTGTTAGGCCATTCGTAAAAAGTGTTTGTTTGCAGTCACATGACATTGTCATTAAGAAATTCCTTTACCCAAAATGTTTTTTAGTGACTTAAACAAAATTTTTTTTTCTTTATTCCGACTCAACAACTTTGGAACAAGCTTATTGTGCATACTTATCTACTGTTAAAAGTTAGGGTCGCATAACTTTCTTAACATATTATGTGCAATTAAAACCTTGATAAAAAACACTACACAATTTAAATTTCAATATTTTAGCTTTTTATGTGGCAAAAGTTGTCTTTTCTTTGGTTGACATACCAAGTTTGTTCATTGTTTTAATGTATTTTGCCATCTAAAGAGAACAAAAATCAAGTACCATGCTTAAAGACTTGCTTTTAAATGCAGCATTTTCATTGGTTGATTGTCTGACTGAGTTGGGAAAAGAACCAATCAGGAAGAGGGTTATAGAATATGACATTCATCACCAGCTAGATTTTCTTTTCCTATTTTTTTCAGGCCAACTTGATTATTTTTCATGTATGTTAAGTGGATATATTAATTAATCATTGGATTCGTGTACAGTACTCTGTTTGGAATGTAACTAAAATGTATCAGTACAAACTTTAGAATATTGATCATCTGAATTTGAAATATGTGCTTAGACTTAATGATATTTTATCTGAATTCTGCTAATTTATTTAAACTATTTGCAAATGATCTTGGTAACAATTGGTAAATCAGCTGTTTGTTCTTACCACTGAAAATTGATCTGTTTTTTTTTCATGATGCTATCGAAGTTTTACTTAATTGTTCATTCAATTGTCATTTATTTGAAAGTCTGTAAATTATCATATGAGGTATATTTAGTGTAAGCAAGTTTGAATTTTTATTGTTTTTTGCTGTACAAAGATTACTGCTGAAAATGGATGCGAGCAATCTATGTTGTAATTAATGTATCTTGTGTAGATTTACAATAAGCTCATTTTAATTCTCTTCGGGTTTTTGTAGAATTGTACGGTACAGAAACATTTTATAAAAACACTTCCAGTGGGTGATATTAAAACCATCATATACAGTGGAAAGCCAACAAACCGGTTCCACTCTAAATCGGCCAAATGTTCAGGTCCCGACTCCATTACTGTATAATTAAAAATTCCCCACTAAACTGGCATCCTGTCTAAACTGGCCAAATGACCAGGTCCCGAGCTTGACCGGTTTAGAGCGGTTCCACTGTATAAGTCATTAATTCAATAGTTGGATTAAAGAAGTAACGTGTAGTAACCGGAACTTATTAACAAACAATTAACTAATTAATACTTAAATTTTCAATTGAAGAATTTTCAATTTCAATATTTTTTTTCATGGAGTTTAACGTCGCATTAGGGTCATTTGGTGACTTTCCAGCTTTAACAGTGGAGGAAACCCCCCAGTGTTGCACCTGGGTGGAACCACCGACTTTCCGTAAGCTAGCTGGACAACTTCTTCACATGTGTAATTTATTCTCTGGTGGGGTTCGAACTCACAGCGATGAATGGCTTCTGATATAAGTCAGAGCCCATATCCACTCAACCACGCATACCCTTTGTTTTTATAACATTTATGTTTCATCAAACAATTAGGATAGCATGATGTTGCTTTTTTCAATTATGAGACCTGTGTTCGTCATCTTCAGACTTGTCCTTCTCTAGTAGACTGGTAACGTAAGGAGATGCTGTACTTTAATCTAAAGCAGAAGAATTGACCAGAACACAAACTGTTAGCTTTGCATTTGTAGTCTGTCGTGTAATTTCCGTCAAGATTTACATTGTTAAACCCTCCAATTACCAATACTGAGCGAAATATTCGCTCCGTAAGATTAATTTTAACAGAATTGAAATTGTTTTTGATGGCATCGCAGACATTAGCACCTTTAGAAGCGGCATGTAAGTGGGCTAATGTTCTTTGATTCTGATTATATCTTCGGAATGTGCACGTTCCAACTGATTGAAAAGGAAAATAAATGGCTTCCTAGGCACCAAGTCGGTGACAAGCATAAAGGGGCAGAATCTTTTTGCATAAGAAGTGTCCCAGACCCTGGGCTTTAATGCTTTGATTAAATAAAGTCAATTTGCATTAATAATTTATATTGCTATTACGATTCATAGTATGAAAAGATGCTTCTTTTTCATTTCCATGCCTAATGCACTAATCTACAACACTGTTGAGAATTTGCCAACAAAGCACAGTGAACATTGTTTCTCAGGAACTCGTTGGTATTATGTCAATATTGCACATTGTATTATGCTCAAATTAACTCTCTTTTTGCATACAAATGTTATAAAACATTTGACCATGATTTATTGCTAATTATGAAAGAAATCTTGAATTGTTACAAATGTCTGGACTGAAATCTACGCGGTCTTAGAATATAACCAAACCAATCCTAATTCAAAGAATTTTGTTTTGAATCATAAATCTTGCGTTTTCTTATGAAAATATTTTGATATATCACGTACAAAAAAAAGTACATCTGAAAGCATAGAATGGAAATTAAAACCCGGAAATACCTTGTATGAAGATTTTTGCTTCCCACCTGGACGTCACACCCATTAACAAACCACAATAGCTTATACGATTCCATGGAACATATTCAAATAATAATATAGCATCTAACTCACATATTTCAACAAAATGATTTTTTAGTTGAGGTTCAACGGCACCCCTACAGACGGGGTCATTTGCCGACTATTCCAGTTTTAATGACGGACCTGAGCCATCAGGTGTACACTGGGGTAGAACCAACGAACTTCCGTAAGCTACCGGGACCGTTTCCTCACATGTGAAATTTGTGTAGCCCAGGGTGGGATTCAAATTTACAGTGGTGAGGTGCTAGTGATTATCAGTCAGATACCATAACATTTCCACCAAAGAACCTGCCTACAACAAATGTATAAATAAGTCTATGATTTTACTCAATACACCAAAATCAAAATCATTATATAGAGTCTAATGAAAAGTAAATCTACGAAAACAATTCTATTGTAAATAATTTGTAAAATGAGAATTGTTTTAATCATGTGTACTTCAGGATACAGAAAATTTAGCCAACTGATGCTGCATTAGGCTTTTAACAAATCCATACCGCAATGGTTACCATAATGTCTGTCTATAAATATAGAATCTAATTGCTTTATTATTGACATATCACGTATTAAAACACAATAAATAATTCCTTATCGATTAAGTATTGTCTTCGAAGTATTGGCCGAGTGTTAATGGTAACCTGGTCGAACGTATTTTTTTGGCTCCGAACCTCAAGTTTATTACAGTAAAATCCAACGTGAGAAAATTATTTGGGGACGAATTGTACCTCCAAAGTAAGAAAGTATGTCTAGAAAAAAAGTTTTGCATATTTACTACAATGTACCTTAGTTTTAGTCAAATAATCGTAAGGGTGACGATTTTTTCTAGTCTTATTCATTAGAAACACGATGTAAGCATTCAAAATGGTGAAATCTGATTATAATCAAGGGAGTAATATTTGCGTTGTCTCAAATGTTTTCTGATTTAGTTTTGGAACAGAAATGGTTATTCGAGAGTTCGACCTTTTCATACAAATATTTCGGTGGATACTTTAATTAAATTTCATGATAATTACGGAATGAAATGAGATAATATGTGTGTGACTTTACTGTGGGATTTCATAAGAATTTGTTTCTTATTCATAAAAAGTATCAGTAAGGCGAATTAAAAAGATAAAAGAGAAACAACTGGAAGCATACACAGGACTGTAAAACAAATAAAACAATGCTGTGTTGTTTTTAAATCCCTAGTTGTTTGAGCTATTCCAAAACATAAAACTTCATATACTCGTGATTTATTCCAGTTATAAATAGTTAGCGTTTAATGGTTCTGAAACTACTTCGGGAATTCATAATTTACTTATTTTACCACTTATTCCGGTACATATCTGATTACGCTGTATGGCACGATAATACCCTTTTGCACGTGTTCAGGATATACTAAATGTTACAAACTACGCAAGAGTGGAGTTTGATAAATCTGAATGAAAAATAAAAATCCGTAGTGACATATACAAGCGAAACATTTACTGATTGTTTATAATCTAACATACTACATTTGTAGTTAAAACTGAGGATGTATAAAATGCAATCACAAAAACATCACTGTCATCATAGACACAGAATCACGCTGAAAAAGGTAACACCCGTTCCGTAGACATATCTTAGCCAAGATATCAATTTTCAAACTGAAAAATCTTGCTTATTGCTTATTCATGTTTCATCAATTTACCTTTAACAGCTGACAATAGACCATAAATGCAATCCTTATGATAAAATACGTTTTATTTACAAACAATGGGTAGCGAGATTTTCGTTTTTAAAAACTCCTATCTTGGTGATATATCTATTAAAAGGGCCCGTGTCCTGTTTTTTAGCGCTATTATGATAACCTTTTTGTTGATAAACGCTTTGAAGACAGACGAGATGTTGAAATCCTGGTTCTCTTAAATTCTTCATATTTCCTAATTCATCTGACAAATCAATATCAGCTGAAAAATAATCACCCTAAGAAGTTAAATATGATTAAATTATGAGGTAAAGTAAAACCTTAAATAGCGACCACTTCAATATTACGACCATCTTGTTATAACGACCCCTTGCTTTCAGACCGTCCAATAACTCCCCTGTAAGTCAGCTTGATAGTGAGACCACCTCATTATTTAGACCGATTTTTCGGGTCCCGAGAATGTTTTCATTGTCGAGGTTTTACTGTACAATAAATAGAATAATGCTGAGATTCGAACATTACTTAACATAGTTTTGAAACAAATCTTAGGCCTAAATAAGTGAAAAATACAATACTATTATATAATTCGTGAGTTATCGCCCATTGAAATTCATGATAATTATACAAGAATTCATGAGTTGTGAAATTCATGAAAATTCTACTATAATTTATGAGTTGCGACTCCTGGAAAACTTAACTTTACAGTGAATTCAGGGTATTCTTCATCAAGAATTCTTAGATTAACAGGATACCAAAGAATTTCAACTCCATTCTCTTTTTGTTTGTTTGATTCGAGTAAAAATGCCATTCCAAATAATACCAGACATTCATTTATCAAAGGCCACTGTGTGTTATTCCACTCAATAAATTATTGAGGGCCTAGTTTTGTGCATAAAGTAACGTAAGATGATCATACCTTCCCTTCCACACTGACATTTTGTCTTGATGGTTTTTAATAACAGATAAGTCTTGCAGCTTGAATTAAATATTTCTTGTTGACTGTCTGAAAGAGAATACGAAGATTTAATGTAATTACATGTATAAGAAAACCAAGACATTTACTGTATAACCCCTGAAAACTGGACCCCTTTCGGACAGGACCAAAAGTCCGGTTTTCTGAGAATTCCGATTTTCAGACAACTATTGTTTATAGAAAAGAAAATGTAGGATTAAAAAAATCATCCGATTTTCAGAGAATTCCGGTTTTCAGGGAGTCCGGTTTTGAGGGGTTTTACTGTACATTGTATTGCCTAATAATAATTTGAGATCACTTGACTCTTTGTGATAAAATGACTTAGGCTTGAAAGAAATAGTCATATTAACGGTTACTTGACCAAAAACATTGGGTAGGACTGTCGACTACATTTCATTTCTATCTTATTTTCGAAATACATGTATACCTATCGTCTTGGGAGGAACAATTCCCCAAACGTTTTTATACTTCAGATTTTGCTGCGAGAAACATTAGGGACGGCGCCAAAACAAAAAATGTCGGTCAGGTAACCAGAAACACGACAAGTCATTTTCTTGCCTGAGGGTGCATGAGTCAATCTGCATGCATAGTACGCGGTGTATGACCGGCTTAACTATGTCACCTTCGGGATGTGGGTTCGATTCTCAATCTGCAATTTTTTTTTCTAGTTCGGAATCATCTGAACAAAAATGGAGAATACTGAACAGGCTGCTAATTGGGCCATACTTAAAAAATGTGGGTTTTTTGCTACAACGCAACCTTACATTGTTTCATTGGGTCTGTAGGCAGGTTTTTTAAGAGTTTTTGAGGAACTTCCACAGCAAAAATCCGAGTACTTATAAATGGGCACAATGAGCTTCAAAGAATAAAAGCTTTTGACTGGAATGATTCAATATTTATGACTTGGCTAGTATTAACAGTTACTGTGATAGTCACATACTTTAAAGTCTTATCAAAATCAGGCAAAACATAGATTTTGTCTTAAGAATAAAGCCGAGCGGAACCACCTAAAATTTAATGGGCGGAAAGACAAAAATACCGGAAAGCAATTAATAATGACGAAAGAATGTTTTTTTTTCTTTCCCGAGAGGGTTAAAACGTTGAGTCGCGGCAATTTTTATGTGTGGGTCGTGTTATAGCGAACATATGTTCTTCAATGATAGCGTTTTATTGAATAAGTCATAAATATTACGTAATGTCGTTATATGATTTTTTATTGGCTTATTTTTATCAACTTTTTATATCGAAATATTAACCGCAGTTTTCAATTCAGAGTTTTTCGCACAGGCTGTTTAGAAAAATGTTTTTAATAGGTATTGAATGATATAGATGTATTGAAACGTCTCAATGTTTGTTCAGACTGTAAATGAATAGAATTTATAACGCTAAGCTCTATGACGAAGAGCCAATTAAATCACACACATTAGGGCTGAAATTCGTACTCTTCAGTCCAGGGAGTCGGAAAACGTACTTCACCAGTTGTTTGGTATTTTAAAGTAAACACGAGCATTGTTTATCCTTGAAAAAGCAATCTGATACGCCTATCGACTTTTACCGCCTTAATAGATTGGTAAATATTATTCTTTTGGTGTAAATTTGGTCAATACTTTCTAACGCTTCCGCTGCGCAGGTGCGTACACACACATATACAGACAGAATAAGAGGTTGCAGTATACAGAAAAACCTTTCTAGTTGAACATTTCAATATAACGACCATCTCAACATAATGACCGCTTATTTTCATACCGGTTGCAACATATACTGTACATTACAACTTGATTATGTGATCAGAATGATAGTCTGTGGTCCCAGAGGAGGTCTTAAATTTGATTTTTATTGTAAATATTTTACACTGAATATAGTCAGAATATAAAAATAACTGAATATAAAAAATAATTGGAATTTTTCAAGAAATTCGACAAAATGTTCGAAGGAGTCTTACGCCATAGACTACAAAAAGTGTTTATAGTCTGATAAAAGAAAACTCAATTTTAACAAAAGTAAATACAGTGCAACCTCTCCGAAGCAACACCCTTTAGGAGAAGCAAAATTATGGTGTTATTGAGAGGTTGTTACTCTAGAGAGGTTAAATTAATAGCTAAATCGTACAGCAAGAAAAAATCATGATGCTGTTGAAGGGAGGTGGTTGCTCAAGAGAGGGCCACTCTGGAGAGGTTGCACTGTATTTTCCTTTTTGTTTGTTTGTTTGCACCAACAGTCAGGGTCATTTGCCGACTTTTTTTTAGCTTTACCGGTGGGGGAAGACCATTTGCATACATCTGGTCAGAACCACTGACCTTCCGTAAGACAACTGGACAGCTTCATCACATACGTATTTGTTGGTCCCGGGTATAATTCGAACCCACATCAGTGAGGGGCTAGTGTTTGAAATAATAAAATCAAATTAAAAGCGATTGGTTCGCCCCTGGTTCGCGACAATTTGAAAGCCATTTTAAGCACTGTACAAAATCGGAGTTGATTACTTATGAAAACATGTTTTTTTTTAATTTCATAGTAAATAGTTGACTTTTATTACTAGGTCCATAGATCGTATGATTTCTATTGTATATCAAAGTCAAAACTTAATATCTTGTATAGACACTTACAGTATGTACTGGATTAGATTCCATGATAGCACGTAACCATTATACACAAGAAATAAACAACTTTAATTATATCCTTCACTGTTATACAAGTTTCCAACTTTCATTTGGATTAAATCGGTCAATAGCTCCCCCACCCAAAGTCCTTGGCCTGGGTACTCCTAGTCCCAAGGTTATAAAACTTGAGAACAACCCCCGTGCTCAAATCCGAATTTATTCTCGAAGTAATTTTAATATTCATTGATTAATCGTTTGATTGAGACACAAATATGACTTATGAATTTATAAAACGAACAGAAGACGGATTTCCATGGTTGAGTGGTTAAAATTACTAGTGGTTATAAGCGCTATTAATCACTAGACCCTCGCCGCTATGAGTTCGAATCCCACTCAGGACAAAATTTCACAAGGGAAAAATGTCAAGCTAGCTTACGAAAGGCTGGTGGTTCAACGCAGGAGTACGCTTGTGGTCTTCCTCCGCCGTGAAAACTGGAAAGGTCGCCGGATGAGAGTGACTGTTGATGTGGCGTTTAAATCTAAGGAAAAAAAACCTACCTCCGCATCTCACCGTAATGTTCATCCTTTATTTGATGAGCAAATAAAATAACGCTTAGAAAGCCATGTATATACACAACTTAACATCTCTATGGTGTAATCCTGAAGCGAAATAAAAGTTACATAGGAACCTTTCTAAGTGAATGAACGCTTCGTACCACTTAGGTCTGTATATTAGCAAAATAGTATTTTTTCTTCAATCAATTATATTTTCGAGTACAATTATTTAACCATTGCGTTAATAGCTAAAATATTATGCTACAGAATATATAAATCAAATTCGTGCCAGTGTTGTATCAGATATGAAAACAGATTTAATTAACTCCGGTTCCACAGCAATATCAAATTTCACAAAGAACGAACTTCCACAAAAAGCATCTGTCCGTATTTGTGTGATTTATGCAACACTTTGATTGCTTACAATCTAATTTTGACTTACTAATTCCTGAGGAATCGATATCAGACGTTTTCAGCGTAGTTTAAAATAAATGTACAAACATATAACAATTATTGAAATTATTCAACGGTTGTCGAGACGAATAAAAGACATATCTGCCCGATCAGTCAAACAATCGACGTGTATTTGGCACCGTACAACCGGGTTTTATCGCCTCTCTTATAGTATAATCAGCTACGGGCAGATATGGCGGAGATTTACAATTTTTCAAGTCCAATTTTTCTTTTCTGTAATCAATAGTTTTCTGAAAACCGGAATTCTCAGAAAACCGGACGTTTGACCCAGTCCTGAAGGCATCCTGTTTTCAGAGTTTACACTGTATAAAATGGGTAAAAACATTTTACAAAATTTTACACGTACCTTATTGTAATTTTTATATATTAACTCCGATGTTTTTTATTAGATTTGTAAAAATATCACATGTGTACGAATACGTTTTGACAGGAAGAATGCGACACGAGAGAGCAATAATTGACGCGAGGAAAGATTTTTTCAGTGAATGAACTAATTTCAAGAGCGCACAAATACCCCAAACCACTTTAAGAATTAAAATGCGTTATGATGACTTTAATCCTGAGAATTATCATCCAGTTTGTTTCAGCAGAGGTCGGTAAAAATGATGTTACTTTTACAAAAATATTACACACATTTAGTACGACAGAAAATCTACAAGATGATTTATTGTTCCTTTAGACACAGCCAACATCACCGCACTAAGAATGATTGGTGGCAAAATAAGTATATGTAATAATCGATGCATCGATTAGACTTCGGCAAAGTCCGGTAGTCATCGTAACAAATCGTCATCATTGAACGCTTAATAAACAAGAATTGTGTTTGTAGTATCAAGTCTAAAGAATGCTATTATTGTACGAAAATATAGCAACAAAAAGTTCAAGTGTTACCTGGCTTCGTGAAACTTCGACAATCATCGGCGACATGGCGGAAATGGATGTAAATTCATTTATCGGATTTTAAATGCTGAAACCTTTCTATAACTTAAAACCTATTAAAGCTACTCTACGTTTCTAAAAAAAAAGCATCAAGGACAGTCAGTGGCTTTAAAGTGTCAATGAAATCATGCTCTTCTTAAAAGTCCGCTTTAAGTATGATAGCGAGTTTGAGTCGCTTCAACAGGGCACTTCATTAAACGCAAGCTATAGATGTGGCTATACAGCGTAACCTTTACATAGCGGCCCTTCTTTGGGGCAACCCTTCAACAACAGCGTGATGTTTTCTCAATGTACGATTTAACAATTAATTTAACCTCTGTAAAACAACAACCTCTCAACAACAACAACAACATAATTTTGTTTCTCCCAAAGAGTGTTGCTTTGGAGAGGTTGTACTGTACAATAAAAACACATACACACTGAAAAGATACCAATGATTCAATATTATAATTCATGGTTTTAAATTCGCGAATATCAATGATCTAATAAAAAATCAATAGAGTTTTTAATATATGTTAGTATGTGAATGTATACAATTAGAATTTAATAACGAGGGAAATTAATTCAATACTACAAAACACAACACTTTGAACTTGAATTAAAAGCTTTAGAAATGAAAATTTTGTAATCTAAGATTGTATAAATCACCCAGTCACAATAATAGAATTTTAGAACGTTTAAACATTCTCTGTCATAATCACAAACTGTTTTATTCTGATGAACCCTTTTGTATTAAGTGTTTAACATGATAATGATTAAGTAAATGATTTTCGTTCTGTCAATTCACTTCATAATAATCGATCAATCTAACTCAGTAAGGGATTTATAAAACTTTTTTTCATTAAAACATTCCAAATACAAGCCACGTTTTGTAATGTTATCAAATTTACCGATAGGAGCCCATTAATCAGAATATTACTTCACCTGTTGTACATTTGAAAAGCTGAAGTGGGCCTCTGTGGTCTAGTGGTTATGGTTCAATGACTAGTAATCACTAGCCTTTCAATGCAGTGAGTTCGAATCCTACCCAGGACCAGAAATAAATGTGAAGAAGCTGTCCAGCTGGCTTACTGAAGGTCGGTGGTTCTACCCGGGTGTGCGTCGGTTTTTTCTCTACCATTGTAATTTTAGCTAGAAATTACGCCAAATAACCGTGGATTTTGATGGCATGTTACATCCACGTAAATATACATTTTTGGAGTTTAATTTATTGTCCGAACTTCACAGAATAGTAATTTGTCTATTACAGAACCAATGAGCATTTTGTTATCGTACAAAGAGGCGACACTTCCAGCTGATAAGTTGTCCCCGTCGTCAGAGTACAGTTCTGTAATACCGTCAGCATAACTAGAGTTCCTCATGTGTATAATCAGTACCTAGATTAATTACAGGAAAGAGAATTTTTAAGAGGAAAGAACAAAAAGGAACCCAAAGAACTGTAACTAAAGAAAAGATTCACAAAATAATTTCATTCAGAAGTTCCTGACATTCTGTTATTACTGTTTAATTTAAGCATCATTGAAATACTTTTAGTTGTCATGCTTGGAGAAACGACAAATTCACATTGAAACATTTAAAAAGGGAAATAATTTGAAATAATTTGAAATAATTTCGTCTGTTTATAATGATAAAATTTCATTAGTTTGAAGACAGTGTCCTGTGTATAAGTCAAATATGATATCTACCCACATTGAAGGAAAATTTTCATGTTGATCTGACATTTACTGGCAACAAAACTGAAGTTTTTTAACCAAAAAAATTCATACAAACAGCCAGGTTTATTGGGCGACCTTTCCATCCAAAAACAGTGGCGGAAGACCCGGGATGTAGCCCTGGAAGGAACTGAACGCATTACGTGATCACCAGTTGAACTTTTAATATATTCAATCTAACATTGACTTTTTTGTATAAATCTTTGTGAAAGTATTATAAAACACAAGAACTGATTCTTTTTTTTGATCTTCCAAAATACAGTTTCCGCTAACACCCCCAATCCCATCCAAAATACAGTAAAACCCTTCAAAACCGGACCCTTTCCGGACCGGACAAAATGTCCGGTTTTCTGAGAATTCTGGATTTCAGAGAACTATTGATTACTGGGGAGAAATAAATGGGACTTGAAATATCGTCAAATATCGTCAGATTTTCAGAGAATTCCGGTCTTCAGGGTTTTGAGGGGTTTTGATCCATAATGTCGGTAAGTCGACAGAATAAAAGATATGTTGATATTTTTCATCAAGATATATATAGGTGACTCTGTTAAGTAAACCATCAGCTGCCTCTATATAGTTAGCACCATCAAAATACATAATATTACCCCATGGAAACTGCGCAACAACACATTCAAATATAAATCCAAGGTTAGACCTTGTGTATGCATAGTTTGAGAAATAAAAACTATTCTCACTTGTGGCTGCCACGTCATTTGCACTGAAAACGATAGATATTATGTTGAATTCACATCATAACAACACAAATATCACTGTACAGTGCTCCCCCCAAGGAGCAACACTTGTCGGAGTAGAAAAAAGTGTTGTTCTTTGGAAGATGTTGTTGTTCGGAGGGAATCGATACACTCTCTACAGGTGTTTTTCTTTATTATGTGTAGTTAGGCATTTTACTGTCGTTTCTTGGAATGAATCGGTCTTTAGAGGTGACGTTACGGGAGGGAGCACTGTATTAACATATGAATTCTTGCACAGATAGACTTAGCCCTTTGTCTTACAAGCATATTTTGGATTCTTCCAAATTCAAAGTTAATTCACAAAACATCGATTAATTAAAGAAAATTGCGTTATTTCTCTATAACAGGCAATGGCTTCCTTTACCACAATGTTTTCAAACGTCGTCTGCTTCAGATGAGGGGAAGTGTGTTATTATGTGACAAAGGGTTTAAATATGCATAATTTTGCTTCTCCCAAAGGATGTTGCTTTGAGGAGGTTGCACTGTACTTACATGATAATCGCTTCGTCCTTGTATGAATATTGATGTTCTATTATCATCAATTCTTGGTTAAAATAAAATAAAGAATCTCGTGCAGATTAGTCAAATGTGTATGAAATTTATGTTGTTGTGAAATTTGCTAATAAGGGTTAATTGAAATAAAAGTGGATTATTTGTTATCGGTCCTGATTAATGTGATTTATTGATGATACTTTACTAAGGATATAACTACTACCAGATCTACCTACTATATGAATTTCCTATGACATTTGTCAAATTTTCATAGAAGGGTGTGACCTACCGCGACCAGAATTTGAACACAGATCGCCGGGTTAAAAGTCCGGCGCACTAACCACTAGACCATGGTCGCGGCCATATCCTCTAACTGTTCAACTTATTACAATGTTTGTGACTGTGAGACAATATTTATTTAAAAGGGGACGTCATACTAGTGTCTAATAATTAAGCTTTCAGCCAGATGAAAAGCCAAATTTAAAATGTCAGGGAATACAGTGACTGACCATTTGAATTATCTTGTTGTAAAACTAACTCTTTACTAACAGGGTTGTCTAAATACATTTGTATCCTGATTCAGACTGGTGAGTTTCCTCTCCTATTTTTTCTATGGGAATATATTATAAGTGTGTAAGTTTTTGTCTAATTGTGTTTTTGGACGTTATTTTTGCATGTTTTAAATTCATGGAAAATACAAATGCCGTGTTTCATTCCTATCCCATACACGAAATATCACGATTAAATGATTATTACAACATCGACGATCGCTCTAAAAAGTAAATCCAGTTGTCGAATTTCTTCGATTATTTGTGTATCGAAGTTCGTTTATATCGGACAATTGTACGAAGTCCCTTGAACATTGATATAACGAGTTTCTACTCTGTATTATTAATATTGTTCAATAACTGGAAAACATTACTTCACCACCGGCTTAAAATGACGAGATGATGAAAAAAAAACAACGAACTGAATATAACAATCTTCAAATACATGTTGTATTAAGAATACTCCGATCTTTGGCCGATGTTGAAAGTTTTACACGCCTGTGATTAAAACAGTTAAACCGACTTATTCATTAGCACATTGTTTTCAACATTGATAGATAATTTTATGCAACGTCTCACGGTGACCAAGGGTAGATGGGAGGCGAAGCCGGCATGCGCCCCCTCTATAAAATCTGGCAAGCATAAATAACAAAAAAAAAACGTCAGTTATGTGCTGATTGTGTCCATATTCTGTATAAACATACATGCGTTAAAGTTTAAAAATAAAAGAAAAACGGATACCTTAACCTTAGTGCCGCGGATACAATAAGAATCAGTAGGTCCGGACCTGAGAAAAACCGGAAATTCCGGAAAATTCCGGAAACTTTAACAATGAACATAGACTTTACGCATCTATCAAACAAACCAAAACTCCTGTATCCGCCCCCGGTGACAAAAATATGATTGAATAATGTGTCGTCACGCAATGCTGTTTATATTCACCTACATAGATCTACAATGTACGTTGGCTGTGTCTCATGACTGTATTACTCATTAGAAGCACAAATTAACCAACGAACGGTAACATAAATGCTAATTACCTTTTTTGTCGAATGCAGTGCAACGTCTCCGGAGTGGCACTATCTTGAACAACAACCTCCCTTCAACATCGGCATGATTTTTCTCCACTGTACGATGTAACAATTGATTATATCTCTATAGAACAACAACCTATAAACAATATAATTTTGCATTTAAGTTTTTGTAAGACAACGACGACAATGACGACCCAGCGATCGCTATAACTCGACTTTTTCTCTGAAACAGATGAGCTAAATCTGAAATGGTCCATGATAGGCATGATAGTCTTTTTTCGCTCACCTGAAGATTGCAACTTCTACGGGTTTCCTGTGATTTGACCTGGTGACCTAGTTTTTAACCCGAGTTGATCCATGTTCAAACAGTGTTTCACCTCTTTATAAATATGATTAGATAATTCATTAGTGGTTTAGTGGTACGAATAAGCCAGTATGATTAAACAGTGGACATATGCAGATAAGACTTTTATTTTCACTGTATACACAATTACGGTCATTTCTATCCGTTGTAATTATATTTAAGAGATGAAATAAATTGTTTGTGAAGATTGTTTCACAATCTGGGACCAGTTTGTTGTCAGTCTCTGACTCGTTTGTTGTAAAATTGCCAACCAGTTTCTTATAACAATATGTTTGAATTAAAGACAACTAAAACAGGTATAACATAATTTCAAGGTTTTTATTGAATACTTTGAAACATGAACTACAAATACAAAAACACATAATTACAATAAATTTGGTAATAATGAATTTAAAAACATCAACTTATTCTGAGAAATGCTAAAATGAATACAAGTACTTCAATCATTTTAAACTGTACTTCCTACGCCAAGATTATTAGCAATGAAAAGGAAAGACAATCTAAACTAAAATGTCAGATTAAGAAGAAACACAAAAAATATCAAGATTACCATTATATGTATCAATATTATTATACATTAAGCACTGATATGAAAAAAGCAGGATTACTGTAATTAAATAACCAATATTTATTAAATAAATGATGTTTTTTCTTGTTTTTATGTGACTTATTGTCACTGGGGTTTAACGCCGTTTTTCAACAATTTTTCAGCTATATACAGCCATCGGTTCACCTAACCAGTTTTCCTGGACTGTATACTAACCAGTACTAAACTACCTTTCCACAAAGAGCCGGCAACGTCTCCACATATAGAGGACAATGGACATTTTTGTCAAATTTTCATAGAAGGGTATGACCTGCCGCGACCGGGATTCGAACCCATTGAATAAATGATGATTTGGTTACTTTTATATGAACTAAAAATTTAAAGAAGTAAAAATTAGCAAAAGCATTTACATCATGTAAATGTGATATAAACATATAAAAAATTCTTAGCCATGTTATTACAATTCAACTGTGTCATAGATATTACAGGTAAAAAATAGTCAGGACAACTACAAGCTGGCTGCCTCAACCCACTCCTTTCTTTTCAGGAGGGGAGGTAGAAGGAACCCGATGCCGCATACACAGTATAATGATCCTTATTACCTTCCAACTATTGGAGTATGTACGGTAACATAATGTCGCTATTTTCATTTCCAAGCCTGAATTGTACACTTATAACACTATAATCATGATAAGTTGGAAATGTCACATATAAGAACCATATTTTAAGTGTCCAGTTTTTCCAAAATGTTTTTTTGTTGACCCAATCAAGCGTCTGTAACTATTCCCACCAGTAAAGCTAAATATTCATGCTGAAAAAAGGAGAATAACTCATAATATATAACAAATATATAGCATTTATAACCTCTATAGTCCATATCAACAATACTGCTATGCCATGAATACAGTTTATACTTTAAGTACATGAATGCTATATTGAATTGAATTATTACAAGAATATGAAATGTAAGATTAAATGAATTTCGTTATATTTCACCTTAACATAACACAATTTAAATATCTAAGTAATCTGACATATGACAACATAAAAACTCACCTAGAGAGAACCGTGTCTTCGCAATCTCCATCCCCTCACTATAAGGAGCAACATGAAAATAAAGAGGTAACAATTAGAAATTTGTCATTAATTACCATACTAATAATTTAACTCTATTTACTCTACAAAGTTACAATTGAACATTAAATTAAGGTTACAGTTGAAGTTGAGCTTCAAGGTTACAGTTGAAGTTGAGCTTCAAAGTTTCAGTTGAAGTTGAGCTTCAAAGTTAAGTTGAACATTAAGGTTACAGTTGAAGTTTAGCTTCAAGATTGGAGTTGAAGTTGAGCTTCAAGGTTGGAGTTGAAGTTTAGCTTCAAGGTTGGAGTTGAAGTTGAGCTTCAAGGTTGGAGTTGAAGTTTAGCTTCAAGGTTGGAGTTGAAGTTGAGCTTCAAGGTTGGGGTTGAAGTTTAGCTTCAAGGTTGGAGTTGAAGTTGAGCTTCTAGGTTGGAGTTGAAGTTTAGCTTCAAGGTTGGAGTTGAAGTTGAGCTTCAAAGTTACAGTTGAAGTTGAGCTTCAAAGTAACAGTTTGACCTTAAAGCTTAAGAGCTTAAGACCCTAACCTTAAACCTTAATACCTTAAACCACAAAGCTTGAGAGCTTAAGACCTTAAACCTTAATACCTTAAACCTTAATACCTTAAGACCTTAAAACTTAAGCCCTCAAACTTCATGACCTTAAACCTTAATGCCTTAAACCTTAAGCCCTTAAACTTTAAGCCCTTAAACCTAAAGACCTTACAGTTGAAGTTGAGCTTCAAAGTTAAGTTGAACATTAAGGTTACAGTTGAAGTTGAGCTTCAAGATTGGAGTTGAAGTTGAGCTTCAAGGTTGGAGTTGAAGTTGAGCTTCTAGGTTGGAGTTGAAGTTTAGCTTCAAGGTTGGAGTTGAAGTTGAGCTTCAAAGTTACAGTTGAAGTTGAGCTTCAAAGTAACAGTTTGACCTTAAAGCTTAAGAGCTTAAGACCCTAACCTTAAACCTTAATACCTTAAACCACAAAGCTTGAGAGCTTAAGACCTTAAACCTTAATACCTTAAACCTTAATACCTTAAGACCTTAAAACTTAAGCCCTCAAACTTCATGACCTTAAACCTTAATGCCTTAAACCTTAAGCCCTTAAACTTTAAGCCCTTAAACCTAAAGACCTTACAGTTGAAGTTGAGCTTCAAAGTTAAGTTGAACATTAAGGTTACAGTTGAAGTTGAGCTTCAAGATTGGAGTTGAAGTTGAGCTTCAAGGTTGGAGTTGAAGTTTAGCTTCAAGGTTGGAGTTGAAGTTGAGCTTCAAGGTTGGAGTTGAAGTTTAGCTTCAAGGTTGGAGTTGAAGTTTAGCTTCAAGGTTGGAGTTGAAGTTTAGCTTCAAGGTTGGAGTTGAAGTTTAGCTTCAAGGTTGGAGTTGAAGTTTAGCTTCAAGGTTGGAGTTGAAGTTTAGCTTCAAGGTTGGAGTTGAAGTTGAGCTTCAAGGTTGGAGTTGAAGTTTAGCTTCAAGGTTGGAGTTGAAGTTGAGCTCAAGATTACAGTTGAAGTTGAGCTCAAAGTTACAGTTTGACCTT
>VIBL01000599.1:0-13417 GCA_008271625.1 Lutraria rhynchaena
TAACCTTGAAGCTCAACTTCAACTTTAACCTTACTTTAATGTTCAACTTTAACCTTGAAGCTCAACTTCAACTGTAACCATAAAGTTCAGCTTCAACTATAAGCTGAAACTTCAGCTGTAACCTGTAACCTTAAGTTCAACTTCAACTGTAAGCTGAAACTTCAGCTGTAACCTAGAAGTTGAACTGCAACTGCAATCTTAAACTTCAACTTTAAGCTTGAAGCTCAACTTCAACTGTAAACTTAATTTAATGTTCAACTTTAACCTTGAAGCTCAACTTCTACTGTAACCATAAAGTTCAACTTCAACTGTAACCTTAAACTTCAACTGTAACTTAGAGGTTGAACTTCAACTGTAATCTTAAACTTCAACTGTAACCTTAAGTTCAACTTCAACTGTAAGCTGAAACTTCAGCTGTAACCTAGAAGTTGAACTGCATCTGTAATCTTAAAATTCAACTTTAACCTTGAAGCTCAACTTCAACTGTAACCTTGAAGCTCAACTTCAACTGTAACCTAGAAGTTGAACTGCAAATGTAATCTCAAACTTCAACAGTAACCTTAATGTTCAACTTTAACCTTGAAGCTCAACTTCAACTTATCTTTGAAGCTCAACTTCATATTTAACCTTACTTTAATGTTCAACTTTAACCTTGAAGCTCAACTTCAACTCTATCCATAAAGTTCAACTTCAACTGTAACCTTAAACTTCAACTGTAACCTAGAGGTTGAACTGCAACTGTAATCTTAAACTTCAACTGTAACCTTAAGTTCAACTTCAACTGTAAGCTGAAACTTCAGCTGTAACCTAGAAGTTGAACTGCAACTGTAATCTTAAACTTCAACTTTAAGCTTGAAGCTCAACTTCAACTGTAACCCTAATGTCAAACTGTTACTTTGAAGCTCAACTTCAATTGTAACTTTGAAGCTCAACTTCAACTCCAACCTTGAAGCTCAACTTCAACTCCAACTTTGAAGCTCAACTTCAACTGTAACTTTGAAGCTCAACTTCAACTGTAATCTTGAAGCTCAACTTCAACTCCAACCTTGAAGCTCAACTTCACATTAACTTTGAAGCTCAACTTCACATTAACTTTGAAACTCAACTTCAACTGTAACTTTGAAGCTCAACTTCAAGTGTAATCTTGAAGCTCAACTTCAACTGTAGTAACCTTGAAGCTCAACTTCAACTCCAACCTTGAAGCTCAACTTCAACTCCAACCTTGAAGCTCAACTTCAACCTTGAAGCTCAACTTCAACTCCAACCTTGAAGCTCAACTTCAACTCCAATCTTGAAGCTCAACTTCAACTGTAACCTTAATTTAATGTTGAATTGTAACTTTGTAGAGTAAATAGAGTTAAGTTATTAGTATGGTAATTAATGACAAATTTCTAATTGTTACCTCTTTATTTTCATGTTGCTCCTTATAGTGAGGGGATGGAGATGGCGAAGATACGGTACTCTCTAGGTGAGTCTTTATGTTAAATTAATATGTAAACTTGAACTGTAGTCTTAAAGTAAGCTGTAAACTTTAATTTATTTGTAACCTTAAACTACATCATTAAATTAAAACATAAATTTATGTTTTAATTTAATGATGAAAACTGTGATCCTATATTAAACTGTAATCCTGAAGTGCAACGATAAAGTAAAGAGTAACATTAAATAAGTTGTAACCTGAAATTAAACTGTAACATTAAACTAAATTGTAACTTTAAATTAAACTTTAATCTCAAGATAAATTGTAACCTTGAATCAACTAAATGGTTTTGTTATTTTTTCACAGGCTGTAAAATGATGATGGTCAGTCATATTCTGATGGATTTTGAAGTTATATACGTGTACACATACAGCTTTCCCTGGATGAAATCTGAAGAAATGATGTAACTGTGTGGAGCTGACTCTGTAAAAGTTAAGTATATTATTTGTCATTCAAAATAACTTTGAAGCTCAACTTCAACTGTTATCTTGAAGCTCAACTTCAACTCCAATCTTGAAGCTCAACTTCAACTGTAACCTTAATGTTCAACTTAACTTTGAAGCTCAACTTCAACTGAAAGGTCTTTAGGTTTAAGGGCTTAAAGTTTAAGGGCTTAAGGTATTAAGGTTTAAGGTCATGAAGTTTGAGGGCTTAAGTTTTAAGGTCTTAAGGTATTAAGGTTTAAGGTATTAAGGTTTAAGGTCTTAAGCTCTCAGGCTTTATGGTTTAAGGTATTAAGGTTTAAGGTTAGGGTCTTAAGCTCTTAAGCTTTAAGGTTTAAGGTCAAACTGTTACTTTGAAGCTCAACTTCAACTATAATCTTGAAGCTCAACTTCAACTCCAACCTTGAAGCTCAACTTCAACTCCAACCTTGAAGCTCAACTTCAACTCCAACCTTGAAGCTCAACTTCAACTCCAATCTTGAAGCTCAACTTCAACTGTAACCTTAATGTTCAACTTAACCTTGAAGCTCAACTTCAACTGTAAGGTCTTTAGGTTTAAGGGCTTAAAGTTTAAGGGCTTAAGATATTAAGGTTTAAGGTCATGAAGTTTGAGGGCTTAAGTTTTAAGGTCTTAAGGTATTAAGGTTTAAGGTATTAAGGTTTAAGGTCTTAAGCTCTCAGGCTTTGTGGTTTAAGGTATTAAGGTTTAAGGTTAGGGTCTTAAGCTCTTAAGCTTTAAGGTTTAAGGTCAAACTGTTACTTTGAAGCTCAACTTCAACTGTAACTTTGAAGCTCAACTTCAACTGTAATCTTGAAGCTCAACTTCAAGTCCAACCTTGAAGCTCAACTTCAAGTCCAACCTTGAAGCTCAACTTCAAGTCCAACCTTGAAGCTCAACTTCAAGTCCAACCTTGAAGCTCAACTTCAACTCCAACCTTGAAGCTCAACTTCAACTCCAATCTTGAAGCTCAACTTCAACTCCAATCTTGAGGCTCAACTTCAACTCCAATCTTGAAGCTCAACTTCAACTCCAACTTTGAAGCTCAACTTCAACTCCAAACTTGAAGCTCAACTTCAACTCCAACCTTGAAGCTCAACTTCAACTGTAATCTTGAAGCTCAACTTCAACTGTAAATTTAATTTAATGTTCAACTTTAACCTTGAAGCTCAACTTCAACTTTAACCCTACTTTAATGTTCAACTTTAACCTTGAAGCTCAACTTCAACTGTAACCATAAAGTTCAACTTCAACTGTAACCTTAAACTTCAAGTATAACCTAGAGGTTGAACTGCAACTGTAATCTTAAACTTCAACTGTAACCTTAAGTTCAACTTCAACTGTAAGCTGAAACTTCAGCTGTAACCTAGAAGTTGAACTGCAACTGTAATCTTAAACTTCAACTTTAAGCTTGAAGCTCAACTTCAACTGTAAACTTAATTTAATGTTCAACTTTAACCTTGAAGCTCAACTTCAACTGTAACCATAAAGTTCAACTTCAACTGTAACCTTAAACTTCAACTGTAACCTTAGAGGTTGAACTGCAACTGTAATCTTAAACTTCAACTGTAACCTTAAGTTCAACTTCAACTGTAAGCTGAAACTTCAGCTGTAACCTAGAAGTTGAACTGCAACTGTAATCTTAAACTTCAACTTTAAGCTTGTAGCTCAACTTCAACTGTAACCCTAATGTCTAACTGTAACTTTGAAGCTCAACTTCAACTGTAAACTTAATTTAATGTTCAACTTTAACCTTGAAGCTCAACTTCAACTTTAACCCTACTTTTATGTTCAACTTTAACCTTGAAGCTCAACTTCAACTGTTACCATAAAGTTCAACTTCAACTGTAACCTTAAACTTCAACTATAACCTAGAGGTTGAACTGCAACTGTAATCTTAAACTTCAACTGTAACCTTAAGTTCAACTTCAACTGTAAGCTGAAACTTCAGCTGTAACCTAGAAGTTGAACTGCAACTGCAATCTTAAACTTCAACTTTAAGCTTGAAGCTCAACTTCAACTGTAAACTTAATTTAATGTTCAACTTTAACCTTGAAGCTCAACTTCAACTGTAACCATAAAGTTCAACTTCAACTTTAACCTTAAACTTCAACTGTAACTTAGAGGTTGAACTGCAACTGTAATCTTAAACTTCAACTGTAACCTTAAGTTCAACTTCAACTGTAAGCTGAAACTTCAGCTGTAACCTAGAAGTTGAACTGCAACTGTAATCTTAAACTTCAACTTTAAGCTTGTAGCTCAACTTCAACTGTAACCCTAATGTCAAACTGTTACTTTGAAGCTCAACTTCAACTGTAACTTTGAAGCTCAATTTCAACTGTAATCTTGAAGCTCAACTTCAACTGTGATCTTGAAGCTCAACTTCAACTCCAACCTTGAAGCTCAACTTCAACTGTAACTTTGAAGCTCAACTTCAACTGTAATCTTGAAGCTCAACTTCAACTCCAATCTTGAAGCTCAACTTCAGCACAAATGTGAAGCTCAACTTCAACTCCAAGCAGCAGGCTCAACTTCAGCTCCAGCAGCAGCTCAACTGGCTGTAACTTTGAAGCTCAACTTCAACTGTAATCTTTGAAGCTCAACTTCAACTTTAATCTTGAAGCTCAACTTCAACTCCAACCTTGAAGCTCAACTTCAACTGTAGTAACCTTGAAGCTCAACTTCAACTGTAACCTTAATTTAATGTTCAATTGTAACTTTGTGGAGTAAATAGTTTTAAGTTATTAGTATGGTAATTAATGACAAATTTCTAATTGTTACTTCTTTATTTTCATGTTGCTCCTTATAGTGAGGGGATGGAGATGGCGAAGATACGGTACTCTCTAGGTGAGTCTTTATGTTAAATTAATATGTAAGCACTGTAGAACTGTAGTCTTAAAGTAACTGTAAACTACAATTTATTTGTAACCTTAAACTACATCATTAAGAATTAAAACATAAATTTATGTTTTTAATTTAATGTTCTGTGATCCCTATATTAAACTGTAATCCTGAAGTGCAACGATAGTAAAGAGAGTAACATTAAATAAGTTGTAACTACAAAATTAAACTGTAACGATGAAACTAAATTGAACTTTAAATTAAACTTTAATCTCAAGATAAATTGCCAAACATGGATCAACTGAATGGTTTTGTTATTTTTTCACAGGCTGTAAAATGATAATGGTCAGTCATATTCTGATGGATTTTGAAGTTATATACGTGTACACATACAGCTTTCCCTGGATGAAATCTGAAGAAATGATGTAACTGTGTGGAGCTGACTCTGTAAAAGTTAAGTATATTATTTGTCATTCAAAATAACTTTGAAGCTCAACTTCAACTGTTATCTTGAAGCTCAACTTCAACTCCAATCTTGAAGCTCAACTTCAACTGTAACCTTAATGTTCAACTTAACTTTGAAGCTCAACTTCAACTGTAAGGTCTTTAGGTTTAAGGGCTTAATGTTTAAGGGCTTAAGGTATTAAGGTTTAAGGTCATGAAGTTTGAGGGCTTAAGTTTTAAGGTCTTAAGGTATTAAGGTTTAAGGTATTAAGGTTTAAGGTCTTAAGCTCTCAAGCTTTGTGGTTTAAGGTATTAAGGTTTAAGGTTAGGGTCTTAAGCTCTTAAGCTTTAAGGTTTAAGGTCAAACTGTTACTTTGAAGCTCAACTTCAACCGTAACTTTGAAGCTCAACTTCAACTGTAATCTTGAAGCTCAACTTCAACTCCAACCTTGAAGCTCAACTTCAACTCCAACCTTGAAGCTCAACTTCAACTCCAATCTTGAAGCTCAACTTCAACTCCAATCTTGAAGCTCAACTTCAACTCCAATCTTGAAGCTCAACTTCAACTCCAACCTTGAAGCTCAACTTCAACTCCAAACTTGAAGCTCAACTTCAACTCCAACCTTGAAGCTCAACTTCAACTGTAATCTTGAAGCTCAACTTCAACTGTAAATTTAATTTAATGTTCAACTTTAACCTTGAAGCTCAACTTCAACTTTAACCCTACTTTAATGTTCAACTTTAACCTTGAAGCTCAACTTCAACTGTAACCATAAAGTTCAACTTCAACTGTAACCTTAAACTTCAAGTATAACCTAGAGGTTGAACTGCAACTGTAATCTTAAACTTCAACTGTAACCTTAAGTTCAACTTCAACTGTAAGCTGAAACTTCAGCTGTAACCTAGAAGTTGAACTGCAACTGCAATCTTAAACTTCAACTTTAAGCTTGAAGCTCAACTTCAACTGTAAACTTAATTTAATGTTCAACTTTAACCTTGAAGCTCAACTTCAACTGTAACCATAAAGTTCAACTTCAACTGTAACCTTAAACTTCAACTGTAACTTAGAGGTTGAACTGCAACTGTAATTTTAAACTTCAACTGTAACCTTAAGTTCAACTTCAACTGTAAGCTGAAACTTCAGCTGTAACCTAGAAGTTGAACTGCAACTGTAATCTTAAACTTCAACTTTAAGCTTGTAGCTCAACTTCAACTGTAACCCTAATGTCTAACTGTAACTTTGAAGCTCAACTTCAACTGTAAACTTAATTTAATGTTCAACTTTAACCTTGAAGCTCAACTTCAACTTTAACCCTACTTTTATGTTCAACTTTAACCTTGAAGCTCAACTTCAACTGTTACCATAAAGTTCAACTTCAACTGTAACCTTAAACTTCAAGTATAACCTAGAGGTTGAACTGCAACTGTAATCTTAAACTTCAACTGTAACCTTAAGTTCAACTTCAACTGTAAGCTGAAACTTCAGCTGTAACCTAGAAGTTGAACTGCAACTGTAATCTTAAACTTCAACTTTAAGCTTGAAGCTCAACTTCAACTGTAACACTAATGTCTAACTGTAACTTTGAAGCACAACTTCAACTGTAAACTTAATTTAATGTTCAACTTTAACCTTGAAGCTCAACTTCAACTGTAACCATAAAGTTCAACTTCAACTGTAACCTTAAACTTCAACTGTAACCTAGAGGTTGAACTGCAACTGTAATCTTAAACTTCAACTGTAACCTTAAGTTCAACTTCAACTGTAAGCTGAAACTTCAGCTGTAACCTAGAAGTTGAACTGCAACTGTAATCTTAAACTTCAACTTTAAGCTTGAAGCTCAACTTCAACTGTAACCCTAATGTCAAACTGTTACTTTGAAGCTCAACTTCAACTGTAACTTTGAAGCTCAATTTCAACTGTAATCTTGAAGCTCAACTTCAACTGTGATCTTGAAGCTCAACTTCAACTCCAACCTTGAAGCTCAACTTCAACTGTAACTTTGAAGCTCAACTTCAACTGTAATCTTGGAGCTCAACTTCAACTGTAACTTTGAAGCTCAACTTCAACTGTAATCTTGAAGCTCAACTTCAACTCCAACCTTGAAGCTAAACTTCAACTGTAATCTTGAAGCTCAACTTCAACTCCAACCTTGAAGCTCAACTTCAACTCCAATCTTGAAGTTGAAGCTCAACTTCAACTGTAACTTTGAAGCTCAACTTCAACTGTAATCTTGAAGCTCAACTTCAACTCCAACTTTGAAGCTCAACTTCAACTCCAACCTTGAAGCTCAACTTCAACTCCAACCTTGAAGCTCAACTTCAACCTTGAAGCTCAACTTCAACTCCAACCTTGAAGCTCAACTTCAACTCCAATCTTGAAGCTCAACTTCAACTGTAACCTTAATTTAATGTTGAATTGTAACTTTGTAGAGTAAATAGAGTTAAGTTATTAGTATGGTAATTAATGACAAATTTCTAATTGTTACCTCTTTATTTTCATGTTGCTCCTTATAGTGAGGGGATGGAGATGGCGAAGATACGGTACTCTCTAGGTGAGTCTTTATGTTAAATTAATATGTAAACTTGAACTGTAGTCTTAAAGTAAGCTGTAAACTTTAATTTATTTGTAACCTTAAACTACATCATTAAATTAAAACATAAATTTATGTTTTAATTTAATGATGAAAACTGTGATCCTATATTAAACTGTAATCCTGAAGTGCAACGATAAAGTAAAGAGTAACATTAAATAAGTTGTAACCTGAAATTAAACTGTAACATTAAACTAAATTGTAACTTTAAATTAAACTTTAATCTCAAGATAAATTGTAACCTTGAATCAACTGAATGGTTTTGTTATTTTTTCACAGGCTGTAAAATGATGATGGTCAGTCATATTCTGATGGATTTTGAAGTTATATACGTGTACACATACAGCTTTCCCTGGATGAAATCTGAAGAAATGATGTAACTGTGTGGAGCTGACTCTGTAAAAGTTAAGTATATTATTTGTCATTCAAAATAACTTTGAAGCTCAACTTCAACTCCAACCTTGAAGCTCAACTTCAACTCCAATCTTGAAGCTCAACTTCAACTGTAACCTTAGTGTTCAACTTAACTCTGAAGCTCAACTTCAACTGTAAGGTCTTTAGGTTTAAGGGCTTAAAGTTTAAGGGCTTAAGGTATTAAGGTTTAAGGTCATGAAGTTTGAGGGCTTAAGATTTAAGGTCTTAAGGTATTAAGGTTTAGGGTATTAAGGTTTAAGGTCTTAAGCTCTCAGGCTTTGTGGTTTAAGGTATTAAGGTTTAAGGTTAGGGTCTTAAGCTCTTAAGCTTTAAGGTTTAAGGTCAAACTGTTACTTTGAAGCTCAACTTCAACTCCAACCTTGAAGCTCAACTTCAACTCCAACCTTGAAGCTCAACTTCAACTCCAACCTTGAAGCTCAACTTCAACTCCAACCTTGAAGCTCAACTTCAACTCCAATCTTGAAGCTAAACTTCAACTGTAACCTTAATGTTCAACTTAACTTTGAAGCTCAACTTCAACCGTAAGGTCTTTAGGTTTAAGGGCTTAAAGTTTAAGGGCTTAAGGTTTAAGGCATTAAGGTTTAAGGTCATGAAGTTTGAGGGCTTAAGTTTTAAGGTCTTAAGGTATTAAGGTTTAAGGTATTAAGGTTTAAGGTCTTAATCTCTCAAGCTTTGTGGTTTAAGGTATTAAGGTTTAAGGTTAGGGTCTTAAGCTCTTAAGCTTTAAGGTTTAAGGTCAAACTGTTACTTTGAAGCTCAACTTCAACTGTAACTTCGAAGCTCAACTTCAACTCCAACCTTGAAGCTCAACTTCAACTCCAACCTTGAAGCTCAACTTCAACTCCAACCTTGAAGCTCAACTTCAACTCCAACCTTGAAGCTCAACTTCAACTCCAACCTTGAAGCTCAACTTCAACTGTAATCTTGAAGCTCAACTTCTACAACAATCTTGAAGCTCAACTTCAACTCTAACCTTAATGTTCAACTTAACTTTGAAGCTCAACTTCAACTGTAAGGTCATTAGGTTTAAGGGCTTAAAGTTTAAGGGCTTAAGGTATTAAGGTTTAAGGTCATGAAGTTTGAGGGCTTAAGTTTTAAGGTCTTAAGGTATTAAGGTTTAAGGTATTAAGGTTTAAGGTCTTAAGCTCTCAGGCTTTGTGGTTTAAGGTATTAAAGTTTAAGGTTAGGGTCTTAAGCTCTTAAGCTTTAAGGTTTAAGGTCAAACTGTTACTTTGAAGCTCAACTTCAACTGTAACTTTGAAGCTCAACTTCAACTGTAATCTTGAAGCTCAACTTCAACTCCAACCTTGAAGCTCAACTTCAACTCCAACCTTGAAGCTCAACTTCTACCACAATCTTGAAGCTCAACTTCAACTCTAACCTTAATGTTCAACTTAACTTTGAAGCTCAACTTCAACTGTAATCTTGAAGCTCAACTTCAACTCCAACCTTGAAGCTCAACTTCAACTCCAACCTTGAAGCTCAACTTCTACCACAATCTTGAAGCTCAACTTCAACTCTAACCTTAATGTTCAACTTAACTTTGAAGCTCAACTTCAACTGTAAGGTCTTTAGGTTTAAGGGCTTAAAGTTTAGGGGCTTAAGGTATTAAGGTTTAAGGTCATGAAGTTTGAGGGCTTAAGTTTTAAGGTCTTAAGGTATTAAGGTTTAAGGTATTAAGGTTTAAGGTCTTAAGCTCTCAGGCTTTGTGTTTTAAGGTATTAAGGTTTAAGGTTAGGGTCTTAAGCTCTTAAGCTTTAAGGTTTAAGGTCAAACTGTTACTTTGAAGCTCAACTTCAACTGTAATCTTGAAGCTCAACTTCAACTCCAACCTTGAAGCTAAACTTCAACTGTAATCTTGAAGCTCAACTTCAACTCAAACCTTGAAGCTCAACTTCAACTCCAACCTTGAAGCTCAACTTCAACTCCAATCTTGAAGTTCAACTTCAACTGTAACCTTAATGTTCAACTTAACTTTGAAGCTCAACTTCAACTGTAAGGTCTTTAGGTTTAAGGGCTTAAAGTTTAAGGGCTTAGGGTTTAAGGCATTAAGGTTTAAGGTCATGAAGTTTGAGGGCTTAAGTTTTAAGGTCTTAAGGTATTAAGGTTTAAGGTATTAAGGTTTAAGGTCTTAAGCTCTCAGGCTTTGTGTTTTAAGGTATTAAGGTTTAAGGTTAGGGTCTTAAGCTCTTAAGCTTTAAGGTTTGAAGCTCAACTTCAACTGTAATCTTGAAGCTCAACTTCAACTCCAACCTTGAAGCTCAACTTCAACTCCAACCTTGAAGCTCAACTTCAACTCCAACCTTGAAGCTCAACTTCAACTCCAACCTTGAAGCTCAACTTCAACTCCAACCTTGAAGCTCAACTTCAACTGTAAACTTAATTTAATGTTCAACTTTAACCTTGAAGCCCAACTTCAACTTTAACCCTACTTTAATGTTCAACTTTAACCTTGAAGCTCAACTTCAACTGTAACCATAAAGTTCAACTTCAACTGTAACCTTAAACTTCAACTATAACCTAGAGGTTGAACTGCAACTGTAATCTTAAACTTCAACTGTAACCTTAAGTTCAACTTCAACTGTAAGCTGAAACTTCAGCTGTAACCTAGAAGTTGAACTGCAACTGTAATCTTAAACTTCAACTTTAAGCTTGAAGCTCAACTTCAACTGTAACACTAATGTCTAACTGTAACTTTGAAGCTCAACTTCAACTGTAAACTTAATTTAATGTTCAACTTTAACCTTGAAGCTCAACTTCAACTGTAACCATAAAGTTCAACTTCAACTGTAACCTTAAACTTCAACTGTAACCTAGAGGTTGAACTGCAACTGTAATCTTAAACTTCAACTGTAACCTTAAGTTCAACTTCAACTGTAAGCTGAAACTTCAGCTGTAACCTAGAAGTTGAACTGCAACTGTAATCTTAAACTTCAACTTTAAGCTTGAAGCTCAACTTCAACTGTAACCCTAATGTCAAACTGTTACTTTGAAGCTCAACTTCAACTGTAACTTTGAAGCTCAACTTCAACTGTAATCTTGAAGCTCAACTTCAACTCCAACCTTGAAGCTCAACTTCAACTCCAACCTTGAAGCTCAACTTCAACCTTGAAGCTCAACTTCAACTCCAACCTTGAAGCTCAACTTCAACTCCGACCTTGAAGCTCAACTTCAACTGTAACTTTGAAGCTCAACTTCAACTGTAATCTTGAAGCTCAACTTCAACTGTAATCTTGAAGCTCAACTTCAACTCCAACCTTGAAGCTCAACTTCAACTCCAACCTTGAAGCTCAACTTCAACCTTGAAGCTCAACTTCAACTCCAACCTTGAAGCTCAACTTCAACTCCAATCTTGAAGCTCAACTTCAACTGTAACCTTAATTTAATGTTGAATTGTAACTTTGTAGAGTAAATAGAGTTAAGTTATTAGTATGGTAATTAATGACAAATTTCTAATTGTTACCTCTTTATTTTCATGTTGCTCCTTATAGTGAGGGGATGGAGATGGCGAAGATACGGTACTCTCTAGGTGAGTCTTTATGTTAAATTAATATGTAAACTTGCACTGTAGTCTTAAAGTAAGCTGTAAACTTTAATTTATTTGTAACCTTAAACTGCATCATTAAATTAAAACATAAATTTATGTTTTAATTTAATGATGGAAACTGTGATCCTATATTAAACTGTAATCCTGAAGTGCAACGATAAAGTAAAGAGTAACATTAAATAAGTTGTAACCTGAAATTAAACTGTAACATTAAACTAAATTGTAACTTTAAATTAAACTTTAATCTCAAGATAAATTGTAACCTTGAATCAACTGAATGGTTTTGTTATTTTTTCACAGGCTGTAAAATGATGATGGTCAGTCATATTCTGATGGATTTTGAAGTTATATACGTGTACACATACAGCTTTCCCTGGATGAAATCTGAAGAAATGATGTAACTGTGTGGAGCTGACTCTGTAAAAGTTAAGTATATTATTTGTCATTCAAAATAACTTTGAAGCTCAACTTCAACTCCAACCTTGAAGCTCAACTTCAACTCCAATCTTGAAGCTCAACTGCAACTGTAACCTTAGTGTTCAACTTAACTCTGAAGCTCAACTTCAACTGTAAGGTCTTTAGGTTTAAGGGCTTAAAGTTTAAGGGCTTAAGGTATTAAGGTTTAAGGTCATGAAGTTTGAGGGCTTAAGATTTAAGGTCTTAAGGTATTAAGGTTTAGGGTATTAAGGTTTAAGGTCTTAAGCTCTCAGGCTTTGTGGTTTAAGGTATTAAGGTTTAAGGTTAGGGTCTTAAGCTCTTAAGCTTTAAGTTTTAAGGTCAAACTGTTACTTTGAAGCTCAACTTCAACTGTAATCTTGAAGCTCAACTTCAACTCCAACCTTGAAGCTCAACTTCAACTCCAACCTTGAAGCTCAACTTCAAGTCCAACCTTGAAGCTCAACTTCAACTCCAATCTTGAAGCTCAACTTCAACTGTAACCTTAATTCAACTTCAACTGTAAGGTCTTTAGGTTTAAGGGCTTAAAGTTTAAGGGCTTAAGGTATTAAGGTTTAAGGTCATGAAGTTTGAGGGCTTAAGTTTTAAGGTCTTAAGGTATTAAGGTTTAAGGTATTAAGGTTTAAGGTCTTAAGCTCTCAGGCATTGTGGTTTAAGGTATTAAGGTTTAAGGTTAGGGTCTTAAGCTCTTAAGCTTTAAGGTTTAAGGTCAAACTGTTACTTTGAAGCTCAACTTCAACTGTAACTTCGAAGCTCAACTTCAACTCCAATCTTGAAGCTCAACTTCAACTCCAACCTTGAAGCTCAACTTCAACTCCAACCTTGAAGCTCAACTTCAACTCCAACCTTGAAGCTCAACTTCAACCACAATCTTGAAGCTCAAATTCAACTCTAACCTTAATGTTCAACTTAACTTTGAAGCTCAACTTCAACTGTAAGGTCATTAGGTTTAAGGGCTTAAAGTTTAAGGGCTTAAGGTATTAAGGTTTAAGGTCATGAAGTTTGAGGGCTTAAGTTTTAAGGTCTTAAGGTATTAAGGTTTATGGTATTAAGGTTTAAGGTCTTAAGCTCTCAGGCTTTGTGGTTTAAGGTATTAAGGTTTAAGGTTAGGGTCTTAAGCTCTTAAGCTTTAAGGTTTAAAGTCAAACTGTAACTTTGAAGCTAAACTTCAACTGTCACTTT
>VIBL01000554.1:0-39275 GCA_008271625.1 Lutraria rhynchaena
TCTTTCCATATTTGGCTTTTCCCATGAAGAATGTGTGAGCTGTAGAAAAAAAATGCAACAATTTTGTGTTTAAAGGTAACTTAGTCATGTAAAATTAGTAGTTATGTGTTACAAACAAAAAAACAATAATGTCACAGAGTGAAAAAAATCAAAACAAGATTGAGGTTCAAACTCCGCACCTTCAGATTACTGTTTAAGTCCTATACCAACTGAGTTATAGGGCTTCCATTTTATTTCCTCATCCTTTAAGTAATCAAGCCTGTACCACAACATACTTATCCGATATATTGATATCTACCAGTTTCTTACTGGATAGATTAATGTAAATTGTCCCAGAGCTATTCAGTCAGAATCACATGTTTGGTCTAAATGTCACAGTGTTAGACAAATGCACAGCCAGACCAGGGATCTAACCTTAAATTACTGTGCTTATGCCCTACCAATTGATATATCTAGCATCTTTCCCAATAAATCATAATTTTTAGTTTTAAACATACAAGTATTAATTTGCTAGCATTATCTCAAATATATATATATGTCGGTACTGAGGAAATAAATCATTTTCACTTACAAGTTAAGCTGTCAAATCCTCTTTTGTGTCATGCTGTGTCTACTGCACAGGACATATCACTACGATTCTTGTAGGGAAATTTTGGAGAGAGCCGTAATCTACTTTGAGGTTTCACAAGTAAGCCTGGACCACTTCTCAGCTTGCTTTCAACTTCTGTCTGCCTTTGAGTACTGTGAAAATAAAAGTATATCTCGATAACATCTTCAGGAATTTTTTATGATTTATCATTTATTTTATATACTGTATTCTCAAAGTATGAAGTGAAACTGATCTCATATGACAAAAAAAACATTTCAATCAGGCTATAAAACAGCTATGGTCAAATTTTTTATAAATTAAAAAGACATAACTATCAGCTAAAAACAATTATAAAAAATTGCAATTTTCATCTACACATACACTTACTGTTTTTTATACATCTTTGTTTGATGCAAACTCATAACTTTTGAGGGGGGTTCATCAGAATCTTCTGTATCTGACCAATCACTGTCCTTAACAGCATTCCACTGAAGAATTGACCTTGAATAAAAATATATATACTTGTTATAGCAAGACATTCATATAAAAGCAGCAATCCAAAAACACCAATAATTCAACAACACCAAAAGTCAATTTTAGAATAAATTCGCTATGTGCAGTGAAATGGTGTTTAGAAAATTCCAGACTCCAGATATTTTGAGGTTGCAGGTTACAATCCTGGGGGAACTAGAAAAGTGCATCCAACAAACTACTTACTTAACAGCTGGCGAGGCATCTGGCAAAGGACATACTCCTAGATCTTCAATAAGGCCTTCCATGTTCTGTTTTGAAAGTAGAGACTCTTCTTGCCTCAGATCCCTTAAAAAGATTTTTTTACATATAAGCTCATAATTTATTTAATGCAGTATTTATTTAAGCCAAAATTAATGCATATTCCTCGTCTCTTTGCCAAAATATTAGGGATGTCAGGTAGGCCGGACCTTAAAATAAAACCAAAGAAAAACATGGTCTCTAAGGTCAGCCATGAGACATAATCACATATAAGCTCTACATAACACATAAATAAGAAGGAATTTTTAAGATAACTTATTTCTCATGGGTAGATTACACAATCTTATCCACAAACTGTGAGTGTGACCATGTTAGTCAACTGTACTGTGACACAGCCTCTATCAAAATATGTAGCAAAGCCTAATGATTATGAAAAAAATTACATATCTGTTCCGCACAAAATGACATATTTTAGTCTTACTCCATTTCCGTGTTGAAAGTTTACCAGTAATGTTAAACAAGGCGATACAAAATAAAATTGGTATTTTTTGCTTCTATTTAACAATTAAAAATGGAAAAATTTGAATCATTTGATAATTATAAATATTTGTGAACTCTCTGTGCATATTTACAAAAATTTAGTGCTTTATAATGAACAACTAGAAATTTAAAACAGTCAACTGGTAATGTGCGTATGGCACCTGCCAAAATAAATATAGAGATAATTCTGCTTAGTGTTGTTTATCTATGTAAAATTTTGCACGGTAATACATGATAATATTCTATCATTTGATACATAGAAAAAATGTTTATTTTCATTTCATAGTGAAAAAATGACAGTAAATGTTTATCTCTGCTATTACTTGCCATTAACATGAATTCCCCAGAATGGGCCAGAATGTACGGAAAATACTGAGAAAATGGCATTTACAGTGTTCCCACTCACATATTAAACTGGGGAGTAAAAACCTTACTTTTCTTGATTTTTTTACCCTGACAATAAGGGATTTATAACACAACTCTTCTCAGAGTTGGGGTAAAGACCACCTTTCTGGGGGTAAAATACCCTCATATGGGAGTTCAGTATTTGGGAACACTGATTTAAAACTGTTTTCGAATTGGAAAATTGTTGAAAACCAGAAGTAACTGCAATCAGAGACATAGATAACAGAGATATGCGGCCTTGCTAAATTCTGAAATAGCAAGTATGCCTGCATGTTTACCATTCTGCAGCAAATAAAACTCATAAACTATAAGTCATACAATTGTGAATTTTATATTTTTGAAAGCTTAGACATTTAACTTTAGCTGCAAATAAGAACATTCTCATGTTTTGAAATAAGTATCAATATTTTACTGTCATAAGCAATAGCTATCAGTTTTTCTTTGAGCCAGAAAAGTACTTTTCAAAAAATCATGGTCAATGGGTGTTTTGTAATTGGATTATTTACAACTACAAGCTGAATTGAAAATTTCAGCAGCTACAATGTAAATCTTAAGCTTTCAGAAAATATAGATTACATATGTAGAAGAAATACTTTGAGAGTTTTATTTGCTACAAAATGCACATTTTTGTGATTTTCTACAGGCACAATACGCTTACAATGGAAGCTGCAGCTTATCTCTGTTATCTATGTCTCTGTTGCACTTAATATTCTTTGTGAACCTTTGTGAAAGTACTATCCTGGTTAATTGTCTTTTCTATGGAATAACAACTTTGCTTTGTTACAACTAACATCAAAGCCATTTTGAAGTATAAGCCTACAGCTTAACTGTTAACAGTACTCTATATTTTACTGGATGTATAAGATCAGTAGTCAAATCTAAGGACATTTTTTATCTTTTCATCATGAACATAAATATTTGATGAATATATTTTTTCACATACATCATCATAGGTATACAACATCTATGATTAAGTCATTTTTCAAATGAATTGTAAATACATTATTGGCAGACAAATTTCATTTACCTGTTCCTAGTTTTGTGTTGACAGCAAAGCAAGGCATTCCAGCCTTTCCTGTCTTTTTCATCCTATGTGTTTTCCCGTAAGGAACACAATTAACATGACCACAGTCAATATATTGACACCAGACATACAAATCCTAACCTACACTTTTCACAGCATTTCAACTTTGACAACAAAACTCCGAATTCAACAATTCTCCTCCCATCTTTCCAGCCCTCTTTATGTACCAATTTTAGAAGTGCCGTAGAATCGACAACTTGATTTTCTCCACCGATGTTACTCCGGTTACCTGTAGCATAGTTATACTCAACTATTACAGTTGGTTTCTTTTGTTTTCGCGATCCTTTTGTACTTTTCTGAATCTACTGAAAGCATCTTGCATGGTAGATGCCATGTCAGATATCCGCAGATGGATGGATGGTCAGGATACTCTGCTATTATTAGCATTCCGACTATATGTGCAAACAAACGAAGTTCTTTACAATAACTGGTGACAAATGGCGTTATTTGTAGATGATTGCTGATTTCATGAGGGGCCTTATACCTTAACGCCGTTTTTCAACAATTTTTCCATTATATACAGTGACCGGTTCACCTAACTAGTTTTCCTGGACTGTATACAAACCAGTACTAACTTACCTTTCCACAAGGAGCCGGCAACTTCTCCACATGTGGAGGAAAATCAACATTATTTTCCAATTTTCATGGAAGAGTATGACCTGCCGCGACCAGTATTCGAACCCGGATCTCCAGCTTCTAGTCCAGCGCACTAACCCTGGACCACAGCCGCAGCCTGTGAAGTGTTAATAATGTTTTTCATAGCCTTAACTTAATGACCTAGTTCTTAGTCAAAAGCGAACCAGTTAAAACAAAGATTGTCTAAAATTTGACTTGGTGACCTAGATTTTAACTCAATTGGTCATTTTGAAACAAAATAAATTGTCAGACATTGTGATTTTGTGTTGGTAATGTCCATTAGTTTGGCAGTTTTCACATTGACTACCATGAATTTATTGTGTTATCAGCCACTTTTTTCATTCACGCAAATATGCAGCTTGTATCCATAATTTTATCTTCTTTTAAATATTGCACATACCTATATCTTGTCATCCACGTAGATGGTTGACTAGCACTTTTAAATCTAAATGAGGTCCATCAAGTGTTTTTACAAGCCCTGGTAGAGTTTTTGATGAGCTAACTGTTGAACTTAACTGCAAAGTGAAAGACAAAAACTATTAAAAGATAGTAGAAGATTTTCTTGCACAGTATTTAAAACTCAAAATTTCACTACATGCATTCTTTAAAATCAGAAGTTTTTATAAATATGTTCAATAAAACAAAATTTCATACATGGAGTGAAGTTATAACTTGTTCTTGTACAGGAAAAATATCCTGTTAATCAACCATACCACTTGTTTTTTGGTGTATTTAACAAAGATTAATACAGTGGAACCTCACTAAACTGGACAGGGTCTGGACCGAACGAAAATTCCAGTTTAACGAGGATTCTGGTTCAGATTTACTCATTATGTAGATGGTCGTAGTGTTAAATATGACTGTATTTGGCCAATTACCCTGGTCAAAGGGGTGTTAAAGAAAGCTGCACATAAAAGTAACATTTATTTGCATGGACACCAATGATGGTTTAAAAGAGATGCATACAAAATATGATTTTACAAGTTCATCTAATATAGTCTAAATGCAATGAATATAATACATGTACACTGTAATGAGATTTGAATACTTTCATCGAAATGGCAAATGTTTTACATGCAAAGACTAGGTCAACAGTGTAGAGCTACTTGTTTCTCTAATGTCATGCTTAATTTTATAAAAAATGTAATTTTACACCCATTTCACACCTTGCAGAGAGTCCTTTCACACACCAACAATAATAAATCAATTAGCAATCCATCTGACACCAATCAAGCAAGCCCCACTGGGCCAGCTTTACTGTCCAAACACAACACTCAACAGGGTACATCCTCAATTCCCAATACACAGGAAATTATGGCAGCTTCAAAAATTATTGTCCGGTTTAGTGAGGTTGAACTGTGTTGCCCAGCAACAAATTTTCTCAAAATTTCGTCCAGTTTCCGTAATAGTGAGTGTCCGGTTTAGTGAGGTTCTTTTATCATTAAATATATAGTTGGAAAATATGGGACTCTGAAAATTTTCCGGTATTGTGAGTATTCCGGTTTAGCAAGTGTCCAGTTTAGCGAGGTTCCACTGTATTTACATTGCTCTGAATGCATTAAATATAAAAACCACATCTCTTAAATGTACATCATTATACAATCTAGCATCAACATCTTTAATTTACTCTGTGCTAAGCGATCAGTGTTAATTAATTAAACTAAAAAATCTAAACAACTGCCTGCTGCTTCAAGAAAATGACACACAGATCAGAAACAGTTACATGACTATTCAGTGCCATGTTCTTATGATACAAATTTATAGAACCAAAACATGACATATTGAACAGTGGTCTGTACATATGAACAAACTCTGGGATGTGCCTAAGTAGGTGCACATTCATAGTCTGTTGGTAACTACCTGAGAATTGATTAAAACAAGAAACTGCTTTTGAAAATCGAAAATGCCCCCAAATGTTGCCTGAAAATATTTAAGCTGTCCTCAAAACAACTTGTGGATAAGCTTTAACTTGCATTACCTTTGACCTACTGTCATACCCAAGAAGCAATTGAGATCATGTACTCATTAAATCTAATCATTACATGAAGTTGTAAGAAGTAAGAAGACATTAATAATAGAAAATGAGCCAACTTTCTGGAAAAAAGAGTGATTACTATATGGGACCCTTAGAGGACAAAATAAAAAACAAGTTTTTGAAATAGTCATTAGTTTGAATTTGATATATTTAGTTAATAAAAATGTAACAGAACAATTATTGAAAACTGTTGAAATTAGATTCATACACTTCAGTATTCTGTTATTAAAAATCAGAAGGCCATTAGGTTCGTAAATCCATACATTGACCATATAGTTCTGGATATACGCTTCAGAAATCAATAAGCAGCATCTGTGTATAGTCAACATCAGTCCTGATAATGGCATCTTTATTCAGCAGTTGACAGCAACATATAGTGGACAAGCACTAAATCATTCTGTATGGCATCAAACACTGGTACAGAGAAGTGCAGAAGTCACTCACGGTATTCTGTTGCTGAAAAGAACATCTCGCATTCATGAAGCAAAGGTAATACATACAAATAAAAAAAAAAGTGGAAAATAAACATGATTTAAAAAAAAAATGTTTTGTCATAAGCTATAGTATGATTTGATTGACCAAGCCTTGGTACATAAATTATAATTCTGAATACACTATACAACTAACAGTGATCTTAGAGCATGTATGTACAAGTCCAGCTCAATAAAATTGGTAATACAATCTATCAAAATTCAAGTCTGTCTGTGATTCATCAATTCAAGGAAAGTATTTAAGCAAGTAATAAAAGAGACAGTTGAAATAAATATGCTAGTATATAGGAAATATGTGTTAAACATACAAAAACTAACATTTTCACAACAGAAAGTCACAGTTTAATGACATGACTGTTATATACAATTCGTACATGATCGGATAAGTCCACAAGCTAAACAGAAGGACACCAAACATTTCTAAATTCCGCAATAATTAACAGTTTTATATGCAGATGGATGAGAGTCCATTATGACAGCAAATGTTGTCACATGACATTTCCTTACTATGCAGATCAATGCATTTCATCTTGTTCAAAGTATTGCAACCAGCACAATCAAATCCAAATAACCAAGGCATCATGGCTATAATCTAATTATCTACAGTACATAACAAAGAGACTAGAATATCTAACCACTCAGACCAACACCATCATGGTTTATTTCCAGGATATCTCAACTCTTAACATTGAAAAATCATATGAAAAATGATACAAACCCATGTGTTTACTTTATATTATCACTAAAAATGGCATCTTTCCCTTTCAATTCCTCTTTGTTATCTGGGCATGAAGTCAGGTTCAATAATACTGTCTGTGGAACAAAGCATTCTTTGATAAGTAATTAAATCATGTGTTTTAATAATACTTCTCTTTGAAAAAAAAAACATCCTGTATAAATTATCAATCAATGTTATGAACAAACTAATTCTGGTACATATTGTTACTTTCTGGCTGCAATCTAATCATTCTTGCATACTTTAAAAAGAGATGACACCTCACTCAATATTCAATCATATTGTCACAGGAATACAAACTATAAAGCATCAATCCAATTCATGGCATGGTTACTGAGATATGGACTAATAGTTATGTGCAAAACAAACCTTAACCAGAATTTCTAAGCCTAATAAGGGCAATAATTTGCATTAACCCTTTGCCTCATAATCATATTTTAGACTCATGTAAATTCAAAGCAAATATGGAAAACATCAATTTATTTACAGAAATTGAATTGTTTCTCTTTGACAGAGTGGGAAAAATGGAGAAAAAGAAGCTATTATTCATTTCAATCAATGGCATCTTTTGCCACAATGTGGGGAAATACAGTATTATGAGGTGAAGAGTTAATATCAAGTAAGATTTACCTAACTTGATAATAGTAGTAATTCTGATGACTGAGAAGCGTTGCATGAAATTTTAAATTCAATGCATGATATGGTAACTAAGATGTGGCTTCGCATGCAAAACTTTTAACAGAGGTGTGATGCTGAAACTTGGGTAAGTAGAATACAGTCCTTTTCTTCTAATAGTCAAGCTGAAATATTACTACTAATTTATACTAACTGACTTTCACATACCTTGTCACCTATACATAATATTTCACCATGAGGATCAGCCACATTTTTAGCAGATTTTTGTAACACCAAGTAGAACACAATACAACCAGTCTATGGCAAACACTTTGGGGACATCAATGTATCGTAGCAACATCAATGGACAGGCTCCTTTAACACTGTTAACCTATAAAATAAAAGAGACAGTTACTTAACTCTTTGCCTCATAATACCGCATTTCCCCATGTCTGAAGCAGACGACTTTAGCAAAACTTCCACAATAAGCCTATGAGGCAAAGTGTTAACTTTAAACAAACACATTTCATGCCACATTTTTAACAAGTCTGAACCCATGGGTAAACATTGAAAAAGCCAAAAAAAAACAAAAAAAAATCATTCATTTTGACATCAATGATAACCATAAACAACTAAAACCAGAAAATCTGGATCTTAAAAAAACAAACTTTCAGAATATGCCAGAAAACTTTCACCCATGTGGACCTTATTCACAAAAGCACTTACAGTATGTTCAGTAATAACTTCAGTTTTGGCATCATCTTTGAAGGATTATGACTTCAAATAATATGGTCCTTTATATTCCTTTATATATGGCCAATATCTGTGCTATGGGCAATTTGGTCAACTTTTACCTTTATCTAAGCAAAAACTGCACCATGTTTTCCATTGAACTGTTTCATGTTAACAACCATTGCTCTTGCAGGTAAACCAGCAGTGACTACCAGTAGATGTTCTTTCTGAAGCTGCCTTCCTTATAGTGTCACTTTGATCATTTCTTCTTTGAAGATTCCTTGTCAATTTTTCTTTGATATTACAGTGCAACTTCTCCATAGCAACATCCTTTGGATAAAGTTTAGTTTTCAAATCTGAGTAAAGGAGAGACATTTTGACATAAATTAGTCATTGAAATGTCAGTAAATGTGATTTCTCTACCAATGCAATACTGAATTTAAGAAAACATGCACAGAAGAAATAAATGGACAAAATTTATCTATATTGAACTTGTGGCTTACAATCAAGTTAAAAAAAGTGTTTAATATAATTTATTCATATTTAATAAACAGATGTGCTGAAGGCTATAGTAGTTTGTACCTCAGCTTATTCGAGATCTCACTGATTGTGAAGTATATGAGGCACAAATCTCCTTTTCTAGAAGAAGTGTACAATGCAACACCATCTGCAAAATTCATTCCCTTTCTCAAACTTTTTGCAGAAAATTGTCCTTCCATGATTACAGCTTCAACATCTCCCAATTCTTGTTGCAGTAATTCAGTTAATCAAAAGAAACAGCCTTCATTTTGATAGTCATGGAATATAACTTTTTGTTAAGGAAGCTATTGTTTCCAAAAGTTATACTGGTAATATGTACTTGACAGTACTGCAGAAAAACAATAAATAAAGTTGTTGACTGAACTGAATGTGTTACTGCATACTGGCTGAAATTATGGTTAAGATAAGATTTATTTTGGCATATAGTACATACATAGTAATAAAACAACATTTAGTGATACATAACATAACACAGCATGAGTATAAACACCATGACATGCACACCAGTACCAGAGGTAATGCTAGAAAGGGTAATCCCTTATTTCAATGGTGTAAATAACCTCACCAAAGAAATTAGACACTTATGTTGAATAATGATATAACATTGCTTCAGTGTTCCCACTCACGTAAAATCTAGCGTAAATCCCGCAATAAAATCGGAAATCACGCAACACATTTTGATCTGGTGAGAGATCGTACTTGTACGAATATGTTTAGGGACGAATCGCCGATTTTCTGGAAACACCCATTACGATGTATGCGTATACATATCTATTTTTTTAAAATGTTCATGCCCTCCCAAAATACTTCTCTTACCCCCAGATTTCAGACCTAAGGGGTAAACATACCCCCAATTTCAGAAGTGAGTGGGAACACTGCTGCTTAATATATTTTTAAAAAATTATAGGACATCATTCCGACACTAGATCCAGGCTCATCACGCATGCATATATCCATGTGTATGATGCCAGGAAGCAGGCACTTGTAAATGTACTGGTAATTTTTATACTAGTACTAGTCAAGGAAATCAAAACCTGCATATACTCTTATTGTAAGATAGTACAGTAAGAGTTGGCTCCCTTACACCAACAAGAGCAAAACTATATCCAACAAGAGAATGGATCTAGAACAGAGCCTAAGAGAGTACATAACTAACAAGCATTTAAATATAGGTTCTTTTCGAAAAACTCACATTTGTCATTGGAGTTGACATTAAAAAACATTTGTGTTTACGTAATAAACTTTTGAACATACTAAGGTAATTGATAATTACATAATTTGTGTTATGGACATACACCAATAGTCTTTCAATTATTCCATGAATGTTACTTGGACCTTTCAATCTTGTTGGTACAGTTAATACAACTGTAATAGGAGGCAGAAAATAAAGTCCCAATGCGGGGCTCGAACCCAGGACCTTCTGCTCGCAAGGCAGCTGCTTTACCATCTGAGCTAATCAGGCAGTTGGGCATACAAACTACTATATATATTTACAGTTCCGTTACAACAATATATACATATATATACAGTTCTGTTACAACAATATATACATATATATACAGTTCTGTTACAACAATATATACATATATATATACAGTTCTGTTACAACAATATATACATATATATACAGTTCTGTTACAACAATATAAACATATATATACAATTCTGTAACAACAACATATATATATATATATACAGTTCTGTTACTACAACAAAATTTTGATAGAATACATCGAGTGGAATCCATAATGTTTGAACTTCCAATCTCATTTTATCTCAATTGCTTAAAACAAAACACAAAACACCAGAGTAAAGATTTCACTTGCTTTGACCTGATTACCTAATATGTTGACCTCAGATGACCCATGTTCAAATTTGATCAAGATATCATTAAGACAAACATTCTGACATGGTTTGGTGATTATCCAATCAAAACTATAACCTCTAGAGTATTAACAAGTTTTTCCAGTGATTTGACCTAGTTTGTGACCTAAGATATCCCATGTTCAAAATTGTTCAAGATATCATTATGACAAAGATTCAATGATTCTGGTTTAATGAACATCAATCAAACTGTGATCTATAGTGCATTAACAAGGTTACAGGTGATTTGACCAAGTGACCTAGTTTTTTAACCCCAGATAACCCATGTTTGGACTTGGCCCACACATAGCCCTTTTTTGTAATTGTCTGAGATGTCATTAGGACTCAGCTACTGACCAATTTTCACAACCATTGGGCCAAAAATGTGACCTCTAGAGATTTCACAAAGTGAATGCCGATGCTGCACACCGCACAACGCTGGACAGAGACCAATCAATATAACTCACCTTGAGCACTTTGTGCTTAGGTCAGCTAAAATCCAGGTCATCCCTATTCATGTTAAGATTATATACTAAAAGGTAGTGGTAATAAAAAGAGCAAATGGCTTAAATTACCTATAACACCAGCATTCATTGACAGTTCATTCCAAGTTCAGATATTCCAGCCATTCAGGTCAAGCTTCATAAACCCTTGTCTAGACAGTGCACAATTCTATCTAGGACATTCAGCATCATAAATAAAAGTTGTAGAAATCTAGGCCAGTGAAGAGCATTTATACAATGAAGTATCTGCTTGATAATGATTAATGGCTAATCCAACTTGTTTGTTAAACATCTCCTGAAAATAGAAAAGAAAATATATTCAGTCTAGGACTTAGTTTTTTTTCTCTTAGCTCAATAATAATGTCTTTCCACAGACTAGCAAACATCAGAAAATTTAATTAAGTATGTAGCTGAGGCTACTATTAAATACAATAACACAATAAACTACCATCAGACCTTGTACAATCAATGTATAAAATGAAATTATTCATCTTAAGAGTTACTTCCCTTTAACAAGCAAATCGAAGAAATAAAGGAAAAGACATTGCTATAAGACTGAAATATAAATTCTAACATAGTTTATGTTAGACATCCCAGTGAGCTGATCAGACCAGCATATCAGGTTTTACAACCAATTCTAACAGTTCTCATCATCAGAAACTTGACAAACACAATACACACTAAAAGATCAGAAACTTAACAAAGACCACACACACTAAAAGATCAGAAACTTGACAAACACCACACACACTAAAAGATGAGAAACTTGACAAACACCACACACACTAAAAGATCAGAAACTTGACAAACACCACACACACTAAAAGATCAGAAACTTGACAAACACTATCAACACTAAAAGATGAGAAACTTGACAAAGACCACACACACTAAAAGATGAGAAACTTGACAAAGACCACACACACTAAAAGATGAGAAACTTGACAAAGACCACACACACTAAAAGATCTGAAACTTGACAAACACCACACACACTAAAAGATGAGAAACTTGACAAAGACCACACACACTAAAAGATCTGAAACTTGACAAACACCACACACACTAAAAGATCAGAACCTTGACAGAGACCACACACGCTAAAAGATCTGAAACTTGACAAAGACCACACACTCTAAAAGATGAGAAACTTGACAAAGACCACACACACTAAAAGATGAGAAACTTGACAAACACTACACACACTAAAAGATGAGAAACTTGACAAACATTATACACACTAAAAGATGAGAAATTTGACAAACATCACACACACTAAAGGATGAGAAACTTGACAAACATCACACACACTAAAAGATCAGAAACTTGACAAACACCACACACACTAAAAGATCAGAAACTTGACAAACACTATACACACTAAAAGATGAGAAACTTGACAAAGACCACACACACTAAAGGATGAGAAACTTGACAAACACCTCACACACTAAAAAATAAGGACAAGTAACTTCAGGCATGGAGAACATTTACTATCACCTGGACTTAGAGCGCTTCAAGCACACATGCAACCATTTTTCCTCATCAATGATATGCTGCTGAACCAACATCTTTCCTCTATATACATGAAGTTACAAGGTTATACCATGGTGAGGGTCAAAACTGTTCATAACTTTGCTGACTAAGCAAACTCACACTAAAAAAGGCTGAAAAAGGTCAAACCTGGAACATTTCTAGAAACAATACTGTGTCCATTAAGCAAAATGTGGTAATATTTTTCTACACAATAATGTAGCTACACCAATGTATGGTATGTTGGAGGGCTATGATTCATATTTGAAACAATATAACTGTCACATAGTTCAACTTAACTCTCCACAGACCACTTTGTAGTATACACATAGAAGTTCTATTTATTTCATTGAATATTTATAAAGCACAACACAAGAATTCATATAAAGAATCAAATACATGTTACATTCAAATACAATATACACACATGAATTCTTTTTTCAATTTAAAGTTGATCAAAACCCACATTTAATGGTTTAATGCAAGTATTATACTTCTAATTTAAAGTACTGTTATTTCCAAAGACAATATATAATGTATAAACAAGACTATTTTCAAACAGCAAAATGTAGTGCAATTATTTCCAGTTCATTCAGCAGAATTTTCAGGCTGAATTATCTTTTAGGTGTGAAAGTTTGAACACATGGTTCACCACAATGCGTGTAATGCAGCCCTTGCTATGGTTTTGGGGAAAAGGTAACAGGTCCTTTTGATAGAAGAAATTAGCATCGTGCCTAATATATATGCATTAAAATGAGAATTTAATGCTAATATTTTGTGTACCTGTAAGTCACTGATAAAGATGTATGTAAAGATTTTTGACAAAAAAAATGGACTTAGACACTTCCATTCAACCTTTAATGTGCACAAAATACACAGAGGGCCATAATTTCACCAAAAATGATCAAATCACAAAACCTCTACAAAGTGTGCTGGGGTACTTAATGTTTATAGTTCTGTGAAAGTTTGGGTGAAATCTCTTGAGAAATATAGGAGTTGCATACAGAAGAAATCTTGGATGTCTGCCCATTCGCCAGATGACATTTGCCAATCTAATAACCAGAATATTTCCTTTTGATTGCCTGGTTAACAAGGCCATCGCAATCATGTGCAATCAATTTTCTGATTTTGACTTACATGCCAATAAAATATTACTAATTTGGCTATTTATATATCTCAGCTTTGTAGTCAAATGATAGATAAAAAATAACAAAAACTAAAAATTGAGACAGTTGAACAGAAAGTTCAAATCACTAACAATAAGAGATGTTATGATGATTATCTGAACAAGGCTTTCAATAAACATGAGCTGAACAAGTGGACTCTGTTAATCAAAATAAATCATCATAACATTAGAACAACATAACATTAGAAAGCATGTCCAACCGAGAGAAAAAAGCTTCGTTTAAGTGACACAGCGATAAAGGTTAATTCTAACTGTTGCATCAGCGTGCACGACTACATGAAAAGTACTGGAATTCCAATACCCCCACCCACTAATATTTATGAAACTAAGCATGTAAAAAAAACAAATATAAAAAATACAAGATAACCTGAGGTGAACATTCATTAAATTAAATACACAACAAATATAATTACAATATTCAGAAGCTATGACAACTCATAATACAAAAAAATACCAAATCTAGCAAGTACGTTCCGTCTTGATGAAGCGTGAAACATGCCGACCGGAAGGGGTGTGAGTGGATTACCGGAAGTAGCCAGTTTTTAGTAATACTGAATACCAAAAATAACCACATACCAGAAACAACCGTAAACAAATTCAGATTACCAAAAAACAAGTGATATTTACATGATTAATGGTATTAAACTAATTTTAATTAATGCTAGTCATAAAATACTGTTTATTACTCTCAGGGACACTAGATTAAATCATGTACATGTATACCATGTAGTAATAAACATAAATGATCCAAGGACAATAATGATTAAACAATATATATGATACTACAGCTTCAGTCGTTGATAAGCACTCTATGATAGATTACTGAAAAATATTTCAGATCACTTGATACTTGCCGTTCTATATTAAACATTGATCACTACGAACAAACATTACATAGTGCTCATAGTGTTAGAAGAACTCGTAGCTCAAAGATACATTTAATTCAGATATTATTAATTGTAAATATTCTTTGAAATAATTAACTTGTTTGAATTTACCAATGGATTTAAGAGGCATTCAACACCTACAATGGACAGGAATTGTTTGAATCTACCAGACGCATGGAAGAAATTTATGAAAATTGTCAGTTAATTTTCAAAGGGCCTTTAAGTGAAAAAGAAAAGAGCGTCCATTTTACATATATCAAAGTTTCCTGTGGATAGGAGATAAAGGCCGTGAGATCATTCGGACACTAAACCTCACAGCATCCCGACATTTTACATCAATGGAAAATCTGAAGCCAAAATTTATACCTCCGAATTCAGTTAAAGATAGAATTCAGGCGCGTAGCTTCTTCTAGACAGTGCTAGGCAATTGCCTAGACTCGATTTCAAAAATGATCGAAAATTTGACCATATATATAACTAAAACTTTTTTCATTTCTAATGGTCATAAGATATCCCAAAATAACCGTAAAATGCACCAACGACGTTCTGGCATTTCAAAATTTTCCGGGGGGCATGCCTTTTTAGGCAAGCTACGCCCCTGGAATTATTTGTCACTGGTTTAACGCCATTGTTCACAATTTTTCAGCTATATACGGCGACCAGTTCACCTTACCAGTTTTCCTGGACTGTATACTGACCAGTACTAACTTACCATTCCGCAAGGAGCTGGTACCCTATCTATATTTGGAGGAAAGTCGACATTTTTTCAAATTTTCATAGAAGGGTATGACCCGCCGCGACTTGGATTCGAACCCGGATCTCCGGGTTACAAGTCCGGTACACTTACCACTGGACCTAGGTTGCGTCTTAAAACAGAACTGACTTAAGCAATTATTTTTTTAGAGAGTAAACATCTGTGGGCATTACAGATCGCTTTGTTCCCTCGACTTTGGAATTTAATAGCAAACTAAAAGTCGTTCTTTACAAACGACTGATTGATTTATTACACAGAACAAGTCAAACGTCCATGATCCGTACTTCCTAATTACGCTTTTGAATCGCCAACTTTTATTCAGCATTTCTCAAAAATGGCATTAACTTCTCAGGCATTGTGATATGAGTGAGGACTGTGTATGGAGTTACCACTGATTGCACTATACCACATTAAAACAATTATTATAGACATTTCACTACAATTCATGGCCTTATATTGTCAATTCAAATACTTGTACTAAATGTATATAGTGTATAAGAATAATGAACTTATGAATTATTTAACCAGTTTCTTGTCATGCACTCGCTTTTAAAAAGATTTCTTGCTAGTAAACATTCAGCACATCTCCAGTGTGGTGACAGATCACTGGGAGAAGTTGCGTAATAGTAATAGGTCTTTTCTATATTAATAACTGAAAAATTGTTGAAAAACGGCGTTAAACCCAGTGAAAAAGAGTTTGTCCATTACATATTCGGTGTACTGCTAGTACGAAGTCAGGCATTGGTAATTCTCTGACTTTAGAGGTAGTAGGCTATATATTCAGTTGGGTCTGTGTTATTGATCACGTAATTCTCTGTAATTGCCAGTTTATAACCAGACTGCTTTTATCTAAGGTGATTACTTACAGCCATTGTCAGCTGGTTGTCATTGTGTCGAACTTGTATTGTCAGAAATGTCTTTTCTTACGGGTAAAATCTATATCAATATCACATGAAAACTGCACATGAATATATGAATGTGATGGACACGATATCAAATAGTAATTTCACATGAAGATCTAGGTATAACAAACATAAAATATCACTGAATAACTTAATAATTAAATAACTGAATTAAAACAGAACAGAAATGTAATATTACATAATTACATGATTATTAGATAGTAGTAGGCAATATACCAATTGTTAGACAAACCCCACCAAGAAGGGTCAAATTGATGTTTAACCCTTCTCCCCCTCCCAAAAGGTCAAACTTCAACCCCACACCACCTCCGAGGTACAAACTCTCAATTTATACCACCTCCGAGGTACAAACTTCAACCCCACACCATCCCCGAGGTACAAACTCTCAATTTATACCACCTCCGAGGTACAAACTTCAACACCACACCACCTCCGAGGTACAAACTCTCAATTTATACCACCTCCGAGGTACAAACTTCAACCCCACACCATCCCCGAGGTACAAACTCTCAATTTATACCACCTCCGAGGTACAAACTTCAACCCCACACCATCCCCGAGGTACAAACTCTCAATTTATACCACCTCCGAGGTACAAACTTCAACACCACACCATCCCCGAGGTACAAACTCACAATTCACACCACCCCCAAGGTACAAACTTCAACACCACACCATCCCCGAGGTACAAACTCTCAATTTATACCACCTCCGAGGTACAAACTTCAACCCCACACCATCCCCGAGGTACAAACTCTCAATTTATACCACCTCCGAGGTACAAACTTCAACCCCACACCATCCCCGAGGTACAAACTCTCAATTTATACCACCTCCGAGGTACAAACTTCAACACCACACCATCCTCGAGGTACAAACTCACAATTCACACCACCCCCAAGGTACAAACTCACAATTCACACCACCCCCGAGGTACAATCCCCCAATTTGTACTATCCCCGAGGTACAACCCCTCAATTTATACCATCTCCCCAATTTGAACCTTCTCCCAGAAGGGCAACACCGCGCTCATCCTCTCAAATTTTCGTGCCTCCGCTTTCGGAAAAATTTTATAAATACGAGGTTTTCCCCGTATTTATAAAAAAAAATCTTTTTTATCCGCCCGGTTTATACGAGATCCTCATTATCGATCCAGCTATTAAACGACGAGGGGTAGCCGTACCATTTTACCAACGATTTATTACCTTTACGACGTATTATTTTTTCGATTCTAAATATTTCTTGATCGGTTTTCTGTAGTTCTTGTTCGTAAAACGTGCCTCGTATTTCTTCCCCATTGTAGTCCGCTATTTTATACGTCACCGGTGTAGTTTTTTGTACGGCAGTCACGGTAAAGATTTCTTCAGTCCATCTCGGCGTATACCCTTTTTCGAACGTTTTCTTCTTCTTCGAGATTCTCACTTTATCACCCATGGAAAATCGTGGATTAAAAGTTTTTATTTTATAATGGTCCGGGTAAAGATTTTGCCAAACTCTAATTTTATTTTTCTCTTTACTAGCTTCAACGGGCGTCATTTTTATCGACGAGTGTCTCGTATTATTGTATCGATCAACGAGTTCGTCCAAGACGTCGATGTATACCCGCGTAGAATTTGCCGAAAAATATTTCCACATTTTCTCCTTCATCGTTCTATTCCACCTCTCCACCACGCTAGATTTTTCTTCGTTTTCGGTAGAATACAATTCCGTTAGACTCTGTACTTCTTTATTGTAAAATTCTTTACCTTTATCAACCCATATTTTTTGCGGTTTTCTTTCCTTAAATATTTTTCCCAAAGCGGTCGCTACCGATTTCCCAGTCTTATCTTTTAGTGGAATTAACCAACCGTATTTGGAAAAAATATCTATAACGGCAAGCAGGTACTTGATTCCCCGGTTAAATTTTGAGAATACCCGCATATCTACTAAATCCGCGGCCCATATTTCATCAATATTATTTACGCGTACGCGCCTTTTAGGAAATTTTTTAACGACGGGTTTGTGTAATTCTTCCGCTAAATTATCAGTCCATTTTAAACTTTTTTTTTTTAATCCCATCCCGAATCTCATCTTGGTTCCGATAATTTTTCGCACGATAGACCGATCCGTCCTTTCTCTCAATGTCGGGTTATAAATCCCTTCCATCTCTTCCAACATGTCTTTATCGCAAACTTTATTTCTAGTCGCCGTATCTTTATTTTTCAGATAGCACACGTCGTGATGATACGCGGCTTTATCTATTCTATTTACGGGTAAACTCCACTTCTTCGGCGTAAAATCCGTATTCAACCTCTTGTTTAATTTCGTTCCCGGCCCCGTGAAATTATGACCGGGAAGGTGCATTTCGAAAGGCAAATTATTGATCGCTCTATTCAACAACGAACCTCCTTCGATTCTCGTAAATTGAGTTTTGGTCGTTCCGCAGACAACACACTTTCCCCTTTTCATAGGTCTGTTATTTTTAGTAATTACATTTTCCAACTTTTCCGTCTCGGTTTCTCTTTTACATTTAACGCAATACATTTTTATTTAACGACTCGTTCGATTTAAATAAAAATATGGAAATTAGAGATTTATCCTGGACGAATAAAACTAAACGTTTCAATAGCCCCCTCTTACCGAAAAGTATTCGAGGAGTTATCGTCGGTAAATCCGGTTGCGGAAAAACGACTCTGTTGCTCAATTTACTACTCCAACCCGATTGGTTGGATTACGACAATCTCCGAGTTTTCGGAAAAAGTTTATTCCAACCCGAATACGCTTTAATTCATAAAGCTTTTAAAAAGAAATTAAACAAAGACGAAATTTTGCGCCTATTTAGCATGCGAGACAAGATCGTTTCTAGAGATATAACTCCTTCCCAATTTATCGAAGTGTTGACGCGGGATCAAGACCCTAAGCGGGAAGGACTCGTTTGCGAGTTTTTCGAACACGCTTCGGATGTTCCGGATCCGCGCGATTTAAATCCTTCGGATAAAAATTTAATGATTTTTGACGATCTACTCTTGGAAAAACAAAACAAGTGCGAATGTTATTACGTTCGAGGACGACACAGCAACGTCGACTGTTTTTATCTCTCTCAAAATTATTTCAAATTACCCCGGCAGACGATTCGAGAAAACGCCAATTTTATCTGCCTCTTTCCCCAAGATTTGAAAAATATAAACCACATCTACAACGACCACGTGAGCCAAGACATGAGCAAAGATCAATTTAAGAAATTGTGCCGCGAAACTTGGGCGAAACCGTATAAATTCGTCGTCATCGACCTCTCTTCTAAAAAAGACGCTGGCAAATACAGGCGCGGTCTCGACGAATTCTATATCATTTAAAAACTATTTTCCCAATACGAAAAATATGGAAAACTTATTGCGCGATATCGCTAAAAACACGGCGCCAAAAAGTTCTTTTTCGATCGTCGTTTCCAACAATAAAACTAAATTTACGACAATGTTTCATCCGCCTCTAGAGCTCGATAGAGATAAACGATACGAAATTGCGCTCGTTAACCTCGAGACGTATTATTCTTTCCCCAATATTAGCTCCCATAATAACCATTTTCGCTATTCTCCCAACAACGGGAAAGATTGGGAATCGTTTCTCATTCCGGAAGGAAGTTACGATATCGTGGATATCGACCGCGCGATTCGGGAGAAAATGAAGGAAGCCAATTATCTCGATAAAATTTCCGTGACGGCGAATCCGAATACGTTGAAATCCAGAATCGATATCGCTAAAGATTTTATAGCCGATTTTCGCCACCCCAATTCTATCGGTAGAGTTTTCGGTTTTTCCTCCGCGTTGTACAGGAGCGGGCTTCACGAATCGGAAAACGTTGTCGACATTTTATCCATCAACACTATCAGAGTCAACGTAAATATAATTTCCGGAAGTTACGTCAACGGGCTCGTTCAAAATACGATTTACACCTTTTTCCCCAACGTGAGTCCCGGATACAAAATCGTGGAAACGCCGCGAAATTTAGTATATCTCCCGATTATTATATCGACGATAAACAATTTGGAAACGAGTCTCACGGATCAAAACGGAAACTTGTTAAATTTACGCGGAGAAAATATTACGATTCGTTTTCATATTAGGGAAATTTAAAGGTTTTTTAAAAAATTAAAAAATGTACGAACATATACGCGTAAATATTTCCGAAGGTCAAAAAGACAAAATTCTTCGAGCTGCTCAAAACGGCATGTCCACAACGATTCGTCTCGGTCGAGAAGATCTTACCGGAAACGATTTAATCGCCGTCACTCGCACTCAAGCGGCTAGGATCCGAAGAGCCGCTAGCGAAGGAGTCGGTTTAGATTTAAAAATGAGTAAAACCCAACTCGAATACAATTCGTCTATCGAGGGAGGTTTTCTACCCCTCTTAGCCGGTCTAGCCGCGCGCGCCCTCCCTATGATGGCTGGCAAAGTTTTACCCGCTTTGGGAATAGGCGCTTTATCCGGATTAGGGAGTACAGCCGTCAGCCAAGCTCTCGGTTCCGGTCTCTATCTGAAAAAAGGGGGTAATATTTGTCGAGTCGAAACTGACGGGAAAGGTTTATATTTGCAACCCGCTATGGGTAGGGGTTTAGAATCTGTCGGAGAAGGACTCTATCTGATGAAGGGAGGTCAGATTTATAGCGGAGCCGGAATTTTACTCGGCGCCAACAGCCCTTTTAAAAATATTCCCCTCCTCGGAATGTTTCTTTAAGTTAAACGATTTCATTTTTAGAAAAAATGGAGTCGCAAGAATTTAGATTAAACAAAATTAAAGAAATTCGTACCATTTTTTCGCGCGAAGAAAGTCAAAGATTAGCCACGAGTTTAAAATATAAACGCGTTTGCAAATTCGTCGATTTTATCGGCACGGGTTTTAGTTTCGCCGCCACCGGCTTATCCGCGGGTGGAGTTATTCTTTTATCTACGATAGTCGCGGTACCCGAAGCGACCGTCTTGGGAGTGGCCGCCGCGGGTCTCAGCGCGCTCACCGCTATGGGAAAATACGTTGGCAAACGTTTGTTTACCAAACTTCGCAAACACGAAAAGATTCGAGTTTTAGCCGCGAGCAAATTGAGTACCGTCTCTTCCCTCCTCTCCAAAGCGCTCGATGACGAACATATTTCGGACGAAGAGTTTCAAGCGATTCGCTCCGAGTTGGAAGATTTTTTAACCCAAAAGGAAGAAATTCGTAAAACGAGTCGAAAGACGATCGGGGAAATCGACGATGGAGTCAAAATGCCTTTAACGAAATCGTCCTAAGTATCAAATTACAAATGTACTTTTAAGTCGTACGGTAAACGTTCGATTTAAAGATGTTTATAATTTTTAGAAAAATATGGCTTTTCTAAAAATTATGGATCCCAAACAGCGAGATAAGATGGTTCGAGATTTTCACGATTTAAAACGACGACTCAAAGATAACTTTCTGCGCGAACGCGGCGCGGAACGTGAGCTGCAAGAGGATTTGTCTCTCGCGTTTAAACCCGTGACGGATTTACAAAAGAAGACGACCGAGGATTTAATAAAAGCGCAGAGAAACACCGCGGAAGGAATCAAGGAAGAATTACGCCGAGACGTCCCCCTTCCCTACGTTGAACCTGGTGAACCCGTCGACACCTCCACGCTCTTTGTTAGCGATAGACTCCGCGCTTTAATCCGAGATCGCGATTCCGACAAAAAGTTTGGTGTGAGGGAAGAAGTCGGCGGATATTTTATGGGAGACAAACCTATTCGAATAACGGAAAACAACGATTTACTCGTAGACGATATCGTATACGAAGGCACCCCAGGATTGTGGGATCTTATTACTTCTAAAAATCCGGATCGCGGTAAAAAATATACCGACCGAGATTTAGAAAATTATCGACATTTGCTAGATCGAACGAACGCTCGATACGAGAGGTATAATCCTAAAGGCAAATTGGTTACGAATCGCTCGTTTAACAAAGTTCGGTTTTTCGAACACGTTTTCGGATCGAAAGGTTCGGGTCTTTCCAACCCCAACGACCTTCTCGGGAGATTGGAACTTTTATTGGCGAGCAAAGCCGCGGGAAATACCGGATTACGCGACGAAATATTAGCCGTGTGCGACGATCTGTTACGATTAAACGTAATCGATTCGAGTCAATTTAAAACATTAACGTCTCTAATTTAAAAAAATGCTCGTTCCGAAAAATAGAGGTTTCGTCAGACGCTACGCTTACGGCGGAAGCGGTTTATTAGATTTTTTAGCTAGTTTCTTTACGAAGAGTATGATGAAAACCGCCGCGCAAAAAGTCGGGCAAGCCGCTCTAGAAGCCGGGAAATCCGCCGCGACGGAAGCGGGAAAGAAAGCGTTGAGCGCGGTCGGCAAAAAAGCTAAAAGCGTTCTCACTCCGAAATCTAAAGCCATTATCGCTAAACACGTTAACGACGTCGAACCCGTTTCTATCGGCTCGCTTATCGACGGCGGTAAAATCGACGATTTAGTTAAAGAATTTTATAAAATTTAAAAAATGCCGACTTATAAAATTTATAGAAATCACGAATACGATACCGCTACCGTTTATATCCACGCCGCGCATATAAGATTCGGCGGAGCGGTAATTGAAGAAATACGCGATACCGATTTCGGATTTAAGCATTCGGTCGTGAAATTGACCGAGTCGCAAAAACTCTCCATGATCGATTTCGAAGACGATCTCAATTGTTTTCTGCACGAAAATTATTTACCGTCCGTTAAAATCGTTTACGGAGGAAAAATTTTTCCCAAAGTGGAAAAAGAGGCGCCTAAATATAAATTTATAAAAATTAAACGAATTTTTATCAAAGACGATAAATCTTACCCCCAAATTTATCTCGAGTAATTTAAAGGTTTTTAAAAAATTAAAAAAATGTACAGTTTAACGGAATCTTACGCGATCGACGAAAATACGGAGCGTTACGAATTTCACGAATACGAACCCATCGTGGGTACGAATTTAAATAATCCCGGAGAAATTAGAATCAACATCGAAACGCAAGATTTATTTACTCGTCCGAGCGAAAGTTTTTTACAAATCGAAGGACGATTAACGAAAGCGGACGGTACGGCTTACGCCAACGGAGATAACGTCGCTTTAACCAATAACGGTCTTTTATACCTTTTCAACAATATCCGCTATCAACTTTCCGGTCAAGAAATCGAATCTCTTTTTAATCCCGGTCAAGCTACGACTATGCTCGGGTGTTTGAAATATCCCGACGATTTTTCCAAATCTCAGGGTTTGAATCAATTGTGGTATAAAGATACGAATCCCGACGCGCATCGCGTCAACAATACCGGGTTCGGAGTTCGTCAAAATTATTTAATCGTTTTACCGGATCCGAAAGGCACGTTTAGTTTTCGAGTTCCTCTAAAACATATTTTCGGGTTTTGCGAAGATTACGACAAAGTGTTGTACGGGATGAAACAAACGCTGACTTTAGTTCGACGATCCGACGACGACGCTATTTTTAGAGGCGGCGCGGTGGATGCCGGTAAAGTAACTCTTTCCAAACTCTCTTGGTACGTTCCTCACGTCGAGCCCGCCGATACGCAAAAAATGGCTCTGTATAAAACGATCGAATCCAAAGCTAGTCTCCCCGTAGGTTATCGTATGCGGCAATGCGACTCGATCGGCGTCCCACAGGCGTCGAGCTTTTCTTGGAGATTGTCGGCGAAAACCAGCCCGGAAAAACCTCGTTGGATCGTTATCGGGTTTCAAACGGATAAAGAAGGCAGCCAAGAGAGAAATCCCGCGCTTTTCGACCACGTCAATTTAATCAACATGTACGTCACGCTCAACTCGGAGAGATATCCGCAAACGGATTATCAGTTGGATTTTACGCAATTTAAATTTTCGAGAGCTTACGGCGACGCGGCTAGTTTCAGATCCGAGTTTTATAGAACGGACGAACTTATTTCGAATCCGAATATTTCTCCTTACGATTATAAAGCTCTTTTCCCGCTGTTCGTGTTCGACGTGAGTAAACAGAGCGAAAGGTTAAAACATTCCGTCACGGATATCAACGTCAAAGCTCGATTCGGGGATAACGTGCCGGCTAATACGATGGCTTACGCGTTGGTGATTAGCGATAGGTTAATGTCCTTTCAATCCGACGGTAACAAGTTGAGCGCGGTTTACGGTTGAAAAATTTAAATTTTAAATTAAAAAAAAATCTTGTTATAAAAAATGTTGTACTCTCTTCCAGAACTTAAACGTTTAGCGAAAGAAAATAATCTCGTCGGTCGCTCGTTGTTGAATAAAGGCGAATTGACGCGATTATTGGTCGAAAAAAATATAATTTCCGAACCGACGAAACCGGTAAAAGAGCGAAAAATTTATTCGCCCAAATACGATTATTTAAAAACGATTGATAGCACGCCCGTTCGAGTTAGCGCGAAAAATATAGATACCGACGAAACGATCTCTTTCCGTTCTATTCGCGCCGCGGCGCGATATTTAAACACGACGATACATACTATAAAAGCGTACGATGGGAGAATTTACGAGAAAAAATATTCTATCACGCTCGAAAAAAAAATTAAATAATTTAGGATACGTTATTCTAAATTATTTTTGAAATTGAAATTGGTTTAAAAAAAAATATTTTCTTATAAAAACATGAATTTCCTCAGAAGAATTAGTAACGCGATGCAACGTACCGCGTCGAACGTTGTATCAAGCGCCCGCGCTTTAGGCGCGAGAGCGCGAGAAAATATTAATCGTTTTACGAATTGGTTAACCGATAACGTGGACGAAGGTCAAATTAATCGAGTGTTGGAAGAGATCTCGGAAGAAACGAGGAGGCGACAGTCTCCGTCTTTCGCGATGGTAAGAAGTCAATCCGCTTTGCGAGAATTTACGACCGTGGACACGATAGAAGGACGACTGGGTTACGACTCTCGAGAGTTTTTTAGAGCGGTTAGACCGCGAGTAATAATTCATCTCGATAACCACCGCAGGCATAAAATTAGGGCGGTTTTAAGATGTCGAATGAAAAAACTCAACCACACGACTGGCGAAGAAGTTATAGCGGAGGCGCCTTTCGTTTCTCATCTAGAAATTATTAACGAAGCGACGAACGTCGAAGAATTGTATGATGTCATGACTAGAAGAATATTGGAAAATATGGCGACTTTTCAACATATGGGCAGCGGTTGGATATTTCATTCTATCGATCGGTTCGAAATTCACACGGTAGTTTACGAACCGTGGAGAGGAAGTACTTACATTCCGTTACCGAAAGAAATAGCGGACAAGAAGGCTATTATCAATATGAAAAATAACGACGACAAATGTTTTCTATGGTGCGTTTTGAGAGCTTTAAACCCGAAAGAAATACACCCCGAACGTATAGACAACGATTTAAAAAGTAAAGAGAATACGTTAAACATGGAAGGAATTTCTTACCCAGTTCCGTGTAATAACACAGTCTATAATAAAATCGAGAGACAAAATCCTGGAATCAGAATAGTCGTTTACGGTTACGACGGGTGGGTAAACGTTTATCCCCTTCGAGTCGGTAAACTTATGCCTAACGCGAAAACGATCAAACTTTTATTGTTTAGCGCCGGCGAAAAATCGCATTACGCTTGGATAAAAAATGATAGCAGGTTATTATCTTCCCAGATTTCGAAGGATGGACATATAAAACTTTTTTGCGATAATTGTTTAAATCCGTTCACGGAGCAGACAGCGTTGGATAAGCATATAAAATGGTGTTATGAAAAAGATACTGTGGCGATTCGTATGTTGGAAGAAGGGTCGGTAGTTGAGTTTAAAAATTACAACCGACAAATGCGAGTTCCCTTTACTATTTACGCCGATTTCGAATCTTTTCTACAACCGATAGATACGTGTTCGCCTGATCCTGGAAAGAGTTATACAAAACCGTACCATAGACACACGCCAGCTGGGTTTTGTATTTACGTCAAGTGTTTCGACGACAAGGTGTATAAAAAGGATCCTATCGTCTATACAGCAAAAAGCGACGATGAAGATATAGGTCAAAAATTTGTAGAGACGATCGAAGAAATCGTGAAAGAAATTTCCGCGGTAGAGAGGAAATTCATGATATTCAACGAGAAGGATAAGGAAAATTTCGAACGAGCGATAAAGTGTCACGTCTGCGATAAAGAGCTCGGAAACGATAAGGTTCGCGATCACTGTCATTTTACCGGAAAATATAGAGGAGCGGCGCATAAGTCGTGCAATCTCGACTATAAAATCCCGAATTTCACGCCCGTGATATTTCACAATCTAGCTGGCTACGATAGTCATTTATTTATCAAAAATTTGGGGAAAACTCCGGGCGATATCGGTTGCATCGCGAAAACTGAGGAAGAATATATTAGTTTTTCGAAAAAGGTGCTCACGGGTAAAACCTATATTCCGAAAAAAGGTCCGAATAAAGGAAAGGAAACGGAAATAAAACACGAGCTTAGGTTTATAGACAGTTTTAAATTTATGGCTTCTAGTTTAGATAGACTCGCGGGTAATTTGGAAAAGGGTCAATTTTCGACGATAAAAAAATATTTTAAAGATAATCGTCTGAAGGAGTTAATCGTGAAAAAAGGTATATACCCGTACGAATGGGTAGATTCCGCGGAGAAATTTAAAGCGACGTCTTTGCCCCCGAAAAAAGCTTTTTACTCTAGATTAAACGAGAAAGATATTACCGACGAACAATACGCTCACGCTCAGAAAGTGTGGAAAACGTTCGGGTGTAAAACGTTTAGAGACTATCACGATTTGTATAATAAAACGGACGTTTTGTTGTTGGCGGACGTATTCGAGAATTTCAGAGATATTTGTCACGAAAATTACGGGTTGGATCCCGCGTGGTATTATACAGCACCAGGTTTAGCTTACGACGCCATGTTGAAAACTATCAAAATAAATCTGGATTTGTTGACAGACGTCGACATGTTGCTTATGTTCGAAGAGGGTTTGAGAGGAGGGGTCTCCATGATTTCGAAGAGGTACGCTAAGGCAAATAATAAATATATGGGGGAAGAATACGACCCGAGTAAACTTTCGACATATTTACAGTATATGGATGCCAACAACTTATATGGATGGGCGATGAGTCAACCGTTGCCTACTGGAAATTTCAAGTGGATGAATGCCGAGGAATTACGAAATTGGGAAAACGTTCCTTGTATCTTGGAAGTTGATTTGGAATATCCGAAAGAATTACACCCGTCACACACCGAGTATCCTCTCGCCCCGGAACACGTAAAGAGGGACGACGTAGAGAAATTAATCCCGAATTTGCGGAATAAGAAAAATTATGTGCTTCATAATAGAAATTTAAAACAATACCTAGAAATGGGATTAAAACTCGTAAAAATTCATCGAGGAATCAGTTTCGATGAATCACCCTTTATGAAGAAATATATAGATCTAAACACGAGTTTGAGAGCTAAAGCGAAAAACGACTTTGAGAAAGATTTCTTCAAGTTGATGAACAATTCCGTTTTCGGAAAAACGATGGAAAATATTAGAAATCACAAAGATATTAAATTAACCAACGATAGGGATAAAGCGATAAAATTGGCGGCTAAACCGAATTATGACGGAATCACGATTTTCGACGAGTATCTAACCGCCATACATATGAAAAAGACTGTTTTAAAATTTAATAAACCGGTTTATCTCGGAATGTGCATTTTAGAATTAAGCAAAACTCTCATGTACGATTTTCACTATAACTATATAAAAAAGAAATATAAAGAAAAGGCTAAATTGTTATTTACGGATACGGATAGTTTAGCGTACGAAATTGAAACGGAAGATTTTTATAAAGATATCGCCCCGGATATAAAAGAAAAATTTGACACGAGTAATTTCGACCCCGAATCTGGAATTTTTTCAAATTGTAACAAAAAAGTGATCGGTATGATGAAAGATGAGACGGGAGGAAAAATCATAGAGGCTTTTGTGGGATTGAGGGCTAAATTATATTCCTATAAAATGTTCGAAGGACTCGAAGAGAAAAAATGCAAGGGGATAAAAAAGGGTGTTGTGGAAAAAAGTATTGGATTCGAGGATTACGAAGAATGTTTATTCACGGGAGAAGAACAATTAAGAAAGATGAGTATTTTAAGAAATCATAAACACGAAATGTATACGGAAGAAATAAATAAAATCGCCTTGAGCGCGGATGATGATAAAAGGTATATTTTACCGAACGGAATTGACACTTACGCGCTCGGGGATTATCGTATTAAGGAATTGGAAGAATCTTTAAAAAGATGAAAATTAACGACTTACCTATCAAACCGTTAACCAATTTCGAATTGGAGAACGCGGTCAAAGAGTTAAACATTCCCCACTTTCGCGGCGTTTTTATGCGAGATCGACTCCCCGCGAGACCGCGAAATAGAGAATGCGGCATTTTAAACTTGGACGATACGAACGTGAGTGATGGGATTGGCTCCCGCGACGCTGGGGGTACGCATTGGGTTTGTTGGATTAAGAAGGAGGGAATTAAATATTATTTCGATGGATATGGAATACGACCGCCGGAAGAGTTGGTAAAATATTTAAAACCGAAAATATTTTACAATAAGGATCAGGTACAACCGAAAGGGTCGGTTATTTGCGGGCATTTATGTTTACACGTATTAAACGAAATTTGGAAGAAATAAAAAAATGCCTGTTGATAAATTTGGACGAATGCCTAAAGCGGAAGCAGCTCCCGAATCGGAGGTGTCATTGGCGTATATAAATAATAATTTCTTGAAAAGGGGAGAAATTAACATGTTTGGAGAAAATATTACCAATCTCGGTATGCCTACGGATGGGGGAGATGCGTCGCCTAAATCGTTTGTGATGAGGAGAATAAATAAAGCTATAAAAGATTACGACTTGGATAATTTAAAACGGACGTTGGACACTGTGGAAGAACGAGTAAAAAGTTGTTTGGACGAAAAAGAGTTGAAACGAGTAAAAATAGATATTGTGGAAAAGATGAGAAAAAATTTGGAAAAATATATCGATGAGGAAAAATTGGAAGCCGAAATAGATAAACTCGAGAAGGAATGGGCGTTGGATGATAAAGCTGCCGAAGAAAAAATTACGCGGGAAATAATGAGTAATATCGAAAGAGGGGTAAACATTCTTAAAAAGGATATAGTAAAGCTGATAGATAAAAAAGACGAAGAGACGTTAAAGATAATTATCGATAGGATGCAAGCTGATATTAGCGAAGTCATCGCGGGAAGAAATAAGAAAATTAGACAACTAAATTCGGTTATACTAAGTTTTACGAGCAACCAATTGACCGTTTTATTGTTTTCGCTCAATATTGATAAAAATGCCGTTATCGAAGTGCGTCGAGACCAAAATCAAATCGAGGTTACTGATGGGAAAGGTACACGATTCTTGCATTTCACGGCCGCCTTTAATATGTCGCCGAACGAGTATATTAAACACGATGATGTGGTTGGGTATCCGCATCCCGCGAGTAGCGATTACCCGAGTGGTAGAGAAAGCTGGCTCCTCAAACAACCGGGTATTTACACGCTCGACATCGATTTGAAATATATAACGAACGAACCGGCTCGAAAAAAACGAATGTTTCAGGTAATGGAAGGTAAAACGACGAAAATATTTTGGGAAGAGATGGGGAGAGAGCGTATAGTGGAAACGCTCTCATTTAATATTATTAACCCAAACACTACAATATCAATCACCCCTTTGGAATATAAGAAATTTACCTTTCGGGAAAAGGGGTATATAAAATTATATTATAAACCGGGCGGATAAAAAAGATTTTTTTTTATAAATACGGGGAAAACCTCGTATTTATAAAATTTTTCCGAAAGCGGAGGCACGAAAATTTGAGAGGATGAGCGCGGTGTTGCCCTTCTGGGAGAAGGTTCAAATTGGGGAGATGGTATAAATTGAGGGGTTGTACCTCGGGGATAGTACAAATTGGGGGATTGTACCTCGGGGGTGGTGTGAATTGTGAGTTTGTACCTTGGGGGTGGTGTGAATTGTGAGTTTGTACCTCGAGGATGGTGTGGTGTTGAAGTTTGTACCTCGGAGGTGGTATAAATTGAGAGTTTGTACCTCGGGGATGGTGTGGGGTTGAAGTTTGTACCTCGGAGGTGGTATAAATTGAGAGTTTGTACCTCGGGGATGGTGTGGGGTTGAAGTTTGTACCTCGGAGGTGGTATAAATTGAGAGTTTGTACCTCGGGGATGGTGTGGTGTTGAAGTTTGTACCTTGGGGGTGGTGTGAATTGTGAGTTTGTACCTCGGGGATGGTGTGGTGTTGAAGTTTGTACCTCGGAGGTGGTATAAATTGAGAGTTTGTACCTCGGGGATGGTGTGGGGTTGAAGTTTGTACCTCGGAGGTGGTATAAATTGAGAGTTTGTACCTCGGGGATGGTGTGGGGTTGAAGTTTGTACCTCGGAGGTGGTATAAATTGAGAGTTTGTACCTCGGAGGTGGTGTGGTGTTGAAGTTTGTACCTCGGAGGTGGTATAAATTGAGAGTTTGTACCTCGGGGATGGTGTGGGGTTGAAGTTTGTACCTCGGAGGTGGTATAAATTGAGAGTTTGTACCTCGGAGGTGGTGTGGGGTTGAAGTTTGACCTTTTGGGAGGGGGAGAAGGGTTAAACATCAATTTGACCCTTCTTGGTGGGGTTTGTCTAACAATTGGTATATTGCCTACTACTTTAGATTGTTATAAATGTACAAAATCACACAAGATAAAAAAGGTTTGTTTCCGGTTACATGCTAAAAAATGTGGGTAGGTAGGTAGAGATTTATATTATATTTTTTGCACATATCAGCAACACTGTAAGGGAATATGTGCTCCGTAATATTAATGAATTGTGAAATTACAATAAAGCACTACGTTTTGGACGCCGTAAAAAATTGAGTCGGCGATGAGATGAGCATATGTGACAATTACGGTAAACGTTGGAGATATCAATATAACTCAAACAAGTGTTCGGTGATGATATTTAACGATACAAAATCTACGGCCAGACCCATAAGATTTACCCTTGGAAATGATGTTGTGACAGAAGCTTCGGACTACATTCATCTAGGTGTTAGATGTGATGAATTCCTTTCAACAAATTCTTGTGTCAATGATGCTTGTAACAAATTAAGGGGTACGTTTCTAAGCATATGTAACAGTGGTATACACCCATGCAGCTTAAATCCTATCTCATCAAAGATACTGTACAATTCTGTCGTCTGATTCAATTCTGAATTATGGAGCACTATATCCATTTCAGATATACTGAAATTAGAACGTGCTCATAGATTCTGTGTTAAGTACATGCAGTCTCTACCGCTTAGCACAAATACAGACATAGCATTATCAACACTTAATATGACGTCGATGGAGACGCTGATAGAATATAGAAAACTTCAGTTTTTGGGACAACTCGGTCGACTATCAAATAAATATCTAGCTAAGCAAGTTTTCAACAACAGGCTTATTCGATTCATGAAGTTTGACACCAAGTGTTTGGGTTTCTTGCCTGATACGTATAGAATATTACAGAAGTATCATCTATGTGAAGTTCTATATAAATACAACGAAACTGGAACATTCCCTTCAAAACAATCCTGGAAATATACCCTTAAAGAGCGCCTACTTTTCACAGATCATCAAGATCGATTGTCGAGATTGTTTGCTCCTGAATCTTTTTCGTCTTTACTAAGTGATATATTGTGCGTTGACTACTCGGGTTATTGTAAGTTGTGGCGGATATCGAAAGGTAATTCTAGTTTGACCAAGATATGTAAAAGTCTAGTTTACATTATTTGCAAGATGTTTAGTTCTGGTTACATTCAGGCGTGTTCGAAATGCTTGCAACTTACAGATGACACTGTCTTACATATGATCATGTTTTGTGGAAAAAACTCATTACTCAGGAGGCAAATGTTTTCATCGTACCTTAGTCGTTTAGGTGTTACCAGTTTTATGGAGTTAATGTGTGAACTACATCGATCATAGTGTATCAGTCTGCTAAGGTCAGCTGTTGTTGTTAGCGATAATGTCCTGATAAATGTTTGACTAGGTAAACTCCTTTGTAAAATGGTCTTTTAGACCGGATTCAATTCGTTTTTAACTGCTCTTTATTGTGTTCACCCTTGCATAAAATATCTCCAGTTTATCTTTGAACTATGTTATATGTGAATAAGTGAATTGTACTTGTATGAGTGTTTGTATAGGATTACTTAATATGCTATTTGCCATTATGTACAATCGATTGACATATTAATGCGTATGATATGTTTATATGTTAGAATGTACGTTTATATAAAGCTCTTCGAAATAAATAACTCGATTGGTTTAAAGCGTTAGCATGTCCATCCTCGGCTGTCTAGAATTTTCGAAATTTTCGCTCTGGGTTAACCGTATAACGGATGTTTTCTCTAACTTTTTTAGGCATACAGGGTATATTTAGTCTTTCTGTATTGGTTGTGTTTGCCTTTTGTTTTCGCTTTGTAAGTATGCGATATTAATGGCTCAAACATTTTTTTTCATCCATGGCAGTCTAGCTCTTTCATATTTTCATACTAGGCAGTCAGTCAGGTGATGATGTTAAAATGATTTGCTTGCATATCAACTATATATATGGTAATTATATATATTGGTGCAAGTTTTTGTTTCTTATACAAGTACATGTACAAGTATGATACTTTAAGTGTTTACATGCACATGTGTATGTTAAAGCATATAATTGTACTCGTAATGTGTATGTTTTGTTATTTGTGAACTGTCCTTTTTGTTATTATAAATGTTTGTGTTCATGGATATGTGGTGTGTGTGGTTTATAAAAATGTAAAATGATAGAGATATCGAGAGAAAGATTATGTGTGCTTGTGCGCAAGTGCGTGCGTGTGTGTTGGTATGCGTTGCTTATAAGTGTCTCGTAAGACGTTGTAAATATTTCGATATGCTTAGCTATAATATCTGTAAAATGATGTATCATTCTGTTATATGTGCTCTCCGTGATTGGAGGAAATAAAGAAGTATTGCTGAACACATTTTGCGCGTGAAAACGAATGTACATGTATGTAGTTAATACTGTATGTTATATGTAATGTGAGCTAGACATGGCTGGATTAATCAGGAGTTGTCATGCAACATCAGGAAAGAACTATTTACTTTCTTTGTGACATTGACTGACGAGGCTGGAAATCACAGAGAGGGTTTCGTTCACGAACTTCACGCTCCCTTTTTTGACACAGTACTGGTGTAGTGTCCAGGGAGCGGGCTCGAGCGGGATTAATACATGTTTAAGCAAAATTGCTTGTTGCGCAATCGAGCTAAAATGAATTAATATAACCTAAATACTGACGGATACCACTGTTATACATACAGGCTGTTCAATACGAAACATTCATACCTGTAACCGTTCAAGAATTTTACGTAAACTTTTTTTCTTCGATTTAGCTTTAGGACCGGGGAGTACACTTTTGCATTTAGACATAAATTTGGACAGTAACATTGGTGTATTAGTTCAATTAACTGTTACTATCTTGTTGTACGATTATATTTTAATTTAGAACACAAATAATTTAATTATTGTGATCTCATTTGGTCGGAACAAAAATGATGCATTCATAAAGCTTTTTACTTTTTCGAGAAATTACGGAATTCTTCCGCATTTTCCATGCTTTTCCGCGGATTACACCTGCCCAGAAATCATTGGGGTCAAAGGTCAAGATGAAGATACTGGCTAGTGACTACCAACATGGATGTTTTAAAATGCGATTTCGACTGTGTCAGCGTATTTCATGGTTTAAATTTTGCTGTGAATGTTTTATCTGAGTCAACATTACAGGAAAGTTGTTGTCTTTACTGTAATAATTGTTGAAAATGCTGAAAAAATGTAATTAAGTAATTTATTTTTTTGTGACCTGACCCGGAAGTGGTTACGACTGAGCCTGAGGTTTGTGCTTTTATAGCAACACAGGAATTGTAGTGAGTCCGCGAAATTAAAATGAAATATAATGTAAATAATACAATGTGTATAATAAAATTGTTTATACTTATGAGCGAACGATGTTTTGTGGACGAGCTGTACTATGATAATGAGTTTTATTTTCTATGACATCACTATTAATACTGTTGTTACTGATAATTGAGTCTGATGAGAATTTAGTCGAACTAATTACATTGTTTATGATAGGTTGTTTTACCACAGAGTTACAGGTAATTTAACTCTTGCTAAAAACATTAGCCAAAGTGAATTTTGATTGGATGAAATGTAATTTGAAAAAATTCAATAAGCCAAATAGCTTTTGAATATTAAAGGGATTAAATTACCTTATGATTGCGGAGCTTTTAAAATGACTTCAAAACTGAAGCAAAAGGGAGGATATTATGAATTTAGAAAATACGGAAATGGTTTAAGTCAACTTGAAGGTATATTTCACTATTGTCTCATAACAGACAGACCTCAGATGATTTATTGATAGGAAAAGAATAACAACATATATTTGTCAAAGTGCTCAAGATAACACTTTGGAATAGCCAGGGCAAAATGTCAAGGCAGAATTACCTGAATGCAGCTATCAAAATTTGCCGACATCGACAGACATCAGTATTCTCCATATGCGGACTCGAGAAGAGAAAACAACGAGTCAAATATTTTCCCCTTTTCTTGCCTGTTTTTTAGTATTTATTAATCATTCGGTTTTCCACTATATTTGTTAACATATTCATAATAAATTTGTACCTGTAACCACAATGGATAGAAAATATTTGATTTAAATTATGAAATTGAAATCTTAACTGGAAGTTGATTTCACAAGTGTCAACAATGAGAAAGTGCGATGCATCAGGCTGTTTTTTAGTGAAACAAGCCAGAAAAGAATGTTTGTAAAAGTAAAAGTTTTACGCTCTGCAAATGTTGCTTACAGGTATGTTATTGTTTTATGCAGGTTGACATTGGATGATAAGCTCTCAGATTCAGAATGGAATGACATTGATTCAGTCAACCATGATGATGAAGACAATATTAATAACAGTCCTCCTTGTGTATCTGCTGACAGCATGTCTGTAGGTAAGATTACATATTTTATCTGGATTTTTCAATGAAAACAAATCTGCTTATAGATTGGTGAAAACAGGATGGGTAGTCCTGGAGTTTTAGCATAATGTAGTTTACAGTATTTGCCCTTTGTTATTTTCCATACTTAGATTTGTCTGCAGTATACATTATGATCTATAATTTGTAGCTTGTGATTCTCCATATGACATCTCATGAATGTGTTCAAACTTTTTTTAACTGTTTATGCATAATATCCAACCCCTTTCTGTAATTATAGTTAGTTTGCAGTTTATATGTCTAAGTGATGCAGCCAATATGATTATTTTATACATCAATTACTGAACACAATACAAATCGTTTGGTTACATGTATGTAATAACATATATACCCGGTATATATATATAATACTATTTGCTGCAGAACACCAGTGACAACCCGTATACCTAGTGTTGTAAAGAGAAAGAAAAGACGATAAGATGAATCTATGTAACAGTCATGTTAAGAAGCAATTGGACAAAAAATTTCCATTTAAACCAGGTCTGGAATGAGCTGCGATATTGATATTTCGTGGCAGAAGAAAGTTTAACATGTACGTCATATGCATTTTGTTCTGTTGAATAATAAATATTAAGCTCCATGATTAAATCATTATATCAATGATGGTCAATTCTTTATGAATACAACAGAATGGGCAAATGAATGAATAGATAAACTGAATATTAAATGGTACAAAAATCAGTCACCTTTGCATACAGTTACACGGTAAATGTTGCTTTTAATGCTGGTCATAATTATAATTGCATAACCTGATGGTCGATTCATACATAAATGTTTAATTTTTTATGATTTTGTCATTCACTACAAATATTTCCACTCAGGGTTTCACCATTAGTGAAAATAAGTATTTCATTACTCGCAATGAAATAAGATTTCATCATGTAAAACATTCAACAAATATCCTCTGTACTGTATTTATCTATTTACAGCACACACCTTTCTAATGAGCAAGTCAATATTTGGGGAAAAAGTAGTGAAGACTAGTATGACATAGAACATGTGGTGTTTGTATTTACTGGAGGAGGATTAAAGCTGGACAGAAAGTAAGAACTCACAAATGTGTTAAAACTACACAGGAAGTGTTAGATTAATGGAGAGTACAAGTGGAGAGAGGGGAATTTTGGAAATGTCTGCCGAGGGGACACCAGTTGATTGTTCGGAAGGGGATGGTGATAACACCTTAATGGTCAGACTGAACACAAAAACATTGATATAGTGAAAATATATGACAAAAACCATGTGATTAAAAACATCAGGAAGCAATTATATGCTTTACAAAAGGAAAAAGGATAAATGGACCAGAACAGTAATACACCATTTGGAAAAATGTGTCAAGTATGCGTTTGCTCGAAACGTGGGTCAAACTGAAGAATTGAGGAATAATTTGAAAGCCATTGTTCCCCACCAATTTGGTGATTATACAATATGCAATGAATCATCCTGTGCTGTTTAATGCAAGCCTGGTGAGATTTATATTCACAAAAGTCTACCATACAAAGGTAGTTTAACAGGTGATAATCTTTGTGAACGGTTACAAGGAATCTTTGACCTATTGATTGTTAATGCTAGTGTATATGCTAATCTTGGATCAAGTCAGCAATGTGAGCATGCGAATAAAGAGTCTATGTGCCCCGAAATCACATCACTATGGACACACGAAATCGTTTGATTATAGAGTTAGTTTAGTTGATTAAAATTTATTTTAGCTTGATTGCGAAACAAGCAATTTTGCTTATATTAACCATGCTCGAGTCTGTTTCCTGGATACTTCATCAGTACTGTGTCCAAAAAATGGGATTGTGAAGTTCATGAATGAAACCCGTCAAAGCCGATATTCGAACTCAGGACTTTCTGATCAGAGGTTAGACATTCTACCTCTAGACCACGATGCCTCCCAGTAGTATTACAACATTGGTTCAAAATCATAATCGATTATCGGTTGGTACGTCCGATGTGATTTTCCGATAATATAATCGGTTTCTAGTTTAGCAGTGTAACATAAGTAGACCACTAGAAGTGTTTGATTCTATTTATGCACCCTTTGGTTCTTAGCCATCCTCTGCTTTATGCTAGTTGGTATTGTAGCATATAAGCATGGTGAATGGAATGTGTTATCCATATGAACCATTAACCAGGCTTTATAAACATCAAATAACCTTGGGGATGGTCAAAGTTTGTTTTTTTGTCTCAATCGACAATCCGCCATCTTTTTAAACAATGCAAGTGATTTCCCTTGAATGTGTATTTAGTTCTCGGCACCAGTAGTAAGTTTACAAAGAAAATGATGGCTCAACAAAATTACTGATACATATTGAATATTCAATACAAGCATGACAAACTTTGTCTTTATTTATGTTTTTTTTGTTACAGTTACTGTTTTTTACTGTTAATTAGTTCATCCATGGTTTAATATCAACACAGAGGCTGATAATATTGGTATGTTTTATTGAATTTTGAACTGCTTAAGTTTAGCCCAATACCAGAAAGAAAACATGTGAATTTTCAACATGCATTTCTTTTAGTTTTAAAGTGTTACACTACTGTTAGAGTTTAGTTGCATCTTACCTGACTGTACAATACTGTGTGTTCTTGCATTTAAAAAAATGGTAGTTGTTCAGTTAAATAATGATTTGAACATTTTCAAACAATGTGTATCCTGTAGTATACAGACATCTAAAGGCCTGCTAATGTATACGTACGTACTTGTTTTTACCCCAGCAAATATTACTGCTTTATCATACAAGTTAACATTGCTAATATAAAAATATTCGAACAAGTGAATTTCTACATTTGGGTATCATAATGCAAAACATTCATGTTATACGGGTTGAATTTTAATAAAATAATGTATATCTTTCAGACAAATGTAAAAATGGGATTATCTCCCGGATACTATACCCTAAAGCAGAAGTGTGCAAGAAACAGCTGCAAAACGAACTAGACAACTCCTTCAACCACCTGATGACGTCTCATTTTAAAACAGGAACATGCAGTCCGTCAAGGAGCTTCAGAAGTATTAGAGGGGTCTCATATCAGCCAGGTGTTGTTTTCTAATTTCATTTCTAATGTAATATTATATATTGTATTTTTCGCTAAAATGGTTTGTTGAAATGTCACATTAATGATATGTTTCATTGATAGTCATGTAAATGAAGTCCTACTCATATATTTTTATTCTTACATACAAATGATTGATCTAAATGTTCTTGTTAATATGATTATTATTATTATGTAGGTGTTGGTCATCAAGATAATATAGACATAACTCAACTACCTGATGGAGTTCCTTGAGGTGCCTTTAAGACAGTGAGAGTTACCAACAGCTAGCCAAACATTTGTTACATTTGACTTGGAAACAACTGAACTAAGTAATCAACAGTTGACTTATTTTGAATA